>CM034152.1:75966832-76566832 GCA_019776745.2 Taxus chinensis
TTTCTCTTTCTGCTGTTGTTTTTCTGTCTTATCCTTCACAAGATGGGAAATGACAAAAATGAGCTTCTTTTTTTGTTTTAGTTGTAAGAGAGGTTGTTTTAAATTTAGGTTAGTTAGGAATGAGTGTGGGGGTACATGTGGGCCACTACATTCTATTTTTTATTAACTTTAAGTTTTTTTTAAATGAAGTTTGTCTTTGTTGGGACATAGGGGACGCCCAGATGCCCCCAGTATGGTCGAGGAACTTGTAGAAGTCCCCTGGCCGTACCGAGACGTCTAGGCATCCCCTACCATCCTCCTTTTTTTGTCGTCCCAGGGATGTCCCCTATTTTTTGTGTGAATTGGAGACGGGTGGAGGATGTTTCCTACCCGTCCCCGTGTCCCCGAAACACAACCTATTGGGGACAAGCTTAAATATGCCGGAGATGCGTCCCTGTGGAACATAGTTAGCTAGCTTAATCACGAAAAATTCATCACATACCTCATGATTCCCCAAGAGGATTAATAGTTGTACTATTTTCCTTGCGCAAGGTATGATGCTACCACTCTCTACAAGCCCAGTGACCCTTTATTTATGAAGAAAACCCTTCACCCCGAATGGATGATAAGTAGGTGTGCCACACATTAGAGTAAGGGTGTTGCCCTTCCACCATATTCTTTCTAGCTCTTCCATATTCATGGTTCCATATTCATGGAACCATGGGTTTTGCCTTTGATGCGCCAAACACATCATGATAAAATTTCCCTCCATATTGATTTTGAAACCAAACACTCCTCTTTTTGTAGAGCTCAACATAACACATATATTCCACATGCGGAAACAATTTTGAATTTGAGCCCAAGAATCCATATAACAAGAAATACTTTTTACCTAATTATTCTTGTGTGTCAGAACAGCATAGGAAAATGCCAGATACACAATTAATCATGTTCTTTTTCCAAGTAATAGACGTGGTAGGATAAGATGAAACCTTCCTTCACATGGATCCATATGCACTCGATCCAAATGGTGTGGAGAGAAGCTTGGGAGAGGGCCAACTACAGATGATCATGACGTGAAGTATGGGTGAGTTCATAACAATGTGAGGTAAGATGGAGAAGAAATCTTGGATAATAATTGGTGGATCAAATGCAGGTTATCTAGAAGCGCTTCCACAAGTATACATTTCCTTGCATAACAATTAGATTTATAATAAGATAAGGTAGAATATATGTCTGGTTCCTCTATGAGAGTGTTTTCCAACTCCTACTGATAATACTTTGCCAGTAACTATGAGTAAAAATGAATCATCAAGAATGCAAGTAGGGGGAGCTTCTCGTAGAGACAATGTAACCTGAAAGAGGGCTGTTGAGATAGCAATAGTAGTCTGTACAATGAACAGTTACAAAAAAAAGCACAGATTCAATTTTTTTATTCATAGCCAATGGCATCACTTCGTTACCCTTATCATACCGAGATGCTCAAGAAAGTAACTGTTGTCGAGTCATTATTTGCGCTCCAGATAATTACAGAATGAGAAGAACAAATCCTTTTTTGAACACGATCTACCATCCATTATTGGATATCATTGTCACTTCTCCCGCGAGGCTTGACATATCAAGATTAGCTGATTGTATGATAGAGATTATGATAAATAATTCTAGCTTGAGATTTTCAAGAGGTCTTAAAATTTGGCCTCATAATGCAGTCCAAACCATTACAAAATTTGCTCATTTCTGATACTAATGTCAGGTTATTAGTCCAAAGAAGAGACGCATGTGCATTGAACCCCTGTTGATTGCAAAGACTTAATAATATGTTGAAGAACATTGGCAAGGTCTCACAAACATCGCAGCTCATTTTAGTTGCTTGGGATTCAAAGATGTTTTTTTGCAAACACAAATTCTCTTAAGCAATTTGCAGGATGCATGAAAAGAAAGATATAGTAAAAAGCTTGCACATAGAAAAATATATAAGTTGGGTGCGATCATAAAAAGCGAGGTGAGATGGTGAAGTAAGCTTGGATAATAATTGGTGGATTAAATGCAAGTATGTTGTCACAATGACAGTTCCAAAAACTAATATAAACCAGTATTCAAATTTGGGTCCCCTTGGCATTGAAGAATTTTATGAGGAAACTGACAGGACAATAGGGACAGTAATATATGAAATCCATCAACGAGAATTTTTTTTGACATGTTTCAAACATATCAAAGGCATCATATAGAAGAAGAAGGATATGATATCTATGTTGTGCATGCATATGCAATATATCTAAATTGTATACAGAGAGGCTTGGGAAAGCGCCAACTCTAGATGATCATGGAGTGAAGGGCGTGCTCATAAAAATTTTCGAGCATGCATTCGTTGGAGGAGGAAAACATTATCTAGCAATAGCTTCTTCGTTTCATTTAATTCACATCTGTCAATTCAACACAATAAAAGTGAGGGACTTGTCCAGCGGGCCATGGTCTAGTTGTAAGGCATCACATTGCAATGATGATGATCCAGATTTAAGCTCCACTAGGCATGCTACCCATGTTAAAGGTATCAATGCTTAACAGAAACAAAAAAGGCCGGAATATATACCCCTTGAATGTGGCTCCACCCTTGTTAGAGAATTTTCAGGAACTTGATGAGCCCTCTTTTCTCGGTAGCTGAGCTTTGAACTCAAGCATCCCGATACAAGATGGATAGTGTTTGAGCCCAAAACCAAGCCAGCTCAAAATTATTCAAAAAGAGTGCTTGGATTGCCATATTGAAGAGGTATTTTGTTCATTTATTTCGTCAAACATTTTGTGTGCAAACTACATTGTCCTGCAGTGACACTTTCTACAAATACATCACGTAGAAATCCAGTGTTGTTTGTGTCTTGACTAGGTGTCCTTACTTTAGGAGACCTTCCACTAGTAGAATAACATGGACATGGGGCCAGAATTTGCTGAAAACCTGATCACTGCATCTAACGCCTGACCTTAATTATTCCTAAAACGATGAAGAATACACTTTGCCATTTCAAATTTTCACGTAGTATGCTGTATTAGTTGGTAAAGATAAAGGTAATCACACAGCTTCCAGCTCATGTTTGCAATTCTTAAGAATGCGAACCTAGTATAAAGGAGGTGGTAACGGTAATAGCACAACCCGAGCTCCAATCCTCCATGTTAGTGTTTCAAAAAAGTGAAGAAATGAATGAAAATTCCATGTGGGTATTTCAAAAAATGAATTTTCCGTGAGGGTGTTTCAGAAGAGTGAATAAACAAATAATAAAAGAAACTCACCTGATTCTTCCTTCACCTGTTCCTCTCCCTCTTCCTCTTCCTCGTCCTCCTCCTGAATGGTCGAATTCAAACCATACCTCTTATTAAGATAGTCCACACCAGCCTTGGTAAAAATAAGCTTATCGGCCCTCAAAACGTCATACAAATTCAAGCTCCTGGGAGTCAAAATCTTCAAACTACCAATATTCCTGCTCGAAAGCCTCACATTCTCTGACAACTCCGTAGCGAAAATGAGCGCATGATCCTTACTAGGCTCCACACCCCACTTCTTCAGCGCAGACAAAAAAAATTTCGTCTTTGGGGTGTCGAATTTGTCCATGAAGTCGTCAACAACAACGGTATTGACGGCCGCGCTCGTCAAAGCCGTCGTGATGGCCAGCCGCTTTTCTTTCTTGTTGATTTTGATGCTCCAGTCTTTGGGCTTGGGGCCAAAAATGACGCCCCCTCCGGGCCGCAGAGGTGTTCTTTGCGAGCCGCGACGGGCTTTTCCGGTGCCCTTTTGCTTGTAGGGTTTTCTTCCACCGCCTCGCACTTCGCCCCGGGTGAGGGTTGACGCCGTGCCGCGGCGACGGTTTTGGAGCTCCGTTATGACGCCCCTGTGCACGACGGCGCGGGCTGTCTCTGGGCGGGCTGTTTTGAGGTCGAGAGTGGCTGTGCCTGCGTTTTCGCCGTCCATGGTCAGGACGGGGAGCGTGACGGCCTCTGCGCGTTTTCTTAGGCTCTGCGATTTTTGCGCAGTGAATGCTCGGCTTGCCGTACGCCGCCATAGTGTCACACCGCCGATCTTCTGATCTAGGCGGGAATATCTGCATTAATTTTGTATTGATCGCCTCCCCGCCCCTTGGGCGGTTTATATAATGACCACCTCCTCGGGCCATGCATCTATTGATGCTGGTCTTAACGCAGGAGCTCTAGACAACAATGGCACGAAAAGAGCGAGGAAATTTGTTCCGAAGGTATTCGATGAGGTAAGGATTTTGATACTCCTTCCCCCGATATTGTGCTTGATTTACCTGCGTTTGATAAAGCATGCAACTGGTTTGAATCTTTTTCTCTTGTTGCTTACTTTGTGGGCCGAGTTCCCCCGGAAGGCATCCTCCGTCAATGGATTCATAACCATTGGCAACCCCACGGCGTCAAAGTTGAGGGAGTTCAGAATATGACCAAGGGTTTTTTTCTGTTTCACTTTGCTAATGCTGAGCATTGCAAAGTTTTCGTCAACCATGGTCCCTAGTTTATCCATAACACCCTTGTGGTATTCTCCCACTGGACTCGGGACTTTCAAGTCTCCGAGCAAGCCAAACTCAAGATTCCTGTTTGGATTGAATTTCCAGGTCTGTCGTTGCCTCTATGGGGATTTATTGACCAGCTTGTCAAACCCTTGGGTCGTCTCATCTGCCATGAACAACCCAAATTTTACTCATCTCGACCCCAGAAAACGGGTTTGTGTGGAAATTGATCTCTCAAAGGACCTTAAGGATACCCTCGACATCTAGGTGGGGGATACACACTTTGCACAGAAGGTGCTTTATATTAACCTACCCAACACCTACTTTCGGTGCCAATCCGCCGATCATATGATCAAGGATTGTCCCCTCATGCAACAAAACTCTCCAGCTGTTGCTGAAAAGCCCCCGACTGACCCTAAATCCAACACCCCCCCTTCTGATGGATGGACCACCGTCACTGGCCGTAAACCTTCGGCTCGCAATAAACCCCAAGCTGCCACTTATAAACCAGTGAATGCCTCCGCTTCTGCTCCTGTGAAGCCGTCCACTGCGACCCTTCTCAAACCCTCATCTGCCATCTCCCAGACTCCGCAAGCTGCTATTGTCATTAGTTCCCACCCATTGGTGCCTGTTTTTACACACCCCTCGATTTCTTGAACCCTCAAGCCTCATGGATAACACTGCCGGTGGTTTGACTGTTCTGACAGAGAGAAAATCAGCCCTACGCCGTTCACGAAGTCCCTCCCCTCCTTCTGATGAGGAGTTTTCACAGAGACCTCCGACAGTTTGAGCTTGGAGACTATTTGCATGGGAATACACGGCAAGTTGCTTTTTCTAACCGTTTTGGAGCATTATCCAGCCTCGAGGAGGAAACCATGCACCTTGATAGTTCTCCATGATTGTTTACTCATGGAATGTCAGGGGGCTCACTAATCTGACTCACAGATATCTTGTCAGAGACAGTTGTAAGTATTTTAAAAAGTTTCAGGTTTTGTGTTTGCAGGAAGTCAAAATCACTGGCTTCCATCTTTCTTCTGCTATGCGTACCATCTGGCCTGGTTCTCTCTGCCAGATGTCAGCGCATGATAATGGTCGAGGTGGTGTTGTCACTCTTTTAAGTCCTGACCTCACCTCCAATATCATATCGTGGGGCTCTGACCCCACCCATCGGGTGGTGTGGACCCTTTTTGATTTTGACGGTCATATTCTTGGGCTGGGAAACATTTATGCTTCCAATGATGACTCAGAGCGCTCTTCCTTTTGGCTGTGGTTGGCTGATCACTTGCCTTCTGCTACCTGGCTTCTTTGTGGTGATTTCAACATGGTGGAATCTCCCACAGATAAATTGGGTAGGCTTCCTATGTGTTGGTGTGCTGGGGAGCGTGAAGCTTGGTTTTACTTGCGCAATAAGCTCTGTTTATTTGATCCCAACCACCGCAAGCACTCAAATTCTGCCACTCCGTGGTTCACATGGTCTAACTTTTGAGCTGGCGATGACAGAGTGTATAAACGCCTTGACAAAGCTCTGCTTTCAGAACAACAATGGTTCTCTTTTGATATTTCACACAGCCTCTTGGTCTCAGTAGTGGATACTGCTTTGGTCTCTTACCATAAGCCTATTTTCTTTGGGCTCCAATGGAACTTTCAGTGTCCCAAGCCCAAATCCACTCAGTTCTACTTGAATACGTCTCATCTTTCTCATCCTAAGACTTTGGATTACATCAGACGTATTTGGAATCTTGATCCAAGACCGGTTGATGGGATTGGCTGGATTGATTGGTGGTCTCATGCCATCACTCGCACCACTGCTTTTCTTTGGCTTTATGGGAAACAGGCTGCTTTTTTCTAAAAAAATGCTCATGAAGCCTCTCATATTGAATACTCGATAGCTATTCAAGAGCTTAATCTGTCTCCCTTTAACACCCACATTCAAGTGCAGGCTGCTCATTGGAAGCATAAACTACAGCTTGAAGAGCACTATAAGGCTAGAGGAGCTCAAGTTCGAGCCAGACTTCACTGGCTCAGAATTGGTGATAGAGTTACTAAAGAGTTTTTTGCTTCTCTTAAATCTAATCAAACTCTTACCAAAATCAAAGCAATCAAGGAAGGTAATCAAAGGCTTACCCTTTTACCTGACATTCTGCAAGCTTTTGTGCATCACTACCATGTTGTGTTTGCTGCCCAGCCTGCTACTCCGGCTCGTGATGCTGCTCTCCTCCAATGTATTGAGGTTGTTCCCTGCAAGCTTTCTGAAAGTCAACGTGTTGCCTATGATTAGCCTCTCATGCTAGATGATTTGAAGGAAGCTGATCTTCAGATGGCTTCTGATAAAGCCCCTGGGGTTGATGGTTTTCCCTGTGAGTTCTACCAGGCTTTGTGGCCCACTGTTGGTCCAGATCTCTACCAGGTCTATCTGGAAGCTATGTCCTCCAACACTCTGGGAGCTCTGATCAACCAAGGTAACATCAAATTCATACCTAAGACTGGTGATCCAGAACTTATCACCAACTGGTGGCCAATCACTCTGCTCAATGTCTCATACAAGATTATTGCCAAAGCTCTTGCTAACAGGCTTACCAACCTATTACCTTTGATCATCAGGAGTGAACAAACCGGCTTTATTAAAAACAGATATATCTTGGACAACATTATTGCAGTTTGGGAGGGCATGGAATATGCGCGCCAGACTTCTCAGCCGGCTCTGTTTGTCAAAATTGATTTTGAGAAAGCCTATGACAGAGTTGAGTGGCCTTTCATTCTTGCCATGTTACAGGCTATTGGCTTCAGACCTCGGTTCATCCGCTCTGTTAATATGCTCTTCCAAGATGCTGGTGCCTGTATTACTATCAATGGTCAACAATCTGAGTGGTTTTCTCTTCATCGTTCCATCCGACAAGGTTGCCCTCTTGCTCCTTCTCTTTATGTCATTGCTGCTGAAGGTCTCAGCTATTTGCTTGCTAAAGCTGCTCATGCTGGTTTAGTCCAAGGCATTCATCTGCCTTCTTCTCCTCAGCAGCTGATTAATGGTCATTTCGCTGATGATTCTTTTCTCACCCTGGCTGAGTCTGAGGCTTCTGTTTCTAATGCTATGCAATGTCTTGACACCTTTTGTCTTGCTTCGGGTTCTGCCATTCAATGGAAAAAGACTCAATGCTACAGGCAGGCAGTGGGTCCCAAACCTCCTTGGTTAGAGGGATTTCAATGGCTCTGGATTGAACCTGGCGTTCAGTTTAAATTTCTTGGCATCCCCTTTGCCTTCATGGCCTCCCCTGCTGACCTTTGGGATTATGTGATTCAACGAGTTGAAAAAAAAATCTCCTTTTGGCTCACCAAACATTTGTCTCTTGCTGGAAAATTTCAAGTTTGTTCCAAGGTTCTCGCTGCCACTCATGTCTACTATTCCTCCTGTTGGGCTCCTTCTAAGGCTGCTTACCATCGGTTGGAAAAAATTCTGCGTGAATTTCTTTGGGCCAACTCTGAAGGGAACCATGGTTTTCACAGGGTTGCTTGGGATGTTTGTTGTACGCCCAAAAACACCGGCGGTCTTGGCCTTATCAACATACAATTGCAAGGGGTTGCTCTTACCACCAAATGGATTCTTCGCAGCCTTGAAGGTGAGGAATCTTGGAAAATTCTGCTCAGGCATTGTATATCTCAAGGGTCTCCTCTTAATCGGAAGGCATGGCAGGGTTTGAACTACTATTCTTTATTGCTTTGCCCTGTTCCTATTAAAATTGGTGGTTCTTTTGTGGCTAAAAGTATTTGGAAAGCCTGGGAGCTCCTCAAACCCCACCTGCTTTGGCAGGGTGATGGTTTCCGAAATGGGCTCTCTCTCAACTCTCTCAGCTTATGGTGGAACCCAGTTTTTCAACATCAGGAGAAACCGCTTGCTCTTTCAGTGCAGTTTAAGGGTATGCATCTTTTCAGAAAAGGGGTTAAGTTTATTCAGGACCTTTTCTATCCTACCACCAGGGATTGGCTTCCATGGATCAGCCTGAAAGCTAAATTTTCTCTTCATGACAATGATAAACAAGCCATTTCTCTAATACAAGAGCTCATACCTGGTGATTATTTGCATAAAATTGGTGTTCATACGCAGCGCCCATGGTGGTTTGACTGGCATTGGCCCACTGCCACCCCCTTCAGAAATTACAAACCTCGAGTGGGCTACAAGCTTCTTGCTCAGAAGCAGCTCCCTCTCAATAAGCTCAATTCTCGTTGGAGCTTGCATTCCACCCGTTTTGGTTGGAAACAACGCTTTCAGGTTGTCTGGGCCATTCCTATAGAGCCCAAAGTTGCTCACTTCCTTTGGTGTATTCTCCACCAAGGGCTTCCTGTGGGCAAACGCCTCATTCTTATGGGAGCTCCTCTATTGCGCTGCCCTTTTTGCAACCACATTGAAACTCTTCTTCATCTTTTTTGGTTCTTCCCCCACGCTCAGTCTGCTTGGCGCTGGATTCATACCCTTTTTCAACCTTTTCTGCCCATGTTCTTTACGTGGAAAATGGTTCTGCTGGGGGACTCAGCCTTTGTTCCTGCAAAATTTTTCAACATTTGGCATTCTTTTCGGGCTACTATTTTATATCACATATGGAAAACTAGAAATTCAGCTATTTTTAACAAAGAGACAGTGGATAGAACTTTTATTATTTCTAACAAACTGGCTGTTATTTCCAATGTCTCACTTCAGATCCAAGTTCAAGTGGAGAAAGTCCGCATTGAGGTGGAACACCTGCAGACCCTGCTGGATCACTGGGGAAGTGCCCCTTGCGCTGTCAGTTGTGTTCCGCCTGACTCTCCTCATCGCCACTCCCGTTCACAAGGTTTCCGCTCCCGTTCCCGTGGGTGACACAATTTTGATCGGGGTCCAGCTCGTGGGCGGCGGAGCGCCTCCCCTCCTCGGCAGGGGTCCTTCTCCACCTCCTTCTTGGGCTCCTCCCGCACCAGGGGTGTTTGGCCGGCTGGGCGGTGGCGGTTCTGGGTGGCAGGCGCCTGATCAATCCAAGTTTCCTTGGCTCTCCTTAGCCATCTCGCCCAACCAGTGGGGCACTGAGGAGGAGCAACCGCAGACTGACGGCTGGATGCCGATTTCTGACACCCCCGCCAACCCTCCTGGTGGGTGGGGTGACCGTCCGAAGAGCCCCCCACAATCGCCTCCTACCTCCATGTTCGCCACCGCCGCCTAGCTCCATGCCTGGCTTGGTTTCTGCAAATTTTTCTCTGACTTTTTTTTATTGATAAGCTTATCTTAATATGATTATGTAATATGTGCCACTCGTAGCCTTTTAATGGCTACTTTTTCTCTGCATTTGGGGTGTGATCTTTTCCACCCGATTTTGTATGATTAGCATTGTACATTTCATCATTATTATTTAGATATGCTTTTCAATACTTACACATGAACTAATTATTAGGTGTCATGGTATTTTAGTAATTTTTTCCGAAGATTAACTATACAAAAATTAATCTTTTATTTTTAAAAAATGATTTTTCTTTTAATTTATTCATCAACCCTTTATTCTTGGTAGAGTATAGCTATGATAATGAAAAAACATAGTTGTCTTTAAATTTACAAGAATTATATTCATGATACAAAAAGTAAATTTACTCTGAATTTTTGTACAATTTCCCTCAACACATTTTTTTTTTTTTATTTATTTATTTTTAAATTGAAAATGATTTTACTGTCGAGAAGGAAAAGGGGGGTTTATGAGGTAAATAGGGAGGGTTAATTGAGGGAAAGCCCAAGACGATAGGGAAAAAAAATAGCAACATCTAGGTAAATCTAAGAAATTTTGGGTAAAAACTATGTAATAATCTTTTCTTCTCTATGTTTTAGGTTACATTTTGTGAATCATCATTATCATTATCTAGGTGTTTTTATCAGCGGATATAAGTTCATTGGTGAAAAATAATTAACATCTAAGAAATCACATACATTTGTTCATATAGATTATAAATGAGTGTATATATAATCTAGTGATATTGATTTGAAATCTATTTCTGTTAAAATAGGGTTTCCATTTGTGAAGCATTGATATTAAAGAGTAAATAATGATTTATTTATATTCATCCACATTTTGCATGCATATATGCCAAGGAACTTGGAATTACAATATCGCTTTGGGATTCTCAACCTCTAGCCTCTTTGATGTAGGAGCATCAGGGGGCACAACAATATATTTTGGTTTATTTGCAAATTTTGGCTTTATGTAGTCTTTAGGGGTCCTTTCTAATTGTTTGTCACGGGTTCCAACCAATTTGGACCTTCCATAGTGTGTAAACTAGTCATTTTGGGTTTTCCTCCAAAATGCACTATTCAAATAGTTGAATTTCCTAGTTTGTGTTAAGGGGTCTAGATACTAAGTGGTCTAGATACAAGGTGTAGAATCGTGTAATGTTGTAAAAGGTTGTAAGGGCTCTAATGTAATGTAAACAAGATGTTCTCACCCATCCAAGTAGGGTGACACATGTGATGGGGAGTTCTTACTATAGTTAGAGTGCATAATTAGTTGTAACCACCTAGTTTGGAGAATATGAAGAGACATGTCCATATGGTAGGAGATTAGATAGAGTTAGGAAGTGCAAGAGTCGATTTGTAAGCCTCTTGAAGGAATTTTGAAGATCTTAATAGTTTTTTTTCAAGTCTTTAGTGGGTTTTTGTAAATATGGAGATGATATGTAGGTACTTGTAAGCTATTTTGAATGGTTGATGAAAAAATAATGCTTGTGGTAAGCTATTTTGAATCGTCAGTGATTATAAATTGACAACCAAACTCATTGATTGGGGATCTTTTGTCACTTGTAGCGAAGCTTTGTTGTGTTCACCATCAAGACAACACAAATACAAGGATCAAGGTACGGTCAACAACCCAATCAAACCCCAAGAACATTCGTGAATCTTTGTAAAAATCCCTCAAGCTTTGTCCTCTCGTTTACACTATCAAGGTACATACCTTCATCTCAATTATACCCTAAGTTCTTTATGCATCATTTATTACCTTGTCCAAATTATTAGATTCATATTTTTGCATCCAGTTAAATTATTATCAAAGAAATCATAATTCATTAGTAATTGACAGCGATTATGTCTGAATCGCCCATGATTCCTATCATTCTATCATTTTATCATTCTACCACATTTACATACTTTCAGTCATTTCATCATTTTATTTTTGTCTAATCTGTCTGTTCTAATACGTGTCTCCTTGTAGATGATAGTGCCAGGTGAGTCACACCCCATTACAAGTATCTACGAGCTCCTGATAATGTAGCTACCCTTCATGTGGGAATAGTTCAATATCGCGTACAAACTCAGTCTGTGCACCATCACTTTGACTCTTGAGATTGAGACATCAAAGACCAACTTGAAGTGATACATGAAATACAAGACATAACAGAACAAGCCTGATTTGAGTACTTCTTGGACTTCGAGCTAATCGTAGCCCTTGCCTGGGACACCTATCAAATAGAACATGATCTCTTCATCCCTCTCAAATTCTAATCATATTGTCATTATTTTATTTCATATCATATCACTTGATTGCAAACGGGAGTTGACATCCCTCGAGGAAGCCCATTGGTTCCTGTGATCGGTCGTTACCGAGCAACTTGTTTAATTGTTATCTAATATTTGCCTTGTTTAGTTGGCATTGCATATAGTTCCTCTCGCTCGGTGGAAGGAAGAGTCTTCATGCATTGTTTATGTACCCACTCACCTCGACATTACATTTTTTAGCGCATGTATCGTTAAACCCCACTGCTTTTAGAGTTTTTGGTATTCCACTATAATATTAACAAATCAAAATTCACCTCAAAAATGTAGAGGAACACTTTTGGGAGAGTGTTGAGGAGTTGAAGGAGCATCTACAAGATATTTTAGCATGATGGAAAGGGTTTCAAGGTTTCCAAAAAAAGATCATTGTAATTTGAGCCTTCTCTACCCTGTAAACCCTTGTCTAGGGTTTGGAATGCAAATGAGGTCATAAAATGTGTTTCCATCGGTAGAATTTCACAAAAATTTGAGGATATGTGCAATTGTGTTATAAAAGAATGCTAATAAAGTTTCAAGTCAAAAAGAGTAATTTTTGATAGGGGAAATTTAAAATCTCAATCTTAAACCCTTGTTTTACCAATCTCTGAACTATGACAGTAAGTGATCTAAAAACCTAATTTCATGAAGGTAGACTTATCTAAAAGATGTTTCATGATGGTTTGTAGGCATCCAAATCCTTGTGAAGGCATTAATAAGATAGGGGGGTTTATAAAAGTATTTTCTCTATGACAATATTAAGTTTTTACTAGTAAAGAAACCGGTCTTAAAGGGTTTGAGTACTAATGACTTGTTGAAGGGTTGTAATGGTACATGGTGTTGCAAGGATGAGTTATAAAACTTCAATGATAGATGAATGGATGGCTTGGGTTAGACAAAGAAGAGTTTTGAAGGTGATAAGTATAATCTTTCCATGACAATCCTAGTTGAGTGTTCTTTCTCAATTTTGTGCATCTTTTCTTATGTTGAGTGTTTGGAGTTAAGTTTTAGGGTTGAAAAGAGTCTTATCAAGAACAATGGTGTGGTGTGATTAGGGATTGACAGTAGTTATTGGAAAAGGAATTTCAAAAAACCAAGAAATCGGTTAAAGTTGTATGTTGTTAATCTTGAGGCAGGACAATATATAACAAGTTGAATTAGTGTTTGTGGTTAGTGTATGACCAAACAGGAGATTGTGAATCTTGAAGTTTGGAGTGAAACTAATGAGAACCCAGAGAGTGTATCGCCTATCAAATGTTGGTTTAATTTGAATGTGTATGTGACTTATGAACTAGAGGCGAGGAACCAGGTTCTTGAGGGAAAAAACAGAGGCATAAGAAAGTTTAGGAAGAGAGGAGTCAGGGGAATCTTAGAGGTGATAGTATATGAAGGTGAAGGGATTTGAGGAGTTGATGATACTTGGAGAGATATTATGAAGTTTGGAACACAATAAGGCAAAGTGAGGCAAATAGAGAAAGACTCTACAAGGTAAGTTGGATGTCTAATGAGATTGGTACAAGAATAATTGGGGATTAGAAGTGGTGAAAGGAGTGTACATTCATGAGAGATCCTGGAGGACATTTGAATACAAAACCTAGAAGAGAGACCTACTCAAGCAATCCTTAAGTTTTGGAAACGTTGTTTTAAAAAAATGTCAAGAAAATTGTATTTAGTCGTCTAAGTTATGTTTTGTTTACATCACTCTTTCTGTATTTGCTTACCTTCATAAAAATAAAGATTTATAAAGTATAGATATTGAAGAGTAAATATTAACTTTAAGTTCCTTGTATGTTACCACATTTTGTTAAACAATGAATTCACATTTATATTTTGTCTCATCTATATCCTTCCACATTTTGCATATATGTCAATCAAGGGTATATATGCTTCCACATTTCACTCACAAGTCTACAAAGGCACTTCAAATATAACATCGTTTTGGGCTTCTCATTCTCTATCTTTTTTTCCATTAATAAATCTATTGGCACGAGTACTTGATGAATCATCATTCTCTTACAATTATTAACATTGTGGGATTCACCCAATTACAGTGCAATCTAGTATTGTTATATTACTGATTTAACAAAAATAAACTTTCCTAAAACCCTAATTACAGAGTAACTGATGTAAAAAATGATATAGAAATGTCAAGTCTTATATGGCGTAAGAAAGTAACCAAGTGAATATAAAAACCTAATCAAGAGATATAGAAAAAATGACTCAAATGATTAACGCTTGATCTGGAAGTGATCTGGACTAGGAAAATTGTTGAACAAGAAGTGAACAATGTCATCAATGCTCAGGATAAATTTAGGACTGTAGCAATAAGGTCAAACATGGGTGCCCACAGCTAGATAGGGGCGCCTAGAAGCTAACGACCTCTTATAGGCGCATGTGACTGCGAAAATGGTCAAATCCTGATCTTTTCTGTATCACACAAGTGTCACAAATATTCCTTGTTGATCACATGTGTGTCATTCTTTGATTGCCGAGGGTACATGTAACCTACAAAGAGGGATATCACCTACAAAATCCCACAAACCACATCAAATCCAAAAAAAAAGATGTAGAGTGGGGAGTCGGACTAATCCCGGTGGTCACCCCGAAAGTGAGCTTACAAATGAGCGTTGCACTACATCTCAAACTCCATGTATTTTTGGTGAGTCTGTGTAAGAATTGTGCCCTAGGATGCCCTTGTGCAAGTGCACTTGATAGTGGGACGTAGCTAAATGTAGCAATGTAGATAAATGTGTGGATGAAATAAAGAACTTCCCCTTCCTATGTTGTGTATGCAGAAAATGTAGTCTTTTGTCCCTTGAATGGATGTTAGATGGATGCTTTAGAGTGCTTTAGGTGCCTTTAGATGCAAGCTTAGGTGATGATAGTATATGTTTAGTGTTTGGTCCTTCATTTTAAACACATAGCTATGTATTTATATGATTCCCTTGTTTGAATTTCGTAATTGACAACTAGAAGGCCGACCCATAACTGAAAAAGATTCCTAAAAGATAAAAGAGACCTAAAAGAAGCGAGTAAGGTGGAAAAGGGTCAGGCACACCCAAAGGGGACATGGGCGCCTAGGTGCTCCTGTCTTGGCTAAGTGTTGGTGTTTTGAGCCATAAAAGATAAATAAGTAAAATACCAACTGGGTTGGAGGCTATAAAAGACCAAATAGAAAACAAGAAGCAAAGGAAAGAGGCCAAAGACAGTCATCGATTACTAGTTTTCTTGCTTAGAAACCACATGAATGCTAGTATGTATTTAGGACCCAGAAATATACCCAAGTGCGTGATTTTATGTCTACAATTACATGGTGAATTATATTCACCATTCTTCCCCATGTGAATATAATTAATCAAAATTTATTCAAGGTGAAAAGTTCTAATTAGTGAATTATATTTACCATGCCCCCTCCTAACAAATTCTCATAGTTTTAAAAGTGTGTGAAACATGATATTACAGAGTAAATAATGATGTGTCATCTACATTTATATTATTCAACATTATGGATACATGTCTACCAAAAATATTGCAACATTTTGCCTACATTTCTACCAATTTCATACATGTCTATCAAGGAACTTGTAATGACAATGTCACTTTGGGTTTCTCTTCCTCTATCTTTTTCCCTTATTCGCTTGCCTTCATAAAAATAAATATGTGTGAAACATTGATATTGAAGGGTAAATATTTTTTTTGTTAAACTATGATTGTGCATCTATATGTTTTCTCATTTTTCATACCTATCAATCAAGGATATATATGCTTCCATGATTTATGCACATGTCTACCAAGGATATATATGTTTCCACGTTTTATGCACATGTCTACAAAGGCACTTACAACTACAAAATCACCTTAGGCTTTTCACCCTCTAGCCTCTTTCTCAACTAAAAAAGTTTTTGTGAGTGGCTCTTACAATTTTTAACAATGTGAGATTACACTCAATCTTGTATTATTATATGACATACACACACACACACACATACATATGTGTGTGTGTGTGTATACCATGGAAAATATAGACAAAGAGGAAGATAAAAACAAAACAAGCTGCAAACCTTCTGTTGTAAAACCTAAAGTAACCTTATATTAGATTTGACTAAAAGAATGAGGTTTATAAGATCCGTTTGATTTATGGGATATGGTTGATTTGAGTATGCTCTAAGTACTTTGAATAGAATAATATCTAAGCCGCGAGCATGAAGATGTGATTTGGACGTAGCATAAGAGTATGGAAAATTGATTTGATTCACCAAATGATTGCACAAAATAACAACATTAACTCTCAAATATTTTGGTGGATGTTTTTTAAAGGAAAGATCATTGAATTATAGCTAGGAAAAGTGAATCCTCAAGCTAAGTTGTGATCAATTTGATTTGGAGATAACTAAACACGACTGAGCTTGTTTAGTTGAGTTTTTAGATTGATTTGAGAGTTATATTGTTGTTCTTGATTTGCAAGAGTGATTCGAGGTTAATTTGGCAAGGGGTTGCACATGTTTTTTATTTTTAATTCCATATCTGCTATTTTATTGACCCAAAAGTGCCATGAATAGTTGGCTTTTGGAAGAAGATAGATTGATTTTGGATTGTCATGACTTGGGAGATAGTTTTAGTTAACTCAAATGTTGATTTGAGTCAATTTGAACACATCCTTTCGATTAAAATAATGATTTTTGGTTCTAGTCAGGACTTCAGTCAACTTGAGTTGAGTAGGTGGATAGCGTTTGAGGAATATTTAATTTATTTTAATGTGAAAGTGGGCATGTGCATTTATTTAGATATTAAGTTAACTAAGGGGGGATAAGGTGCAAATAGAAATAATTAAATTAATTATAGAGAATGACAATGTGTGTAATGGGATTTTGAATATTTATAATGCATAGTGGTAATTTGGAGGCATCTACATTTTCCCTCTTCAAAGTGTTATTACAGAGTAATAGCGCTTTAAAGGTAGTATACACGTGTAAAATGATGAACAAGTCATAACGAGGTGGTAGGGATTGCCTTATTTACCCCAATGAAGTATTTGGATGCCCTAGTGAATCTGAATTAGTTGATTAGATTTCCCCCTTGAGTGGGTGGGTGACGCGATGAAGCCGCAGACAACTACATGATAGAAGAGAGGAGAAGTCGCAACAAATATTGATAGAAATTACTAATAAAATGAGTGAATTGGTCACAAAGGTCAAAATGGAAGAATTAGGGTTAGTAAGAGGGTATAAATAATTTTTATGTGAACACACATCCAAACTTGGAATTCATTGGTGGAAGGGAGACCCATTAACCTAGCTAAGAGGGTGATTCTTTCACACAACTCTTCTTTGAAATATAATCTATATAAGACCTTGGGCAGTTTGGAGGCTCTTCTCCTTTGAGACTCAAGCCAAGATTTGGCTATCATTGACTTGTACTTTTTATTGTCTTGCTCAAAAATATTTTGAGCTTGGGCCCTAGTCAAAGTATTGGAATCTTCAATGATGGCGATCCTTAGGGAAAAATTTATACAGTTGACATCTAATTTAGCAATCACTTGGCCTTGGGGATCTCTAACCTCTTTTGTGTCTAGATCAAAACAGGAGGCACAAGCTAGAACAGTGTTTGTACACTGGACAGAGAGGGAAAGCAACGACATGGGAAATTCCACTATCTTTGATGCATTGGGCCATGGGAGTAGGAGTGGCTTCAGAAATACGGGCATATAAGTCATTGAGGTCAACATGTCATATATCACTATCCCCAATATTAGGTACTGATGTTTCTAGAGAGGATATATGTTCATAACCCATGTACTGGAACTTCATGGTGGCACATTGAGATAAAGACTCAAGAAGATATGGCTCTAACACTAGTTTTCAAGAATAACAAAACGGTAGGGCACACAATCTAATTTGACACCAAAATAAGTGCATGACACTCTAGAATGATCTACCTCTGCTCTAAAAAGAGTGGCGTTTTCCCCAGGATCCCAATGCACTTCAAATTTTTGAAAATGGTTGACAAACGAGTAAGTTACGGCTAGAAATGTCCTTGAGGGTACGAGAATGGAAGAAACACTGTGCACAGTTGAAATCCTTGATTGACGATGGAAAAAATGAGCCACTTTACCCCCTTTTATGCTTTTCCATACGACAAATGATTGGATCAAAGATCAATTTAGGGTTTCACAGTGTATTGCGGATAATAGAAATGTTAATGGAACAATTTAATCATTTTCCCTTTGTATTATAAATATGATGGAGATGCGGGAAAATGAGGGCTTGAAGGAAGAAGGGTCATGAGGGGCTTAAACTTCTAAATTACTCGAAACACAAAAAAAGGCTTACAAGTGCAATAAAAGTGGATTTGAGAGGAACAAAGTGCCAAGAGGAACACAAGTCGCAAGTTCTTCAAACATCTGAAAATTCTGCAACACAAAGGGAATAAGGAAGTGTTGATAAATCAGGCTTGCAAAGAACACAAGCCCCACAGGAACAAAGGATCACAGGGTCACCAAGTATCCACATCTCCATAGTACAAAGAAACATTGTTTACCTTAAAGCAAAGGCTTACGGGTTAGGGATTGTTGGCGAAAAAATTTGTCGAGGTAAAATTGATGGGTTTCTAGCCAACACTTTGGGAATCTAGGTCCCTCTACTTGGGTGGTGCATCTCCACTTTATTGTGAATGAACATAAATAAAAAAATTATTGTTGGCCAGGAGGCCAGGGATCCAATGAGCACACTCCACTGCACCCGCAATAAATGCTTACAATGAATTGTAAGGGAAAATTTTGCTGGAAGATAGGGGAGGGGAGTTAGAGAATTTAGACAAGGAAAATTAAACCTGCGAGTAGAAAATCCGATTCTCACCAAAGCCAATGGTCCCTCCTCTTTATGGGAGAGGTTCCTTTATTCAATGGCCAAAGGAAATCATGGGCATCAAAGTTGCACTTATTCATAAGCCATGAAAATATACAATCCCTTTCTTTATTTCCATTTTCATCAAGTTGTACAATGCAGGAAATGGAAGAAAAATGGTGGAGGAAAGTGGAAAAATGTTATATCTCTTGTATTTCTCAATAGATCTCTCTATTGAGTGCACAAAATTGACAACCCCTAAGAATGAGGGTGTCATTACATTATATAGAATCAGAAATGACCTTCTGAATCCCCCCATACAACTCTTCATCACCTCATTCATCTCATGACTTTTCATCTTCCTAGGACTTAGAAAATTAAGTTCCCTTTTTATAAAACAAAGGGAATTTTAAAATTTAACTTCATAAAGTCACTTTAATGAATGAGACAAGATATCATGATTACACATAACAAAAAAATTGAAGTTGTGTAAGAATTAGGTCAGAGATTGAAAGGAAGAAGAAGAGAGAGTACTATTCTGAAGATGATCCTATAGCCGACGGACTTTCATGAAGCAATGCCGATGGAATCTCCATGTCCTTGATTGCCTTGTTGAATTTTGTTACTGCTAGTATCACTTTCTGTTCCTAAGGTAGTTGGATGAAACTGAGTGACTTGATGCAATTCTCTGCAAGGGAATTTATGTTCCTACATTTTGAGTACCATGTCAGATAGTTCTCCGTAGTGATGGAGATGATTGCACATATCTTTGACAGAAATTCCAAGGTATTTTAAGTGAATGAGAATGGATCTCTAGCCTTTATCCTGACTCGGTCATCGAATGCTTTCAACAAGTCATCTCTTGAAGTGTTTGGGTTCACTGTTGGCATTCCAAGCTTATGAATTTGAGAATCTGTGTCTTTTTGTATCTTCTCAACATCCTCTTCATATGATTCCATCTCATCGATGGCACGCTTGATCTCTCCTTATGCATGCTCCTGCTTTCTACATTCAAATCATTTCCAAATGATGTTTCCTCTGTACTCTTCCTGCGAATTTATTCATGCAAGATTATACTAACCACATCATCAAACGTCAAAATATTATTAGCAGATGTTGTATTACTAACAACCATTACCAAGTTGTCCCAACTATCAGGCAAAGAACATAAGAATAAAAGTGCTTTTACTTCATCATCAAACGGTATTGCAACTGATTTTAACTGATTTACAATAGATTGGAAATCATTCAAATGACTAGAGGAAAATTCACCTTCATGCATCTTAAAACTAAATATTTTCTTCATCAAATAAACTTTATTTGAAGCCCTAGGTTTTTCATATAAATTAGCAAGATATTCCATTAACTCTACTCGTAGAAGTCACTTCTATAATATTGGAAGCCACGGATGCTGCCAGGCTCAATCTTATAGATCCCAAATCCTTTTTGTCAAGAATCTTCCATTCTTCATCAGTCATCTTTGTAGGTCTAGACTTCTCATTCAACGGTAAGTACAAATCTCTTTTATATAGATAATCCTCAATCTGCATCTTCGATAATTGATAATTTCAGCCGTCAAACTTCTCTACCTTGTATTTATTATCTTCTGTCATTGTTGTAGCTCCCACTCAATCAGAAAACCCTCTGTGAGTAAATCTGGTCAACACACAAAACCCTCAAACAAAGCTCTGATACCAATTGTTGGGGTTAGTACACCAGTTATACAGACAATATATCAGATCTAAGCACACATACAAATAAAAGCAAATATTCTACCAGAAGAATTATACAAAACAAGAGACATAAATCAACACCAGATCTAATGTGGTTCACCCAGTGTGGGCTACGTCCACCAAGAAACAAGTCAATCTATTATCCAAAGCTTTGACGAGATATACAATGAATATTTACAATCTTCCACACCTCTCAGATGTTCAGTACTTTCTTCCTTCAAGCTTTTTTGATTCTTCACCAAGAATTCACTCTCACATAATTATCTTATAATTATGATTCATCTCTCTATATATTACTTATAAACCCTAGTTTTTATGCTTATATAGTTGTTTATAGACTTAGGGGCACTTAGCCATGTAATTACAATCAATAAATATATTTTAATGCTAAAAATAGATATAATTCCCAAGAGTTAATTAAAAACTTCATCGCACAGGTAACCAATGTCGGTTCTCCCTAACCATTGTCAGTTCCTTACTTGCTTGACCAATGCCGGTCATACCTGTCTGATGTCGGTCTTCCCTGACCGATGTCGGTCTGCCTGTAACCGATGTCAGAGTATTGTATTTTCCAGCAAGTTCCAATTGCATGCTAAAATGAAGTAATTAAGCTTCACAACTCAACATTACTAATATTACTTCTCATTGGTTTCATCATTTTCCTAATGGGTCTATTAGTACTTATCTTGATATGGAAGAGGCATTTATTAGACGCTTTATTTCTAATAATGGTCCTAAAGTTACATTTGAACATTTACCTTCTTTGCATCAAGGAAAGAATGAACCAATTCAAAATTATATTTTATGTTTTAATTCTTGTATGCATCATTTACTTTTTCAGCCTATTGATCTCGAAATGCAATATATCTTTTGTCATGGCTTAATTAGTTCTTTGAAAGAAAAGTTGTTATATGATACACGTGAATCTTTTACTCTTGTTTTCTTCAAATTTATAGCATTAGAAAAATACTTTCTTAAGTATCATATTTTTATACATGATTTTATTTCTTCTACTCCTACCCCACCCAACACTTCTTCCATTCCTACCCCACATAACACTTCTTCTTCTCTTCCACCTATCTGCACCACCTTCACAATCACCATCTCTCCTAAATATACTCATGCATGTTTTAAACCCTTATAAATGCCTCCACCAAATTTTACTCCACCTCCTAAGTGTGAGTCATTAGACTTTTCACATTCTGATAGGTCGCATGATGTTTTACACACCTTGTTTGATGAGGGGTTGATTTGTTTACGTTCTAATGAGCATCCTCCTCCTCATTGGTTACAACACAATCGTAACCAACTATTATGTAATTTGTTTGGGATCAATGGTCATTGTGATAATGATTTTTATGCTCTTCGTGATGATCTTCAGTTGTTTAAGGACCAAGGTGTCATTTTCCTATCACAAACGACATGCTAATAGATCTCATTCTATCATGTCACGACGATGCATGCTGACTATTGTGACTTTGACTAACTCTCATCCTCTTCTAGTCATCTTGTTTCCCTCTATGAATATGCATAAGCCATATGCCCCACTTCTTATTTGATCCCCCCTGTGGGATCCAAAAGCATCACTCGTCATTCTTAGATTCACATCATTCTAGTGTTTTTTGTGATCACTTTGGGTGTATCTTGTAACACCCTATACTCAGGATATCAAATCCATCGAGTCACTTGTGCATATTCAGAGCCTTCCCTCTCATTAGTGGTCATATATTCCTTTCATACTATACAGTTCCATGTTTATCCCACATTTAGTATGATTATTAGAACATGATCAATTATTTATTACCTATATTTATCACAGTTCCAATCCATATTCAACATGCGTGTATGTATATAGTGTTTTATCTAGCATCACATCGTTTCAACATCTATGTTATTATTCTCATCACTCATCAAAATATCAAAATACGTCACATAAGCAAAACAACTCAATATAACTCAAGACTACATGATCACCAAAACTATCATCATGTATATCTCAAAATGTTTTATAATACAAAAATTTAGGGTACAAGCCCTTTATATACATCATACATCCTCCTCACTACTAGAGACTATAGCTACCCTAGAACTAAATGCACCCCACTCGATCTCCGACACTGAGCTCGCAGTCATTGTTCCTCCAATCTCACTCGTAAGTTTTTTGCCTTATCCACGGCCTTTGCATATCATTCTTAAAGCTCCACATATCTCTTGAACATATTATATGTGAGGCCATCTCCCTTGACTACCTCTTACACTCATGTTAACTCCTTCCTCACCTCATCTCACTTAGATAGCAAAACATTACATGTAGATGTTGTTATGGCCATTAGATCAAACAAATAGGCAAGTTCACCAACAATATGGTCAACCCTCTCCAACATACCTCCCCCCAAAATCACATCTAGGGGTACGATGCGAGTCAATGTTCGTATCAACATATCTAAAATTAGTCACCAAAACTACTCACTTCCAATCATATAATCTTTATTAGTATCCAATGATTGCAAATACCAATATAAACATCTATAAAATCACAAACAATACAAATCCATTCTACTTACATTGCACAATTGTCGTCGTTAGTGCATCATCCTCAGGGTCAATTGTTTGTGCTCATGTTACCTTTCCACCTCTTGTAGGTCCACCTGGTTGTCCTCATTGCCACATCTACAAACCAATGGATATAATATCACCCATCGGTGCTCCACCCACCACCATATAGAAGGCGGAGTACACCCCACATCATTGAATTTACTCCTCACTATCTTTACGTCCCTCTCCTTGGCATTAGGTAACTATAACTGAGCTACAGTATGCCCCAGACTAGCTCCTACTCGTATAGATCTCTATCATACAAATGGCTTTGGGGGCACATCCTGTGCAAGGTCAAACTATCTAAATACTCACTCACACTGAAATAACTTTTTCACCATATTGAACATATCCTCTAACCACATGGTGCGTCGAATGTACCACATCTATATATCATCTTATACCCTCCCTCCATAGTCCTTATACGATCTCCAAATAATGACTCTAGGCCCCATCCTATCCAACATTGACCTATAGGTTGTTGTATCAAACTATCGGCTCCTCGAGCCCACCAATCGAGCTGCAAAGATCTCTAGTTGACCCCAATCCACCCTCATCCCACTCAATAATAAAATTATAGCAATGTGCTCATAAGCCCACATGTGCAATAAAGTAGTGGCTCATATACCACCACCATGGTACTCCTATGTAAAGCGATATAAATCCATATATAAGTGTGCCAACACACACCAACTCCATGCATACCGCATGCCATGCTCATCAATACTCTGGTAAATATCATGCATCCTATATAAAATAGACACCCCACCTCCATGCACTGCCACACTAGATGCTAGTATCACTACAATAAACTTATGCAATCATGGAACACTTGATCCCACTATGTCATCTAGCATAATCGATGACTTGGTTTTTGCTTGTGAATATAAAAAATATTGTCTCGTAGCCCTTTGTTGCCTCTATGTATTTCTTGGGACCATCACCTGTACACCTCTCTCCCACATTAGGCAATCAAATAATCTTATATACATCCTCTAATGTCACCATCATCTCACCCATGGTAACTAAAATGTGCAAATATTTGCACACCACCTCTCACACAATGCAGTAAACATATGCATATTATGGGGTATCTTCCCCAATATAGTAATGTGTCATAGCCCAGTATATGGTCCAAAAAATCCCACTCCTTAAAGCCCAATGTGAGCAATGTAGACAAGTGTCTACCTCCACGAAACTCACTCAAGTGCATATCCCTCTGCATAGCACAAACAAGAAAGCAAACACAGCACTAGTAATGACAATACAACAAACACTCGGTACAGAAGCTCCTCAATTCACTTGCACACAAGCACCCAACTCACTAGAAACTATCATCCATAATTGCGACTACTAGCGCCCATATCCGTATGGTTCTGTACAGAGGACAAAACCGCCCCCATCGGCGTTGTCTTGGACAGAAACAACCAAAAATCTCAAAATTACAAAAATGCAAAAAATGACTAAATCTACCTATATATGCTTAGTGAGATACTGTAAAATACATCACTTACCAATCCATTCATCATCTATGTATAAACGACCTCTACTACCCACCTCAAATCTACTCAGGATGTAAGCAATATTTTTATCACCTTGAGCTCCAAATCATGATACTCAAATGTACAAATGAAGTACCTTTTGAATTTTCCACCTTACTATTTAAAGTAAAAAAATATCAATAGTTACTATAGTTCCTATACAATGATTTACGACAACTAATTCCTAATTACTATTTCTTTCGTATCTTTAGCATCGTTTATCCAGTTTTTGTGTCGTATGTGGTGTTGGCGTCATATTTTAGATATCTTCCATATTTCATGTTCCCAGAATTACCTCTTTAGGCTTGGTTTTGTGATACTCTAATATTACACTCCTTACCATACCACTCCTATATTGACTCCATTTTTCTCTCCATGGCTTTTTACTCCATTTCTTTCAGCTCAAGGGCTTGACAATTGGCCTCTCCCCTCTTTGCTGAAGGGGGAAAAATATTTGGGGTATCCTATTACCCATCCTCTGAGAATTTAGGAAATTTGTTCGAACGTGATACGCAATCATCATATATTCCAAGAAATCAAAGAAAATATTCAAATCCTGTGAAATTTGTGTTCCCAAAACGTAAATTTCCAATCTATTCTAAGTAGCAGTGAATCCATATTTTTGTTAGGAAATGAGGGGATAAATAATAAACGCATATTAGATATCCACCATATTAATTTTCCAAATATTATAATTTGTGACTGAACAACAAATATAATGAATTAAACGTAGATTTCTTATTTACAAAGTACATTATAATTTAATGTAAAGAGCCCATAACACATTACAAATGCACACATGATTTAAGTGGGAAAACCTTTCAATAAAAAACCCACTGAAAAAACACTTATATTTATTGAGAATTAAATTTCACCCAACACTACCACTATTTCTAGCAGATCCCTATAGTTACACATTAACAAGGAATTACAAACTATCACTAACATTCGCTCATGTACAGAGATCAAGCTCACATCATGTTTCATGCATCTACTCTCATTGCTTGCATATTTTGCATGTGTGTGTTACTTATTGTATGTTTATAACCAATCTCAAATGAGTTCACCTTGCTTTATACAATGTGGGTGGCCCGTTGCATAGTTCACTCTTATACTTCAAATTTAAATATTCATTGATGCAGTATGGGATCTGCCACCTTATGTTTTAAACATAAGTTTTAAGCCAAATTTCTTAGTCTTTGGCGAGGTTTGATAAAAATGGTTTCCCGCTTAATATTACAAACTCTAACATTCCCCCTTAATATTAAGTACGGAAGTCTGCTAATTCATCGTTTTATACAAAAGCAATTACAATCCATAAATCATCAAAGTGATTTAGGTTGCCATGCAAACATATAACAATTGTTCCTCATAACACATGCTAAGTCACATTTTTATCAAAATTAATTACAATCCATAATTGTCAAAGTGATTTAGGCTAGCATGCAAATGAAGCACTTTGATCCATGGATTTTACAAAATCCACAATACTCTTCTTTATTCTTCTGCAGATTTATAAAAAAACATGTAGCAATACCAAGCTTTAGTGTTTTGCAGATTTTGGAAACATTGTGGTTCAAGGCGCTTAGTGTTCCGTGGATTTTGAAAAAAGCTGCAACACAAAGATTTTAATTTACCGTGGGTTTTAAGAAAATCATGCCATAGTACAAAGTTGTAGTGCTACATGGATTTTTGGAAAAGTTTCAGTACACTGCACATAGTTCCACATATTTTTTAAAAATCCCCAGCAAAAAAAAAATTAATGTCCCGCAAGTTTTAACAAAAACATGTCGCGCTACAAAGCAGTAATGCTTTGTCGATTTTAGAAAAAGATGCGGTACATAGGAACAAAATTTCTCTAAATAAAGTGATCAAGTATGAATCCTTACATAAAATTATTGAGTATTTTATGAAAAATAATATTTCGTATCTAATGTTTTGTTGGGTATTAAAACTAAACTCACTGAGGTGATTATTTACTTAAACGTGGTGGCAATAGTCTAGGAAAGTTAGAACAAGCACAATCAAACTGATAAGAGGTGTCATTGACATGTTCATTTCCCCTCAAGGGAAACTCTGAAAAGCCATATACTCATTTGATTCAAAGGTGAAGATCAACGTCATTCACATGATCATTGTTATGTTTGTAAAACTTGTTTTCATGTTAGAGTTTGGTACACCTTCCATGTGTTACACTCGGATATTTTTACGATGGTCCCGCTCTCCGGTGAGCGGATCAAGGGGGTTAGGTGGCGAAGCCCTCAAAGCAAATTTTCATGGGTGGTTTATAAACCCATGGGTAATGGGTAACCGTTATGGGCTCGTTTTGGGCCCATGGCTTTTCGGTACCCATTGTTTTGTAAAACCGCCTCTTCGGCTACCTATTGATGTACTTATATATAGATGGACATACAATAGGACTGATATGAGTGTTTTTGTGAAGGTGAATAGTGTGTGCAAATTCAAGTGCGAATTCAGGAGGGTTTGTTGAGCGTAGCTCCAAACAAGATCCAATTATTGTAATTGTGAAGATTGTTGGCTTGTAATAAAATCTGAGAAAGTGTTCTTGGTGGATGTAGCCCACATTGGGTGAACCACGTTAAATATTTTCTTTGTGTTTTGCATATTTCATTTCTGTAATTTCTATTCATACTTCTTATTATTGCGATTCTGAGGAATTATTCCGCATTAGATATTATTAATTCCTAACAATCATTTGAGTCATGTTCATCTGATATAGAGGCGAAGATCAAATTCATTCCCATGATCATTTGAATCAAACAACATATGCTCATCTAATTCATAGGTGAAAATAAATGTCATTCACATGATCATTTGAGTCAAATTCTAAAAGGCCCAACATAGCACGGAATTTGTGGAACTTTTCAACACCGAATGGCTTTGTAAAAATATTTGCTACTTGATCTTTTGTAGAAAAAAACTTGATATTAATGTCACCATTTAGAACTTTTTCCCAAATAAAGTGCATATGTATTTCAATATGCTTTGTTCTTTGATGTTTAAGTGGATTGTTTGTAAGAACCAAGCAACTTTAGATGCCACATAGAAGGAGAGTACTTGCTTTAACACCCATATGAAGTTCATCCAATAGTCTTTTCAGCCACATAGCTTCTTTTATTGCTTCCATAGCACTTTTATACTCTACTTCAGAAGAAGAGATAGATATTGTTGGTTGCTTCTTGCTACTCCATGTGATTGCACCTGCACCTAACTTGAAAACATATCTAAAAGTAGCTTTTTTATCTACAATCTCACCGGCATGGTCATAATCACAATAACCAAAGTAAATTTCCATCATTATTAGATGAATAATAAAAAAACATAATTGATTGTACCTTTTATATACCTTAGAATATTTTTGACATTTTCCAATGGTTTTCATAAATATCCTGCATGAATCTAGAAACAATTCAAACTACATATGATACACATAATACATGATTTAAGTGGGAAAACATTTCAATAAAAAACCCACTGAAAAATCACTTGTATTAATTAAGAATTGAATTTCACCTAGCACTCCCACTATTTCCAGTAGATCCGTATAGTCACACCTTAACAAGGAATTACAAATTGTCGCTAGAACATTCACTCATGTGCAGAGATTGACCTCGCATCATTTGCATCATGTTTCATGCATATGCTCACATTACTTGGATATTTTGCATGTGTGTGTTACTTATTGTATGTTTGTAATCAATATCAAATGAGATTGCCTTGCTTTATACAAGGTTGGTGGTTCGTTGCATGGGTCACTCTTATGATTCAAATTTAAATATCCACCAATGTGGTATGGGATCCGCCACCTTATGTTTTAAACATAAGTTATAAGCCAAAGTTCTTAGTCTTTGGTGGGTTTTAATAAAAATAGTTTCCGCTTAATATTACAACCCCCAACAATTTTCACATGTCCCCACAATTTTTCCCTTGAATGACCTAATTTGGAGACAAATCAATCCTTAAAAATAGTTTCAAATTAAAATCAAGAAAACACTATCTTCGAAATCAATACTAGCAATTACAAATTTTATTCCAAGTACCAATTTTCCTCCCAGATGACCTAACTTAGGAGCCAATCCAATTTATCAGGCACCATTGTTTCGATTTACCAAGCAGTTGCATACTTACATCGTAAGGGAGGGGGTAATGAGACGTCATTGCCTTACGGGGGTTTTCGAAGTAGGAAAGTTACAAAATGGGTTCATATTGTCGTCTACAGTGGTAAAACCTATTTTTTGAGAGAGCGTCGTGGTGGAAATCAAAATAAACGGCTCTCCCAAACACTCTTTCTCTAGTGCCAAAATGCTCAAATCCTTAGTTTAGTGCCAAAATTCTCAAATCCTTAGTCCAGTGCCAATACGTTCAAATCCTTAGAAGATAGGTTCAGGAACTGATCACTCCCAATCTCTCCTTTAATCTCTAAGTTTTGAAGTCTCTTATATCTCCTTGGTAATTTCATATCCAATCTCTCATATGTGACAACAAAGGTCACCCCATAAGGATAGAAACATTGATCCATTGTTTGCCACATTGTGTTTCTAACTATCGGCACACTCCAACTACAACTCATCGGGCTCACTTCGAGTACGCTCCTCGTAAATATCCTTTATACTACTTGAATTTCATCCAAATATCATAAAGGGGGAGAATGTAGTCACTAAAATATGCACTCATTACTATTACATTATGCCTCTAGTATACATGTTATATACATGATTTCTTAGTATGAAAACTAGGAACTAGTGAAACCTCTTTGGTCCTTTTCTTGCTTTGTTTGGCTTTGCTTACGTCTTTTATCTGACATTTGCACCTTTTTGGTTGAGTCACAGGGATACATGTTCATGTATTTGGTTTTGTTTCTATTTGCATATTGTAGGACAATACTTTCCAAACAAGAAAGTAGCATCCAAACACTAATGTCTTTCTAGGTGCTTTTGTCATATTTGCTTGATTTTCTCCTTGGTCGTTTTCTTTTGGATTTGGGTATTTTATCATCGCATTTTCACGACCTAGGTTATCTTTTGGTGTCACTATGTGCCAAAATTAAAACAAATAATGCATATATATACACAAGCTACTAACTATTATAAGGGGCGATTGGCCTATCATTTTCTATATCTACCACATATAAAGAGCAACACATGGGACTGCATTTTGGGCTACATTATTCACTATATTGGGGGAGGTTATTCTTAATCCCATACTAATGTTTTGCATTAGGACAATGTAGTTATATCCCACTATATTTTTGTGCGGCTAGCACGAGTGTAACCTAGCTCAAGGGACAATTTCAATCACACACCACAATAACTACATGGAGTCTGAAACTTAGTGCAGCACTCGGCAACAAGATCACATCGAGGTGACCGTCATGGTCATTCTAACTCCATTTTTATTTTTCATTCAGTCTAATGTGCACTTGAGTCGTGTGTAGGTAGCTACGGTTTGTTTTGCAGGAATAGTTGCAACAAAACAAAGGTATACCAAACTTGATGTGGCCTACAGCAAGCTAAAGGTGACAACAAGTGACTTGGAAAGAATCGGATCCTAAGTTATCTCATAGACAATAGATCCTAGAATAGATGCTCAGTGCCCTTGGATACTTGTGTCCTCCCCTAGGTGCTCATGTCCCTGAGATCGTCACATGCCGGTTTTAGAATCAAAGCTTACACATCTTGGAATACATCTATTATGATCATATCACCCTCTTCTAGAATCAATCCAAACCTATAGTGGAAAGTTGGGTATTCTAGAAACCCTATCACTCTTGCTTGTATTTCATTTGCTTGATCTTGCTTATTTATTGGTTTATCTATATGATTAGTAGTGTCTTTATCTTAGATTTAATTTTATTCAATCAGAAAGGCTATCATCAGTGAATAAAGCAAGTTTTATGAGAGTTGCAGCAAGAGTTGAAAGTTGTTTGAGAGATTTGGGTCATAAAAGTTGAGCAAAATCTAGAGGTGAGGCTCACAGAGATTCAGAGATTTTACTAAACTTCTTGTATTGCTAAAAACAAAATGTGCCATTGATTTTTTGAATATGTGGTTCAAGTGAAGTAATGGGGACTGCCCTAAAGAACCTAATTAGATATTTGTGGGACTCAAAGTATCACCAATGAGGATTATAAATAGGGTTGATTTGAGTGCACCCTTTGGCCAAGAGATCTCGGTATATATAAGATTTAATGGATATCAATTCCGCAAGGTATTGATGCACATAGGGTTTGAAATCATCCTTATATTCAAAGGATGCCAAGGGAAAGCATTGGGAGGATTATGTTACACTTGACAAGGGAAGCATCACTATTCATGAAGATTAAGACCACTACAAGACCCATTGGTATTTTAGTGGGTACATGGATATTAACATCACAAGAGTCTCATTTTTATCTATGATTTTGAGGTCATTGAGATGGATACTAAGGATAGATACCCTTTCATCCTTTGGTGTTGATTGTTGTTATGATAGTTTGTCCAGAAGTGTAGTTCAAAAAGAGACTTATGTTTTTTAGATAGAAGTGGAACAAAGGGTTGTCACTCCTTTGAATCTCAATTTAGGACATGTATACATAGAACCTCTCATAAAAAATGAACAAGAGATGAATTCTCCCTATTTGGCATGTGCACGGTGGCTTTCTAAATCATATTATATCTTGTGAAAAAGGTGAGGAGTTAAAAGGTGCTACAATACAAGTCTTATAGTTTGATGTGTTCATGGTGGCTTCAGGAATCATATAATACTATGGGGAAAAGATGAGCGGGAGTGAAAAGGTGTTATTATGTACATCTTACAATTCGTTGTGTTCATGGTGGCTTTAGGAATCATGATATATTGTGAGAAAAAGGTCTAGTAGTGATTTGACAAGGTGGGTCTATGACGCAAGTCCTATTGTGGGAATGGTTAATTCAGTTTTTGGTTTGATTAAAAAAAGAGGTAATGTATGTAGAAATCTTGGTGACATGAACCGTTCAATTCATTTGTAAACTAACATACCTAGAAGATAATTTTTGTGTTGGGTGTGGAAATGGACCCACCCTGTAGAGCGCACTCCTATCAATCTTAAAGTTTGGTTGTGGGTACTCATCTACCCAGTGGAGGGAGAGAGTGGGAGGAATTGAGCACCACAGAAGTTGAACCTGAACATGATGGAATACAAGAGAAATGTTGAGGGAGGTCAAGCGTTTGGGATAGAAGTTAACATTGGATGCACAAAGTGGGTAGGAGAGGTGAAAAATGAAAGAAATTCCATAATTTAATCGCATGAATGTGGAAAAAGAAGTAGTCACAAGAACACATATGTCGATAAAGAGATATGCAACAAGTAGCATAGAGATGGCGTCAACATCTACGTTGCAAAGCAAGCAACCAAATTCTATTTTGGATGGGCTTGATATTTCACCACACAAGGTTTGTGTCTTTGTGATGGATATGTAGAACTAGGTTCATCATGGGATTAGCGCTCTCACCATTATTTGTGTGCAGGACTTGGTACAAATGGAGTACGAGGGTATCAAGTTATGAGGTGGACCTTGAACAAGGTTAGAATCCAATAATTTTTGAGAAACAAAATAAGCGCGGGCTATGCTCTAAGTAGTGTTGTAAATATGTAGGGTCGTTAAATATAAAATGCATTACCTCAATCATTTATATGTTCTTATCCAAAATATTTCTTACTTTGGAAATTCCCTTGATGGTTGGCTTATGGCATAGAAGAAGCAGTTTGCGGTTAAGGCTATGCTCCATGTAGTGTTGTAAATATGTAGGGTCATTAAATATAAAATGCATTACCTTGATCATTTATATGTTCTTATACAAAATATTTCTTACTTTAGAAATTCCCTTGATTGTTAGCTTGTGGCATAGAAGAAGCGAATAATGGTCAAGGCTTCCCATATCACTTGATTGGAGCATAATTTAAGAAGGGATGTGATTTTAGAAATTGTGTGATGGAGCATTAGTGTAAGAATTTCTTGTCGGCATGTCACGATGGAGTGGCTTGTGGCCACTATGTTAGGGAAGATACAACTCTCATGTAAGAATTCAAGATAGCACATAAAAAGCAACACCCTAACATACACAAGTTAATGGTATTATGGAAGCATTTAACAAAAAATTAGGAATTTGGTGACTAAGATTTATGATGTCTTCCACATGAATTGGAATGTTCATGTTTCTATGGTCTTGTGGGCCTATAGGATTACATACAAGAGGTTGAACAAGTATACCCTATTTTACTTAGTTTATGGGAAGGAAGCAATCTTTGGTACCAATGTTGTGATTTCCCTCGCAAGTAATCTCAAAGATATACAATTTGTTAATGAAATGTTGTATAAGATTTTGTAATTAGATGAATTGGGTGGTTGGCTTGTTGGAGTCAAGAGGTTGAAAAGGGATTACAAAAGACTTGGCATGATAAACACATTAAGACTAAGATTTGGTAAGAAACTGCCAAGGTTTTGTTGTTCAATTCCAAGTATGCAAAACATCTGGGGAAGCTACATATATGGTGGATGGGGCCCTTATCATCCATCACATTTTGACGTATGATGCATCAAAGTTACACAATTTGGATGGGAAGTGGGTTACTCTACATTTGAATAGGAGTAGGCTTAAATCCTATGAAGCTTAACTTTGTAGAAACTTGAAGGACTAATAAGGATATCAACCAATAAATATTGTATTTTTATTGCAAAATAAGTGACATAATACTCTAAACATTTGTGTTTATATCAAAATTTATTTATATATTTATATATATACGATTCAATTTTGATAGTTTGTAGGAAACAAATTTTGTGATTGGGATATTCTATTTTTTAGTGTACAAGGAATTAGCAGGTAAAATTTGAAGACCCCTTACCAAAATCAACTTGTTTATTTTTGGAAAATTTGTAAAAAATGGATTTCGTGTTGATGGAAAATATGAGAAAAATGTATAATAGTGATGCAGGCGAATAATTTATTTTGGGGACAATGGCAGGGGAACGACCGCAAAAAAAATAGACGCATCGGTTGTACAGAAGTCTAATAAGCAAGCGTCTGCAAGTGTAGACGAGACGTTTGTATGGAATCACCAGATGACAAACGCCTGCACATACAAACGCCCATCTATGTATGCAACTAGGCATCTACACATGTAGGCACCCGTCTGCATATACAACTGGGAAACTGTGCATGTAGACACCCATCTACATATACTATCGAGTGACTACATATACTACCAGGCAATAGTAAATACAAATAAATCTGCAATTAAAACTTCCCAAATATGAACGGGGGTAACATCCAGTCACTATATCAAATGATATAAGACTTCGTAGAGCAAATAAATATGAATCTAAGCATGACAAATCTACCATTACATTAATGTTATGTTATAATGAAGACAACATAAAGTGTTTGCACAGATGAAGATAGAATGCTAACCATTTCTCTTCAGACCCTACACTTCTTCACTTGATTGTCCAAGTTGGCGTCTGCATAATGCAATCCAACATCTAGAATATGCAGTCCTATGTATGGGTTGTGTAGTCGAGCATCTAGGTTATATAGTTGGGCATTTGGAGTATGCAATTGAGGATCTAGATTATATAAAGGCCACACATATGAAATTATGCAGTCAAGCGTCTAGACTATGTCGACATAGATCTGGAGTATGCAATCATGCATCTAGACTATGTGGTTGAGCTCATCCATCGAGCATCTGCATTCATCCGTCAGGCATCTTTTATATAAGAACCTTTGAATTTTGAACATGCTTAAATTTTTTACAAGTATATATTGGTGTATGTACCCAATTGGTGTTTTGAGGTAACAGCAATATACATGTGTGAATATGAAATTTATTTTAAACACTAAACGAGTTGACCCACAAAAGTAACTTGCATCCCAAAATTTTAGGCGAAATGTTGTTACATTAATGTTATGTTATAATGAAGACAACATAAAGTGTTTGCACGGATGAAGATAGAATGCTAACCATTTCTCTTCAAACCCTACACTTCTTCACTTGATTGTCCAAGCTAGCATCTGCAGAATGCAGTCCAACATCTAGAATATACAGTCCGGCGTATGGGTTGTGTAGCCGAGCATCTAGGTTATATAGTCGGGTGTTTGGAATATGCAAACGAGGATCTGGATTATATAAAGGCCACACATCTAAAATTATGCAATCGAGCGTTTGGACTATGTCGACATAGATCTAGAGTGTGCAATCATGCATCTAGACTATGCGGTTGAGCTCATCCATCAAGCATCTGCATTCATCTGTCATGCATCTTTTATATAATAACCTTTGAATTTTGAACATGCTTAAATTTTTTACACGTATATATTGGTGTATGTACCCAATTGGTGTTTTGAGGTAACAACAATATACATGCGTAAGTATGAAATTTATTTTAAATACTAGACGAGTGGACCCACAAAGGTAACTTGCATCCCGAAATTTTAGGCAAAATGTTGCCTCATACAACTCTTCAAAATTGCCAAATGCAAATTTCAAAATTGTAAATATTTATGAATTAGTGAAGATTTACCACTAAATTTTACCCTAAATTAGGAATTAGTAGTATTTTGTGAAGAAAAGATAAAGGAAGTTTTTTAGAACAATAGTTCTTGTAGAGTTCGAAAAAAGAAGAAATGGTAGCGAGGTCATTTTGTTTTTGGAAGAGTGTGAATGAGTCAGCTCACACTTTTGTAGAGAGTAAATGAGTCAAGTTTTTGAGGTGGATGTAATATTTAAAGTAGGTAGGATGAATGAGCAAATTTTCACATATAGTGATGAAAGAACAACTGACAAGTAGCTCTTAGAAGTAATTTCTTAGAGTAAATTCCAGCAAGGCTATTTATGGTAATCATGATTTATTCACTTAGTTGAATAGGTGAATAAACCAACGATGCAAAAATTAATTTGTTTAGTGGCACACATAACATTCACATAAACACATGGATAACTTCACGAATGGTCGCAGAATAGGATCAAACCATAGCTCACTGGGGATGATGGGGACTAAGTCATATGCTTTAGATAACATATAAGATGCATCTTCACGAGTTGTGTAATCACCACTTATCTTACCCTCACAAATCGCATCACACAAGGATCATGGGGGGTAGTCCACCTTGTGCAAAGATTTGCAAATAAGGAGGATAAAGTAAATTCTGTAGAGAGTGCTAAGAGAATTGACTACAAATGCCCATGTAGCCCAAGATCTCGGGTAAGAATAGTTAACCTTTGTAGTTATACTTGCAAGAACATGCCCGTATGTGCTGTATGAATTCCTTGGATCCATAGGAGTGAGATAAAGGGCCCACACGCACCTCCAAAACTAGAGCTTACTAAAGGTGTTTGGGGATGTGCAGCGGATCATAAAGGATTTGGTCATTCCGTATAAGGATTATGTGGAGTTTCGCATCACTCCACATCATATTCTTATAAGGGTTTAGATCACAAAGTATGGATGGTTGAATTGGAAGTTCATGCATTTCATGGTAACTACAATACAATTGGAGCATTTCACGAGTTGTGTGATTGATCACCACTTATCTTACCCTCACAAATCGCATCACGCAAGGATCATGGGGGGTATTCTACCTTGTGCAAAGATTTGCAAATAAGGAGAATAAAGTAAATTTTGTAGAGAGTGACAATAGAATTGACTACAAATGCCCATGTAGCCCAAGCTCTAGGGTAAGAATAGTTAACCTTTGTAGTTATACTAGCAAGAACAAGTCTGTATGTGTTGTATGAATTCCCTAGATCTATAGGAGTGCAATAAAGGGCTTGCTCACACCTCCAGAACTAGAGCTTACTAAAGGTGTTTGGGAATGTGCAATAGATCATAAAGGATTTGGTCACTCCATATAAGGATTATGTGGAGTTTCGCATCACTCCACATCATATTCTTATAAGAGTTCGGATCACAAAGTATGGATGGATGAACCGGAAGTTCATGCATTTCATGGTGACTATAATACAATTGGGGCATTTCTTGGACAAGCTTATAGGCATCAAATATGTACTAAAGGTGTTTGGGAATGTGCAATAGATCATAAAGGATTTGGTCACTCCATATAAGGAGTTACTGTGGTAGTGTCGCATCACTCCACATTCATATGTCTTATAATGAGTTCGGATCACAAAGTATGGATGGATGAACCAGAAGTTAAGAGGATGCATTCCCTATAATTGACTTATAGATGAGACAATGGTGGGGCATGGTTAGTGAGGAATGGGTCAAGCTTATAGGCATCAAATTTCCTTATGTAGAGATTATTGATGCCACCTCCATACAAGTACTTTTGAGACACACGAGGATGAATGAAGAGGGAGTAACACCAGAAGTACTGTGGTATGGCCATTCTTCATTCATTTGTTTATGATGGTGGATAATCTTACCCATGGAAAGGAAATGGTGGGGGAGAGAGGATAGCAAGGTTCCCTATAATCTATCTTAAAGATGAGAAATGGTGGGATTTTATGGTTAGTTAAAAACATGGGTCAATATGTGAAATTTCCTTAGAGAGATTGTTGGTGAACTCCTCCATATTACTAACATACTTTTGAGACACACGAGGATTGAATAAGAGGATTGCACCAAAAGTATTGGGGCCATTTAATTACATTTTCCTTATACTTGAGGGGATATTTCTTACCCATGGAAAGGAAATGGTGGGGGAGAGGCATAGCAAGAATATTCAATCTATTCTACATATAATTGATATAACTTATCTATAAAGGAAAACTTAAATTTACAAATAATTGTATTTAATTATATTTTTCTGAACTCCTCAATATTACTAACATATTTTAAAAACAAATTGAATTTACTTGCATATTGTATTAAACCATTTAATTACATTTTCCTTATACTTTAAATATTTCTAACAAATAAAAGCAATCATCACAACTAAAATAATATTGAATTTTCTACAATAATCGATATAACTTATCTATAAAGGAAAACTTAAATTTTAAAATAATTGATTGTATTTTTTTCTCTTAACACCTCAATTTTACTAACATATTTTAAAAACAAATTGAATTTACTTACATATTGTATTAAACCATTTAATTACATTTTCCTTATACTTTTAAAAGCAATCATCACAACTAAAATAATATTGATTTTTCTACAATAATCGATATAACTTATCTATAAAGGAAAACTTAAATTTAAAAATAATTGATTGTATTTTTCAACCATCACAATCATAATCATCCTAACAATTAAAAAACACTTATATCATAACTCAATCAAAATGAAAATTTAATTATTACATAAATTTTATTTAGAAATAAAAATTACATGTTATAACTATTAGTTATCATAATAAAATACAATTTCAAACTTAATTGAAGTTAAATACATTATTATTAAATATATAATTTATCAAAAAATTGCTTCTCTTAGCTTCGAGAAATATATTCTCTACTAACAAGGCCAACCACGTGAAGGTGGAAGCTTTAATATGGCCTCAAAAAAAAACTTTACTTAAAAAGGTGAAAGCTTAAACCTTGCCAAGATATCACACTTTAAAACACATACACATACACATACACATATATTTATAAACACATACACATACACATACACATACACATACACATACACATATATTTATAAACCAGTATTCTAAATCTTTATTACTATTAAGAGAAGAAATTTTCAATATTCTAAATCTTTATTACTATTAAGAGAAGAAATTTTCAATTTTTTTTGAATTATTAATAAATTAAGGAAAATAATTTGCTTTTAAAAAAGTGATAACTCAGTCCTCCACTTTCAACTCCTTCCCCCACCACTTTCCTTCCTTCTTCCTTTTCCCTCCAACCCACCACCTTCATTCCTTCCTCCTTTTCCCTCCAACCCACCACTTTCCTTCCTTCTTCCTTTTCCCTCCAACCCCCACTTTCATTCCTCCCTCCTTTTCCCTCCAACCCCCCACTTCCATTCCTTCCTCCAACCCACCCTCAATTAAAAAGGTCTGAAATTTATTTATTTAAATAATATTTTATTTATTAAAAAATATTGCCTCAATTAAAAAGATCTTAAGTTAACTTATTTAAATAATAATTAAAAAGATCTTAAGTTAACTTATTTAAATAATATTTCATTTTATTTAACTTTATAAAAAATAATATTTTATTTTATTTAACTTTTTAAATAATATCTCATTTGTTAAAAACATTGTAGCAATGTTTACAATATAATAATAACTAAAAAGTTGTATGTTCAATTTAAAATCTTACAGAAAAAATTAGTTTACTAGAGTTGTGTAAAAGGATACATTTGCCAATTTACCCAATTATTTCCTCTTAAGGCAGGCTTATCCACCCAGAAACCTGCAAAGAACAAAGCACTTGAATATTAATTCATGACAATACCTTGATAATAAACAAAACTGTAGAAAAAAGCTAATAAAAGAAGCCATTGTACACAAACTTATAAGGATACATTTGCCAATTTACCCAATTATTTCCCCTTAAGGCAGGCTTATCCACCTCGAAACCTGCAAAGAACAAAGCACTTGAATATTAATTCATGACAATACCTTGATAATAAACAAAACTGTAGAAAAAAGCTAATAAAAGAAGCCATTGTACACAAACCTGTAAGGATACATTTGCCAATTTACCCAATTATTTCCTCTTAAGGCAGGCTTATCCACCTCGAAACCTGCAAAGAACAAAGCACTTGAATATTAATTCATGACAATACCTCGATAATAAACAAAACTGTAGAAAAAAGCTTAATAAAAAAAGCCATTGTACACAAACCTATAAGATCCCACGTGACGTCCTTTAAGGATTCTTAACATGTATCGCAGCCTGTAAACCAGCAGAAGAAAAAAAATTAATATTAAGAGAAACACATTAGACATGATAAAACAAGCATTAGGCCTGTCAAACCCTTTCAAATCATTGGTCATACAAAACTAAAAAAATACTCTAAAATCACTAACACAAATTTTCTGTTCATCCTATCTTACAGATAATCCGGATAACCACGTAACCACGATAAAAAAAGCCCATAGAGAATCCTATTATGAGAACTACAATGTAATCTATGTAATTCTATTATGAGAAACCATGAATCTACGTAATTCTGCTCTACTGATTATCCCCGTACAGCATTGAACCCGAAATCCAACAAACATGGGCGGATCACCAAGAACTTCTAGGCATTCACTATCATTTACTGTTTTTGCAGGGCAATTTATAAGTACACTGCTGCCAAAACTAGTGTCAGTCGGGTGACAGCTAAAGACTAATAAACGCTATTCCCCTACTTTTATGGAAAACTGGCAGCAACTGATATACTTAGGCTAGCTATGTACATATTTTTGCATCAAATGGTGCAACGGAGTAGAAATACTAGTTCATTTTCTGTTTTTCATCAGTACGTTAGCAGTTATTCAGTGAGCTGTTACTATAGAGACTGTTATCATATAGGACATGAAAACATCCCAGTTATTTGTAATGTAGGTATGAACACTACTTTGTTGCTAGCCTTTAATTAATTTCCTCTTTCACCAAGCTCGAAAAAGACAGCAGTTGTACTTCTTCTAGATTGCAGCAACAATGTCTAAACTTCGTATTTCCAACAAATTAAACTTGTTAATCTACCTCATATATCTTGTATTTAATTGTAGCAGTAATGAAAAGGTATTATTACTCTGTAGGTTGCACGAAACTCGAAAAAAGGTGCTGTTATCGAAATGGTAAAGACTTCGAAAATATGAACTCCAAAACATTACAAAAACACTGAAACAATCCATATAACAGGTGACCTGATAAATATATAGTAATAGAAAGTAAAAATATCAGATATCCTTGTCATTTGATGGATGCTTTCAGATATAGCGTCAAGAGAAGCAATAACCAGACCATCGTCCCCAGGGTTTGCAGGGCCTTTAGGGGTGGTCTCCTTTACATTCGGTCATGTTGTAAGGCAATTTCTGCTGGTGTTGGTGTATTCCTAGTGCATTTGACCAGAGTTTCAAGAACTTCTTGTTGTTTCTCACCCCATTCAAGCAGAACTTCCTTTCTTAACAAATAATCCAACAGGTGTGATAGTCCCACAAAATTCTCCATGAATCTTAGGTATTATCCAATTTGTCCTAGAAAGGATCTGACTTGCCCAAACATCCTTGCAGTTCGGAAATTCACTGATCATTGTAATTTTGTCTTCGTATTAACGTTTCCCACTACGTCTCCTGACAGCTTTACAATTTTGGGGATTTAATGGCAATATTGCTTCCTAACATAAGCATCTACATTGAGCCAATGCGCTCAAATAATCATCTTAAGTTTTCGTCCAAAGGACACCCTTCTCACCCAAAAAGATTTGATGTATTTTGTTGAAATTTCTCAAAACGTAAATAATCTGGTCCTTTGAAACGTGGCTGATGGATTGTACAACCGAAACAGCATCGGAACAGCATCAGATTGCATACATAAATACTAAAGTCCACTATACAACAATTATTGTCTTTAACTTACCTTCTTCAAGTATAATATTTTGATTATAACCTGCAAATCCATCTAGGAGTGGTTGCAACTTGCTGCCAGCTACTTATTCCAAAATTGTGTCTGTAAAAGGTATTGGAAATGGATCTTTTCATTGTAACTACATTTAGGCTCCAGAAACTCCCTCAAACCTTCGTTCTATTTGTATTTTTCTTTGGTACTATTACTAGTAGTAATGTACAATCACTTGATGCAAATTATCCTTGCTTCTACCATACATTCTATTTCTTCGTATACCCGAGCGGTATAGCAACAGTTCAACTTCACATTCTATAGGGTCTTGACTCTTCACCTATCCAGTATCGCTTCCGGTATAAAGTCAATGTGAAGTAAACAGTTCCTTCGAAACTCACTTTGAATCCTTCCTAAAGTTATCTTCATTGTTCATTTCTTGAGTCAAGATTTTTACCAGAGAGTCTTGGAGGACGGGTTTTGAGTCTAGGATAATGACGGCCTCTGTATTAATCAAATGCCTATCAGATTAGCTGTGACGCCCACATCATATCAAGGCCTTGGAATTAATAATAAAAATTGGATCGAAAGCATGAATGTGCAGGAAAGTTAAAGTCAGATTTAATACTGGCTAGGAAGCTCCCGGCATGGTTATTCCTACAAATATGCAAGGTATGAGGGACATTCATCCTACAAATAACATATATTCTTGTACTTTGACAGACAGAAGAGAAGGACCCCTTCATTATTCCTAGTTTGATCCAGACGATGAGTTCAGAAGCGAGTACATTAGCTAGAGATTTTACCCCATTCTCAGTGGCAAAACAGGGGAAGTGGGAAAGGATGTGATAGGAATATGCAGCAGAATAACCAGCATGTACTTTGTCATCTCAATAATAAACTGAATTGTGGCAACAGAAACAGTACATCTCGTTTTCCAAAAAAAGAAAACCTCAAGAACAAATTTAAGGAGAAAGGGCTTGTGAAAAATGCAGAAAACAACTGTGTGATGGAGATGGGAGGCGGAAAAGGATATCCAGGCTAAACATTAGTGGATAGAGGCACCGGGTTTGAATCTGGTAAATGGCACAGGACCGGTTTGGTAATGTTGGCTCTGTAGGATCATTGTGCATGTCCCAAATCTAAGGCATCGCTGTTTAATAGAAAATAAAACAACAAAAAAAACTAACAGCACCCCCCACCAATCAAGGGTGCTGCTCTGCTGCTGCTACCTGCCATATTTCATATATGAAATCCCATAACGGCAGTAAATAGCACAAATTAAAACCATTCCACAAGCCCTTCGACAAATTATCAAAAACAAAGGAAATGCCCATAAATAAAACAATAATAGCAGAGCTTAAAAAATAAACAGCCTAAGAAAAAGCTTTTCATACGTTTTCAGCTATGAAGGCAAAGAACAGAAAAGCTTCCTACACTCATTTTGTCCACTACTCTGAATACATCCATAATGGCAAGAAATGGCGCAAATTAAAACCATTCTACAAACCCTTAATCAAAAACAAAGGAAACGCCAGTAAACAAAATAATAAGAGCAGAGCTACCAAAATAAACAGCCTAAGAAAAACCTTATTCATACCTTTTCAGCTTATCCTGAAGAGGATCCACCACTCTGAATAATATTAGGTTTCTCAGAACGCATCCACGGATCTGCCCTGCTCCCTGATCGATTCTTCTCCCTCGAAACAAAAAACCAAAATATACAGACAAAAAACCAGAATATACGGACAAAATGCAAATACAAACCCTCAAAAACTAAGAAAACATTAAAGACACAAACACAGACCCAAACAAAATAAAAAACATTCAAAACAGATCAAAAAAAAATCAAACGGCATGGCCATGCGACACAACGAAAATGCAACAAACACAGACAAATTAAACAGACTCGAAATTGCAAAGCGCAGACAAACAAGAAAACAAAAACTCCAACGAAATTACATTTTGAAGGCAGGGAAAGAATTTTATATTGGATTTTCACCAACGGAACTATTTCCGACTCCATGCCAGCTGCCCACGCTCCATGCCAGCTGTCCTCAATTCATCGATATCCGCACCGCAGTCCCTGCCTTTAACATGAAACTTCTAGGGTACCTAGAAATATGACTGTTTTTGTTTACCCTTTGAGGATGCTTTTTTTAAGGATGCTTTGTTTATAATTTGTTAAATCACGTTAATGTGGCCACCATGGTCATGATGTAATGGTTTACCTATGATTTCTTAAGATTCAAAATCTAAAAACATATCTTCTTAAAAATGTTTAAAAACTTAAATTTTTAGTTGAAAGTAATTGTGGCGGTCATGTAATTCATTTAACGACGAAAGGGATTTTGGGTGGGTAAGGTAGATGCTTTTAAGGTACAAGTAAGGGTTTCAGACTAAATCCTAGGGGTAGTGTAGCGGACGATGTGAAACTGTCGGTAAAGCTACTAAGCACGGTGCATTTTTATAGTGGTAGTAGAAAAGGTGAAATCTAACATACAAGTGGAGTAGGTGTCGAGATGTGTATCGTAGTCGTAATATTTAGACAGTTTGAATGATTATATATCGTAACCAAAAATTAGCAGACTACCTAGACATGTATGGATTTTTTTGTACTTTTGCATATGGAGCGAGACAATGTAAAAATATTCTTCATTATGTGTTTTTTTGCATAAATGGTTTTTGCTAGTTTTGGAGGGCCCCCTATCTAGACTATATATGGTAGATGAACGATGCCCTCTTATTAAGTAGGTAGTTTCGCTGTCAGAATGGATGGGACGGGTCGTGGGTTGAGAGAGTTGTTGGGAGATCTAGTTAGTGGTGAGTCATTGGGAAATCCTGAGGTAGGGGACATGAGACACAATCTAGACTCTTATGGGAGGCAGCAGAGAGTAATTTCTTGTAATGGACAAAGTTCCTATATTTGTGGCTTTGGTTTGTAGCCCTGGGGTATGATGCATTGCATATGGAGCAGATATGTTGACAAAATAGGGAGTCTAATCGATCGAGCGAGTTTTTTTGGATGTTATTGAGACTAATGGGGCCTCTATCAAGTAGGAGGGGCATATTTGTGTCGGGATGAGTGCATGGGTTTCTTACATGGCGAGGTGTGTTGGACGCATCTTTAGTTTCAGTGTAGGCCATCCAAGGGTGGGCATTATTTGTAGTAGTTGTGTAGGGTTGATGAATGGAGCATGCAAGAGAAGCAATGATATAACTGGAAATAAGGAGTACGAGGAATATTAGTACAACATATGGGATGTAGGTCATGAAGCAATTACACATGCATATATATGTCGGGGACATGTAATAGGGGCAAGTAAATGTGGTAAAAAGAGGAACTTGTTAGTTTTAGAGGCGAAGCATTCTGGCTCGTCAAGAGCACAATACGTCATGTGAGTACATTCGGTTGCCTACGGTGTGTGTGCCATTGTTGGGGGGCAAGTAGCACGTGGTGGGAAAAGGTAGGAATTTACGCCATCACACAGATTCGTAATAAAGGTTTACCACCATTCAACGATGTAGTGATGGAAACAATTAGTTGTAGTCTATGTGTATAATGACGTGGATGTGAGAAGTTTAGGCTAAGCTTCGTTTGTAATGTGGTCGATGTTGTAAAGTTGGTTGATATATCGGCAGTGGAATAGTTAAAATGTGGTGTACAAGAGTACTGGGGAAATATGTGTTAGAGTTTTAAAATTGTTAAGAATTAGGCATTGTTTAAAAAAGCACATGCAATGTTATTTTAGGCCTCGGGGAAAAGGTGTTTTTTAGGAGGAGGTTGGAGGTAATACATTGTAGTACAGAAGTAGGAAGGTAACTATAAACCGCTCAACTAATGTTAAGGGGTTGAAATGGTATAATTTATGTGTTTACATATGCATGTTTGAACACACCTTTACTATGTGTTAGTACCTGTAATGTAAGTATCGTGATGTGCACATAAGGGTTTTGAACTAAACCCCTGCTGGTACAGGAGGTCTCGATGTAAAGCTTATGGGTAAGCTTCTAAGATGTAAGAACTGATATATCGGTTGTGGGGCAAAGGCTGAATGTAGAAATAAATATGTCAAGGATGGTTGTGGGCGGAATTACAAATTTAGGTCGCAAATTCTGAGATACAAGTTGAAGCAATTGTCCAACTAAGATAATTTGGTTGGGATAATTGGTAAGCATCAATTAAAGCACCAGGAAACTCTGTTTTGGAATTGTAAGGTTGTTAAGAAGTATGTAGGGGTGATACATAGTTGTAGGTTTTCCTATACCCAGTTCCAGCTAGTGACATATAAGGGTCCTAGTAGTATTGTAGTTTGGCTAAGTACATCGTGCATAATATGTATAATGAAATAAATATTACATGTGATGTGGTTACTGGGTTTATGTTATTTCCAATAAGATTGATACATTACATGTCTGTACTAAAACAAATGCTTACATTTGTACAACAAACTTAGGGTGCTTCTTAAAAGTGGCAAGTTGTTTTTCCAAAAGAAGTAAGAAGAGTGGGGCCCGTAACGGATGTTGGAAAATATGTGCTAACTATAATTTTACATCACAAATTTGGTGATATACATATGTGAAGGTATCGTTGATCACAATTAGGGTAGTGTGGCAGTGGTCGTTGACACATTTAGATAAAAGGTGTTGTATATAAATTGGTGTATTTGTCAATACGCGTAGCTATGTTGTAGAAACCATTGACTTTCACCATACAAATGAAAAGTCAACAAGAACTACAATCAATATGACTAAAATAGAAACAAAAGGGATAGAGGTTTACCAATGTAGACCTCTGTGTTTGTAACTATTTGTTATAGCTAAACTCTAGTTGGAATCTCTCTTATCTGCATACTGTAAATTATTGAAAAATAAAATAAGGCTCTTTAATGGGGAATTCCTGATCCAAGAAATTAGAGAGGTGATAATTTGGCTGTAAAAATCTAATATATGTGAGGTTTTATGTTTTTTACATTTAAATAAGTTTTTAAATGATTATATAATTCTTGTATCTATATGTCGGAGCATTTGCCATACACCAACATAAGTTGAGTTTATACTACCCAGGTTGATAATCAACAAACATATGGGCATAAAGTACCAAACTCTCGACATTGGCAGGAGATTACAAAGTTATGTGGTTGGAAACTAGGCAGCATTCCAGCCTCCTGTCTACAAGATCCTGGTAGTTACCTTCCAAATCCCTAAGCATGGGCCATGCAGGGAAATAACAGAGCAGAGGATCATAAGCAAAAGGGTCGAAATTCCTTCTTATAAACATGAATTGTAAAAACACCAACATAAAATAGGTAGGAAGATGCCACGGCCAGTCGCAAAATAGCTCTGGCTAAACATATTATCGTAGAGAGCCATGAGGCCACTCTGACCAACAACAACGCATGGTTTTTCGTCAAGTTCATCCCAGGGCTTCTATAAATCTAGAAAGTTGATAACCATAAGAGATGCAAAAAATTGTACATGCATGTCTTGACTATGTTTAAGCATATAAAGCATAAATGATAGAATTTTAGTTGTTTAGGTGCTTGAATACCTAAAAACATGTGCATGCTAGAAAGGGATTGCTTCGGAATCTAATAGCAAGAGTACAACTATCTGAGCATGATTATACGGTAGAAAGTACCGAGCACATAAATACTTGTCCATGCAAATCACTGTTAAAATACCAATAAAGTAGATTAGAAAACATCAACAGCTAAAGACTTGATGAAAATAAAAATTGTTATTCATCAGCTATCGGTGTCGAAATCCAACAAGATATCATTTCTTCGACCTGCAGAGAATTGAATAAATTACCATAACAGTATACATGTCTGATTTCACCAAAATAATGTAAGCTAACAAAACATGTAGGGGTGAACAGGTGTAAGGATAGTAGAGCAGCGTGTGGCACATGCAGGCTGAGGTGGTCCTGACTGCCAATAAGGCAGAAGCTGCAGACCATCATCGTGCAACTTATTCCAACTATAGACATGCCTTCGGTGTAATTATAAGAATCCATTTGTTTTTGTTATCTATTTTCTAGCCAATTAGAAACATTAAATTTTTTCTTCGTATCAATTTCTAATGTTTGCGTGTAAATTTTATATTTTTTGAATTACTAAAAAAATATAAAATTTATTTTCTTGTTATTTTATTGGTCATTATGTAATGATTTGACTATTTTATATCTTATTTCAACATAACGTTTTGGAATTCACGAGTTAAAAATTTATAATTAAACACATGTAAAGGTATACACTGACACCGCCAATGAATTAAATGAATCTAATAAATATTGTCAATAAAATAATTAATGCTTCATGTAGATTCGAGATTTTTTGTCTTCTGGAAAAAAATTGGTTCTTTTTTACTTCTTCCTTCATTGTTTCTTCCCTCACAACTCGCATCCACGTATAAAAATAAATTTGCATATTTATGAAGGGAATGAGAATGAACTCACTCATTTGTATATCATTCAACTATATGTCCTCTCATCATTTAATATCAAAATTTGTGTTGCAAATTACAGAGTTAATGGTTAGAGAGCATGGAGATTGGGTTGTGTTTAGCCACATGGCATCAGTTTGTTCCATATGTTTCAATGATGACATTACTAGTAAGGATATGGTCCTTATTTTAAGTTTGAAGTCAGGTTTAATTAATGCTTCTGTAAGCTAAGGAAAGTCTGGTTTACCCTCTAAACGAGTATAATACTTATCTGCATAATGGTGTTTTGTACTATGGCAATATCGTCATTTTATTTTCATTTATTCAAGAACCAATCCATTGTATTTGGCTTGAAATAATTAAGAAATGTTTTCTCAAGATACCCAAAAATATTTATTATGTAATTTAGGGTAATATGCATGTCATATATTTTCATTGTGAAACATGCATGTAATATTAAGTAATTCTTATTTTTTTCCATTTCATTTTGAATTCTAGAGTCTTGTAAAGATGAAGACTCTTTGATTTGTTTCTATTTTTTCTACGGGCCAAGCTTGTGAAAATATATTTTGTTTTCTTCCTTCAAATTTGGTTTCTTCATTCCAAAGAAAAGGCCTAAAGTCTCAGTGGTAACTTTCCACGATAAATTTTTCTATTCATTTCTTTAGGAATTTTCACTTATTGTGCTTAATAGTCACTTTGAATTTATTTTTTATTGTCTTTTTCTAGGTGTGGTAGTGTCAGACCTAACTTTGGAATTAGGTTGGAACAAATTTTTGTTTAGCAGGTTACTAGGCGCCCTGACATTGTTACAAATTCTCTGGGGAGTAAGATGCCTTGTACTAGTCTAGGAGAAATTTAATGGAGAGAAGAAAATATTCTTTACAAAATTTGGGTACAATGTTGTTTACCGGTAAGATCGAATATCATGCAACTTGGTCATTGTGGTTCCAAACTAGTATAGGAGAACGTAATGATAACCTGCTAAGAATGGCTAGAGGACCATTACAGTAACTTGATCTCAACAACAGTGGTCATGGAGAGGTCTCATATGAGAGCTTACAAGTCATCCCCAACAATGCAAATGTGGAAAGAGATATGTGGGGCCCGTGCAACGACATTGATGGTATGTTGCCCCTACAATTCTGCGATGGGTAGAGTGTTATTGATTATTCGAGTAAAATTTAAAAAAAAATTGTAGTCAAATAATGTTAGGAATGGTTTGTCCTCACTATTGGTAAATCTACGGCATTGTTGAAGAAAAATTAGAGTCATGTTGTATATGTCACAATAACTAATTTTTGTTATGTTATACTCAAAAAATAGGTTGATGTATGTAATCACAATGTTATTGGTTGTATCTCGTTTGAAACGATGTTGCAGTAAACAAATTATAAACTAGATTTTTTTCAATAATATGGAATGATATGTTTATATTCACAGGACACCGTTAATTTATAATTTATACCATTGTGTTTTTTATATGGGTTTTTGTAATGATGAAGGGCATCAATGGGTGAATGACTCGATGGGGGGCCTCGCATGGAGATTTACGAGTAATTTGTGTCCCTTAATGACTGAGTGACCAGGTGTTTGGGCGAGTTCCATATTCATAGCAATAAATTTAATGCTCGTTGTAAATGCAATTTCAGACTGTCAAAATAATTTCCATAACTGGACGATTTAAAATGTAATTCTATTTTCTTTATTTAAAAGTCAATAGATTTTGAGATTTCAAGTATCAATGAAAAATCCCTCTTTCCAAGTTCATACACTTATGTTTTTTAAGCACACTTTCTAAAAATTGCAGAGGCGAGAGCGAAGATTAGAAAGATATGAATTACATTTTTTCTGTGTTATTCTTTTTTTATATGTATACTTATTCTTTTTTCTTTCTAATCAGGTAGGTTTTTACTACACAATATACTTAGCCTCTAATACAAAAATATTTCCCTCTAATAAAATACAATTTTAAATGTTCATTGCATTGCATTCATATTTCAACACTCGAAACACACCAACTCATTAATTATTTAAGTGTTTTGTTATTTAATTTTGCATACCTTTAGTTCTCACAAGTGTCAGATATATGATCATATTGATTATAGTTTGGGGGTTGTTTTCTTCTTGGAGAAAACATTGTGAAGTAAAATTCAATTCCCCCATGTTGCGATAAAGTAGTAGCTACATATGCTTTCAATCGTAATTTCTATCTTGACTATATATATGTAAAGCATATATTTGTAAATGCCTATTTAGAAAACAACTCAACTATGCTTTATGTCACTTTATTACTTTTCGGCTCCTATCATAAACATTACATATTTTTAAACAGGCTTTTTCAGTTATGGCAAGAACTAGTCGCATTGCGACTTATGTCGGTTAAAGATGTTTTTTTAATGTAATTATCAATAAAATAATAATAATTTCATTGTAATTATTTATCTATTATTTTTTAAATCCATGTTCACCTATTTTATTAGTAATTACACGCAAACAGTGTAATGGATATGTCGATTGGGATGGAGTGAAGAAATTAAAATGAAAGGACTGGAGGTGAAATAATGTAGGAAAAAGAGGGGTAATGAAGAAGGGGATAACGGGAGAAGAATTACATGGCAAGGGAAAATGTTAGACGAGGCATAGGCGATGATCTTCTCCTTTTCGGTAAGTGACATATATCGTGTGTCATTTGTATGAACTATTCGAAGGAGATAGGGGGTGCAATGTGAAAATCCTTGAGGCAACATACTCTAGATCGTTGGTCTCAGGGTCAAAGTCAATAGGTGTGCTTGTGACAAAACTATGATGATGTTATTATTATGCCTAAAAATAGATTGTAGTGATTCTTGATAACAAATAATTTCTACATTCTTATCATGGGTGTAGCCTGCTAAGAAGGGATCTTTTAGAAAGTAACAAGTGTCATAATGAAGCGTAGTAACATCAATAGCACATGAGTCGATGATTGTCTCAATTTAAATGAGATGCTCTATATGAGGATGCTTATTATGAGTAATAGTGATATGGATGCAGCTAGTATCCTTTTTGCGCGAGTGAGGTCACGGAGTGAGAGGAAAATATGATATAATGACATCAGGGAGATTGAAAGTATTGATCTTAAGGTTGATTTCATCGAGCTTGTCATCATCTTAGTCAAGAAGGTTGAGTTGAAGTGTTGATATTCTCGAAAAGGTATGGTAGGGAGTTCTTCAAGGATAAGTATTTTGAATGTCCCATATCATTGGAAGAGGCTAAAGTTCTAAGGATTTGTGTCACCTTGTAGATTATAGATAACCCCTAGGTGTACAAACTTAAAACATATACAAGTGAATGATGCAACAACACACACACATGATGAGTTCACGATCTACCTAAGAGGATATTATAATACAAGGGGAAATTGAAGATCGTGAGTTTGATGCATGCATAGTGCGACGAGGCCGCAATGATAGGGAGCCAAACAAAATATATAGGGGTAATTTGTCAAAGATCATAACCCTGACATGTGCTCCTAGTGGATTTAAGGTTACCAATAAAGTAGACAAGGGTCTTGATGAAATTAAGGGAAGTAACACATGTACTGGAACCTTCATTTATGAGGTATATCTTAACCTTAATTTGGTCAATATGAACTTAGATAAAGAGGAGAAGGTCGTTTGCATGAAAGATATGCTCACCGGGACTCATGGAATCAAGGGGGAAATATATACATGATAAATGATTAATAGAATTCGATGGAAATGGATAGCTCTTCACATTAATGCATGATGTTTGCTTCATATCCATGTATGGTAGGTTCTTGCGCCAAAGCATGTGGAAGGGGGACATTCATAGCGAAGAGTGTAAACATAAGATGTTCATGATGTTAAGGTGATGTATGAATAAGCTCTAGGAACAAGATTTGGATTAGGAGTCAAGAGATTTATGTAAAGTGATCCCAATCTTTAAAGTTGAATTGTGCAATAGTATGAACCCAAGGGCTATTAGTCTTAGCAGGTTTAGATGGAATGGGGATTACAGAGAGCCCTAGATTTTGATTTTTTTGACATTTCTACAGGATCATACATGGTAGAGGTATTTTCACAAGGGTTGATGGCATATGGAACATCATAAGGAATGTCATATGAGATTGACTGTGTAGGTGTACGTGGTCAATGACATTCAAAAAAGTTGATGAGGTTACTAACATAATCAACCTTGATGGAATGTTTTCATAGAGTCCAATGGCATTTATTTAGGTTGCGGAATATGGAATTGATGTTTATTCATATGAAATTTGGCTTGGATAACATGGGTAGATGACTATGTAAGATTCATTATAGGGAGAAGTAAAATATGATGGTTCAATACGAGTGACGATACATTTAACACCTTGCATGTTGATTGTGTTCTCCATAGATGTATTAGTAGATAGATATGAGGTGTCAATAATGTTAGTGGTGTCATTAGTGTTATGAGTAGAACTAGGTTTATGTTGTTTAGATTTGGAGTGATTAGGGAGTGGATCATTTGTAATGTCCCTTTAGGGCAAAAATAAGATAAATTTGGATTTCTTAGGAAACCTTATGAAAAAATAACAATAGTATGATTTTTTCATAACATCCTTATAATAAAAGGAGAGTAGTTTGATTTCTTTGATTTATTAACGTAAACCCTCAAATTAAAATTACCCAGATATTGGAAAACATTGATAACATCTCCTAAAACGTGTATTTAATTAAAAAATATCGTATTTACATAAAAAATGGATTTTTTCTTTTTATTTTCATACTAGAAATAAATAAATAAAGTACAGTTGACTGCTATTAGAAAAATATTGTAAATGAATATCTCCGTTTGACAAAAAATGGTGTTCTATATGTATAAAATAAATCAACAAAATTAGTGTATAATGAAACACTCTCTCTCTCTCTCTCCTCTCTCTCTCTCTCACACACACACACACACACACACACACACACCACACACACACACACACACAGATAGAGAGAGATAGAGAGAGAGAGTCTTTTGTTTTTTGATTTTTAAGATATGATAAATACATAAACAAATAACCATCCAAGGAAGGAAGAATCTGGCTATATGAAAACCTTAGCACCCAACCCACTTCAAATCATAGTTGCAACAACCCTAGAAGGGGGTTTTCTAGCCGTAAAATCTACCTAAAGTAATGGTAAAAACCCCAAAACATATTGTCCCAATCAGTGTCTTTGATGCCCTAACTTTATAATCATGAAATATGACCTGGAATGTAATGAGTTAGCTGAAAAATCTAAAAACTGATATGAAATGTACCTTATTTAATGCCATGGCTATTAAATCATATATGAGATTACAAAAATATGAATGGATGTCGAAATGCAACTCCCGTATGGAGTCACCCTTGAGGATTAGAGGGTTTTTGTCCTCAAATCTGAATACACCAGAGGATTTTTTGTTGCCAAATGAAAAAGTAGGAGCAACAACTAAAACATTCAATGTCAAAATAGATGAGAGTAAAATATCCCTCCAAATGATCCCTCAACACTCTTTTATAACTTTACTTTCACTTTTCCGAAGGAAATACATCCATAAACAAGTTTGTCTTTTCTATTTCGACATTGACAATACTTTATAAAAAAGTAACTTTTTATAATGATAGAACTTTATTAAAAATTTACCTTTTATAATAATAAAACATGAGTGTCTTTCATAAAGATACTTTTTTGACACTTAAGTTGTATTGCTAATTTATTTTACTATATTTGAAAAGGGGGCATGATAATTAAGTCATCAGGGTATTGGCATAGGTATCAGTATAGTAAGGGTATGGGTACTGCAGTTTGGCGATATTTTTTGAGACCCCAAGTTCAGTACAACTTAGGAATGCTATGACATATAATACGTCAAATAGGTTTACATTATCTGTTCAAAATAGGAAAACAGTGCACCCAAGGGATGCATCCCCTGCAATTTCAGCCTCATCCCCTATCAAATATGTTTTAGGGACGTCAGGACGAATTGGAGACATCCTCCGGCCTTACCCAAACTTCAGATATTTTTGGAAACGTCCCTGGGACGTCTGTGTTTTCACAGGGGATGTATAGCCCATCCCCTACAACCCAGCTCAAACAATAAATAGGTTTTGAAATTGACCAAGGAAGTGATCTTGTAGTACTCTATAACTAACAATGGAATCACTGGGAAAGCGACAAAACCATACCAATGCAAATCTAGTGCGACTATGCGGGAAAGCCTTAAGCAAAATCCTATTATTGTGCACAAATAATTGTAGGCATCTAGCGAAATGGTCAATATGTCGAGAAGGGTCCTCTTTACCTGTAATTCAGCAAAAGAAATCACAAAATTTATTGAACATAGTGATTATTTTTCCTAATGTCATCGAAAGTCATTATACTTTTTAGGTCCTAAATAGCAATCATGTGGAGATTCATTACTCGCTTTAGGTCTATTTTCAATCATTGCATTATTTAGAATTAGAAATTGAAGATTGCATACCTGTATAAGAGGTTATGGTGGAAAAGGGATGCCAAATCTCAAAACTTCATACTTCTACATGAAATGTGCTTAGATAAATAATCTAAGCTTGCAAAACGCAAGAGTCTATTCTCCCATATATCGCAAGAAGAGAAAATGGAAAGAATAAAAAACAATGAGCCTTTGATTATCAGAATGAAGATGCAAAATTTGAACCAAAATAGACAATTTGGCTCAAATTAGTTTTTCTGACATTTTGTCAACACATCTCTTCAAGTCAATGGTGTTTGTACTTTTTGCAATCAAAGAACTAACCCAAATGCCATCCTTTGGGTTAAAAAAATGGTTACCTTTACTTAGCAAGATACCTAGCTCGAATTTTAGATTGCATATACGTTAAACAATATACATGGTTTGGGTACATGCACTGGTTGCTAGGATAATTTTTGTTTGACTCCAATACTCGAGTTTAGTAACAAGTCAAAAACTAGAAGAAACCCATTCTTTACCTGTCGTTGATAAAACTTTAGTATCTTTCCATGTCAGTTATGCATTTTATACTTGATGTACATAATCTAGTCTTGGCTTTGTTTGTTGAATATCAATCAATTACATTTACATATCAATAACTGATAAATGAGTTGATGGACTATGAGTAATATAAATCGTTCAATCTAGTCAAAAAAATAAATCTTTCTACATCTATGAAATATGAATATAAGAAAGATTTTTGTCCATGAAATTTCCTATATTTTAAAATTTTCCCAATTTTTTTATAGCCATCCCTGCGATCCACTAAAAAATGGACTCCCAAAAATCCCTCCCATAAACGTGTCCTCATGTCCCCAGTCATCCCCATCCCTGAAACTTGGTGTAACATTGTTGAAAATAGCCAATGATCATAGTCAAACTCATAAACTACATGAACAAAACATCATATTTCTCTTCATCGAGAGCATTCAAATTTATTATTGGTTCATTATACAAACCCACCGTGTTATGCAAACCCAGCATATAGGTTTAGGTTTAGTTAATTGTGTGTTTTTTAACATTTCTTATATTTTTATTTTTATTTTTAATATTGTTTTTTAATGTCCCCTTCTTCATCCACTCTTGCTTTGTGGATATGATGATCAATTTTTCTTCTTTGTTTGCCAAGGCCTCATAAATTTTGTCCAAACATTGGTTGTTCCCAATTTCCCTTCGGTTGTCCCAAACACAGATGTAACCATGTATTTTGTTCCCTAAAACAATAAGGATAGTGGTTTGGATCCTTTCTATAATAGTTGAAAATACCTCAACAATGTTAGTAGATTGCAAACTATTTAACCTCATGGCTGGATACTCCCCTCCAATTGTCAAAATATTGGATAGGGAGCTGAAATTGTTTTGGACAACGTATAAAACAAAAATGCAACAACTGTCATAATGATTACCTTGACCTCCAAAAGATTCTTCCAAGCTGCCCAAAACTAATCTTTTCAAAATTTGACTTGGATCTGAACTTATGAGTGTTGGTATGTACGTATAACAACCATACCTTGCCCAGAATTTTGTCCCAAACAATACCAAATATGTTGGAACATTGGCGTTAATTGTTCTCAATGAGTGAACCTTCTTACACACCCTTTCAAATAAAAATAATGTCTTCAAACTTGCCCCTCCATTGTTGTCCCATGAAGATATGCACGACCCAACAAGTGAGATTAGGAAAATCATCTCACCTTGATTTTAGCATTGCAAGTTCAGAAGTGTAGTGGCCAAAAAATGTTTTGTGAGAGTTACCCTTACCTTGTCAATGTCAATAGAAGAAGAACACCTCTTGTGATCAAAATTCACTTGGTGGGTGCAAATAGAATGTGGAACCAGCTGGAAACAATAGCCATAAGATTTAAAACAACTCATAATGATTTGGGGTTCATGACCCACATTTTCCATACCCATCTTATTCATGTTAGAAAGATGACTCACAACCCAAATCTCTTCGAAATTCACCTTATAGTAATAAACATTCTTACCAAGTGTGGGTAACCTTTTTTGTGGAGGATTTTCTAATTACAAGTGTCTTACTTGCTGCCCTAAAACAATTGTTCTATGTGGTTCCTTCTTGCAAACTCATTTTATGATCTTACTAGTAAACTAATTTTTGACATACTCAACTGTGATAATATTTTTCCAATCAGTTGTTATGTGAGAAAGCAAACCATAATGTGATTTCCAAACATTTTCCATTGAACTCCCTTCATCCTTTATACCTTGAATTCTGCTTTCTTGGTCTTTGTCATAGACTTTCAGTTCTCTATCATGACGATTGAGGTTGTATTCCCATGAAGATTGTAGCCATTGAACTCCAAGAACTAGTTCATCATTAGCTAGCTATGTTACACCAAGTTCCTGGGACAGGGACAACAGGGGACGAGGGGACATGTTTCAGGGATGGATTTTTTGGAGGCCTAATTTTAGGGGACGATAGGAGATAACTATTAAAAAATAAGGGAAAATTTAAAAATATAGGAAATTTAAAATATTCATATGATAACATTGATAAAGCATTCACCACACACATTATAGAACCTTAATACATAAAACTAGAGCTGAATTGAGATTTCACATAAGATTCAAGTTTCAATTACAATGAAATGCCTAAGGGATGCAAGTTTCAACTACAAAATGTCTGAAACATAGAAAACAAAAATATATTGCTGCCCCTAATCAAAATCTGCTAAAATGGCATCAAAATCATACCCTAAGACTAGGTCACTAGAACTATATGGGATTGCTTCATCCAATGGAGCCCCAACCAATCCGACCTATGCCTCCTCCTTATCAACCTATGTGGCATTTTCAGGATCAACATCCCAACCTGCAGCTAGAGCTTGACGACACTCGGCAGTTTGTTGATCTTAAAGTCGCAAGGCACTATAAACGACTACTAACTTCTCTACTCATCAATAGGTAAGCTTGTTCCTCTTAACTAAGTGGATGAGGTCGTATGTGGATTAATTCCTCTCTGCAAAAAAGGAGTTGGCAACCTATGAAAAGAGTCAAGTGGCAAGAATCCTCAAGTCCTATGCATCCTTGCCATGCCATGTCCACCATCCAATAGGGTCAACTTGAAAAAATGTAGCTCTATTTTTCCTTGCCTCTGATTTGCTAAATGTTAGACCATGAATATTGAAAAAGGATAGCCATTATGTCTGTAGTAAAGTGGACTCCTCATCAGCATACATCTTTCGAAAGGCCTTCATGAGCCCTTATTTCACCTCTTCATCATTAGATGAAGGCATTCTCTTAGGTCGTGTTGCATACCATTTGGAATTTAGAGCATTGGTTGCCATATGAAGCGGGGTGTTCAATGTGTTCCACCGCCATGTCACAATGGGCCTAATATGCTCCTCATAAAATCCCAAATTAGGATCCCTGCTACAAATGGCTTGTTTTATCTACCCAATCATGTTGTCAAATGTATCATAAATATCTCCAAGACAAGGAGAGTTTGTATCAACATATCTTATGACCCCCACTACAGGTGAGATGATGGAGCAAACAGATATGCAAACAAATTACAAAAAAATTTAGAAAATAATAAAATATTAAGAATTTAAGACTCAAAGAGTGAATTAGAATGTTATCACAAAGAATGAAAAACTAAAATAATTTACAAGTCAAAAACATAGATAAAAATATTTAAAAATTCAAAATTAAAATATAAATATTAAATATATAAAATCAACAACTGATTGCCTCATTGTGGACCACCAATCATCGTCGAGGATCTTTTATTTCACACTTTTTCCTTCAGCAGTGTTTGCCTCTGGCCATCTACCCACTCTTAATTAACCATCATTAATTGTAGAGCCTCTTGCACCTCAAGCATCCTCTCTAACAAAATGAAATAGCAGGCATTTCTAGTGTCCATGGGCTTAAGGAATTCCTTCCTCAAAAAATACCTGAATAGAGCAAGTGAGGTGTGATGGTTGTAAATGAATATTTGTATATGTCTAGCCTATGCCACCATTATCTTTACACAATCTATCTTTCCAATGTCTTTCAATGCGTTGTTCAACATATGAACACAACATGGAGTCCAAAAAATGTATTTGTAAGTGCCCTCAACCATCAAGCCAGTTAACTTACATACACAGGCTAAATCAATCACCAATTATACAACATTAGAGGGCCCAATCTCCTATATGGAATGCTTCAAAATTTTAAATTGGAAGGTTACGTCTTTCCTCTTCTCTGTACAATCAATAGCTCTAATAAAATAAGAGCCAACAAGACATGTGACCATGATATTAATGAGTGGTTGATGTCTAATATCGGTCCACCCATTCATAATGATCGAGCAACCTACCGTCTCCAAATTTGCCTCATCTCCTCCATCACCACACTCACCTTAGAATATTCATTATTAAGTAGGCTGGTACGTAGTTTATGTTTTGCGAGAGGGGCGTACGAGGAACCAACAACAATTACATCTTTGAACATTTGTTTAAAATAAGCGGAACATGACAAAGAATAATTTGGCAAAAGAAGAGTCGACTACTTCCCGTGATTGCGCGTTGAGCATCCCCGCAACAGCAGTAGTCTTTCTCTTTCCCTTGGTAGAATCCTCTCCCCTTTGACTTTCAACATCCACGGATTGGGTAGGCAATTATGTACCATGCATAGTCTCCAATGACATCCCTTTTTTTCTTGTCTCATCCTCCATGCGTAACTTAATCACTTCGGCCTTCTCAACTACTGTTATTTTTTCACAACCTTTTACCCCCTGTCCAACTATGCCCAAAATATGACAATAAACCCTTGTGTAGCTGCCCATAAAATCTTTGTTGCAAATATGACACAACCACACTCTACTCCCCCCAAAGTTTATTTTTCTTTGTCAATAGTTGGTGTAAATTGTGAAAGAGGCTTTTTAGGATTGAATGGGCCCTTTGCATAGATATTGAGGAGTTGAGAAGGGCATTCAAATGGATTATTTGAACCCACAATTTCTATAACACTCTCACTACCTGAAACCCTATTTCTACCTCTATGTTGCATTTGAATCTCTTCACCCTCACTACCCTCGCTGCTGCTCATTGTTTTTTATTGAAAATGCAACACCCAACTGCAAGTGCAAACAAAAAACAAATAAAAAATAAAACCTCCCTAAGTCTTTGAAATTTGAAACCTTGAAAAAAACAAAAACAAAGGAAAACTAATTTGTGTAAATTTGCAAAATGAACAAAGGATGTAAAACATACCTCAAATAGTGTAGAATACTGCTCTCTTGCCTTCTTCTCACTATTGTTCTCTTTTCTTCTAAATGTGTTGTTTTTTGTCTTATCCTTCACAAAATGGAAAATGAAAAAAATGAGATTTTTTTTTTGTTTTAGTTGCAAGAGAGGTTGTTTTAAATTTGAGTTTGTTAAAAATGAGTGTGGGGGTCCTTGTGGGCCCCCACATTCTTTTTTTTTATTAACTTTAAGTTTTTTTTAAAGAAGTTTGTCTTTGTTGGGACGTAGGGGATGCCCAGACGCCCCCAGTATGGTTAGGAACTTGTAGAAGTCTCCTAGTCGTACCGAAACGTCTAGGCATCCCCTACTATCCCCCTTTTTGTCGTCCCAGGGATGTCCCTTATTTTTTGTGTGAATTGGAGATGGGTGGAGGTCATCCCCTACCCGTCCCCATGTCCCCGAAACACCCCCTATTGGGGACAAACCTAAATATGCCGGAGATGAGTCCCCGTGGAACATAGTTGGCTAGCTTAATCATGAAAAATTCATCACATACCTTGTGATGCCCCAAGAGGATTGATAATTGTACTATTTTCCTCGCGCAAGGTATGATGGTGTCACTCTCTACAAGCCTAGTGACCCCTTGGTTATGAAGAAAACCCTTCACCCCGAATGGATGATAAGTAGGTGTGCCACACATTAGAGTAAGGGTGTTGCCCTTCCACCATATTCTTTCTAGCTCTTCCATATTCATGGAACCATGGGTTAACCACATATGAAATGGAAAATCATAACCATCATCATGCCTTTGATGCCAGAAACACGTCATCATAAAATTTCCCTCCATATTGATTTTGAAATCAGATATTCCTCTTTTTGTAGAGCTCAACATAACACCTATATTCCACATGCGGAAACAATTTTGAATTTGAGCCCAAGAATCCATATAACAAGAAATACTTTATACCTCATTATTCTTGTGTGTCAGAACAACATAGGAAAATGACAGATACCTAATTAATCATGTTCTTTTTCCAAGTAAGAGACATGGTAGGATAAGATGAAACCTTCCTTCACATGGATCCATATACACTGGATCCAAATGGTGTGGAGAGAAGCTTGGGATAGGTCCAACTATAGATGATCATGACGTGAAGTATGGATGAGTTCATAACAATGTGAGGTAAGATGGAGAAGAAATTTTGGATAATAATTGGTGGATCAAATGCAGGTTATCTAGAAGCGATTCCACAAGTATACATTTCCTTGCATAACAATTAGATTTATAATAAGATAAGGTAGAATATATGTCTGGTTCCTCAGTGAGAGTGTTTTCCGACTCCTACTGATAATACTTTGCCAATAACTATGAGTAAAAATGAATCATCAAGAATGCAAGTAGGGGTAGCTTCTCATAGAGACAATGTAACCTGAAAAGAGGGCTGTTGAGATAGCAATAGTAGTCTGTACAATGAACAGTTACAAAAAAAGCACAGATTAAAAAAATAAAAATTCATTACCCTTATCATACCGAGATGCTCAAGAAAGTAACTATTGTCGAGTCATTATTTGTGCTCTAGATAATTGCAGAATGAGAAGAACAAATCCTTTTTTGAACAAGATCTACCATCCATTTTTCACGAGGCCTGACATATCAAGATTAGCTGATTGTATGATAGAGATTATGATACATAATTCTAGCTTGAGATTTTCAAGAGGTCTTAAAATTTGGCCTCATAATGCAGTCCAAACCATTACAAAATTCACTCATTTCTGATGCTAATGTCAGGTTATTAGTCCTAAGAAGAGAGGCATGTGCATTGAACACCTCTTGATTGCAAGGATGAGCTATAAAACTTCAATGATAGATGAATGGATGGTTTGGGTTAGACAAAGAAGAGTTTTGAAGGTGATAAGTATAATCTTCCCATGACAATCCTAGTTGAGTGTTCTTTCTCAATTTTGTGCATCTTTCCTTATGTTGAGTGTTTGGAGTTAAGTTTTAGGGTTAAAAAGAGTCTTATTAAGAACAATGGTGTGGTGTAATTAGGGATTGACAGTGGATATTGGAAAAGGAATTTCAAAAAACCAAGAAACCGGTTAAAGTTGTATGTTGTTAATCTTGAGGCAAGACAATATATAACAAGTTGAATTAATGTTTGTGGTTAGTGTATTACCAAACAGGAGATTGTGAATCTTCAAGTTTGGTGTGAAACTAATAAGAACCGAGAGAGTGTATCACCTATCAATTTTTTGTTTAATTTGAATGTGTACGTGACTTATGAACTAGAGGCGAGGAACTAGGTTCTTGAGGGAAAAAACAGAGGCATAAGAAAGTTTAGGAAGAGAGGAGTCAGGGGAATCTTAGAGGTAATACTATATGAAGGTGAAGGGATTTGAGCAGTTGATGATACTTGGAGAGATATTATGAATTCTGGAACACAATAAGGCAAAGTGAGGCAAATAGAGAAAGACTCTACAAGGTAGGTTGGATGTCTAATGAGATTGGTACAAGAATAATTGGGGCTTAGAAGTGGTGAAAAGAGTGTACATTCATAAGAGATCCTAGAGGAAATTTGAATACAAAACCTAGAAGAGAGACCTACTCAAGAAATCCTTAAGTTTTGGAAACATTGTTTTAAAAAAATGTCAAGAAAATTGTGTTTAGTCGTCTAAGTTATGTTTTATTTACATCACTCTTTCCCTATTTGCTTACCTTCATAAAAATAAAGATTTATAAAGTATAGATATTGAAGAGTAAATACTAGATATAAGTTCCTTGTATGTTGCCACATTTTGTTAAACAATGAATTAACATTTATATTTTGTCTCGTCTATATGCTTCCACATTTTGCATATATGTCAATCAAGGGTATATATGCTTCCACATTTCACTCACAAGTCTACCAAGGCACTTCAAATACAACATCATTTTGGGCTTCTCATTCTCTATCCTTTTTTCCATTAATAAATCTATTGGCACGAGTACTTGATGAATCATCATTCTCTTACAATTATTAACATTGTGGGATTCACCCAATTACAGTGCAATCTAGTATTGTTATATTACTGATTTAACAAAAAGAAACTTTCCTAAAACCCTAATTACAGAATAACTGATGTAAAAAATGATATAGAAATGTCAAGTCTTATATGGCGCAAGAAAATTACCAAGTGAATATAAAAACCTAATCAAGAGATATAGAAAAAATGACTCAATTGATTAACGATTGATCTGGAAGTGATCTGGACTAGGAAAATTGTTGAACAAGAAGTGAACAATGTCATCAATGCTCAGGATAAATTCAAGACTATAGGAATAAGGTCAAACACGGGCGCCCACAGTTGGATAGGGGCGCCTGGGCATTGACAACCTCTTATAGGTGTATGTGACTGCGAAAATGTTCAAATCCTGATCTTTTATGTATCACACAAGTCTCACAAATATTCGTTGTTCATCACATGTGTGTCATTCTTTGATTGTCAAGGGTACATGTAACCTACAAAAATAGATATCACCTACAAATTCCCACAAACCACATCAAATCCAAAAAAAAAGATGTAGAATGGGGAGTCGGACTGATCCCGGTGGTCACCCCGAAAGTGAGCTTACAACCGAGCATTGCACTACATCTCAAACTCCACGTAATTTTGGTGAGTGTGTGTAAGAATTGTGCCCTAGGATGCCCTTGTGCAAGTGCACTTGATAGTGGGACGTAGCTAAATGTAACAATGTAGATAAATGTGTGGATGAAATAAAGAACTTCCCCTTCCTATGTTGTGTATGCAGAAAATGTAGTCTTTTGTCCCTTGAATGGATGTTAGATGGATGCTTTAGAGTGCTTTAGGTGCCTTTAGATGCAAGCTTAGGTGATGATAGTATATGTTTAGTGTTTGGTCCTTCATTTTAAACACATAGCTATGTATTTCTATGATTCCCTTGTTTGAATCTCGTAATTGACAAGTAGAAGGTCGACCCATAACTGAAAAAGATTCCTAAAAGATAAAAGAGACCTAAAAGAAGCGAGTAAGGTCGAAAAGGGTCAGGGGCACCCAGAGGGGACAGGGGCACCTGGGTGCTCCTGTCTTGGCTAAGTGCTGGTGTTTGGAGCCATAAAAGATAAATAAGTAAAATACCAACTGGGCTGGAGGCTGTAAAAGACCAAATAGAAAACAAGAAGTAAAGGAAAGAGGCCAAAGACAGTCATCGATTACTAGTTTTCTTGCTTAGAATCTACATGAATGCTAGTGTGTATTTAGGACCCAGAAATATACCCAAGTGTGTGATTTTATGTCTACAATTACATGGTGAATTATATTCACCATTCTTCCCCATGTGAATATAATTAATCAAAATTTATTCAAGGTGAGAAGTTCTAATTAGTGAATTATATTTACCATGCCCCCTTCTAACAAATTCTAATTAGTTGATCACACGTGTTTCATTCTTTGATTGCCGAGGGTACTTGTAACCTACAAAAAGATATATCACCTACGAAATCCCACAAACCACATCAAATGTAAAAAAATGATGTAGAATGGGGAGTCGGACTGATCCCGGTGGTCACCCCGAAAGTGAGCTTACAACCGAGCGTTGCACTACATCTCAAACTCCACGTAGTTTGGTGAGCATGTGTAAGAATTGTACCCTAGGATGCCCTTGTGCAAGTGCACTTAATAGTGGGACGTAGCTAAATGTAGCAATGTAGATAAATGTGTGGATGAAATAAAGAAATTCCCCTTCATATGTTATGTATGCAGAAAATGTAGTCTTTTGTCCCTTGAATGGATGTTAGATGGACTATTTAGAGTGCTTTAGGTGCCTTTTGGATACAAGCTTAAGTGATGATAGTATATGATTAGTGCTTGGTCCTTCATTTTGGTCACATAACTATGTAATTTATACGATTCCCTTGTTTGAATTTCGTAATTGACAACTAAAAAGGCTGACCCATAAGTGAAAAAGGTTCCCAAAAGATAAAAGTGACCCAAAAGGAACAAGTAAGGTGGAAAAGGGTCAGGGGTGCTCATAGGAGATAGGGCCGCCTATGCACTCTTTTCCTGGTTGGGCACTGGTGTTTGGAGCCATAAAAGATAAATAAGTAAAATACCGACTAGGCTGTAGGGTGTGTAAGACCAAATAGAAAACAAGAAACATAGAAAAGAGGCCAAAGATAGTCATCGAATTACTAGTTTTCTTGCTTAGGAATCATATAAATGCTAATATGTTTTTAGTACTTAAAAATATACCCAAGTGCGTGATTTTGTGTCTACAAGTTACATGGTAAAGGATCGATACCCCATTATACCCTAATTAGTGAATAGAATTAATAAAAATGGTTCCATCTTCTTAGGTGAGGATGTATGTAATAGAGTGATGGACATAAAAAGTGTACACAATTCCTCTAACTGCGAGGAGTAATGATCCCATAGTTTCAACTCTAGTGATAGTGAAGATCATCAATACTCTACAGAGTAAATAATGACATGTCATTTACATGATGATAGAATTGAACATTCTGGACACAAGTCTACCAAAGGACAATTGGATCTATGGTGCACTAAATTCCAAAATGGAAGGTCATACATGTCTAGTGAGTTGAACTCGTAATGAAATATGTCACTTTCGAGATATGTCAAGTGACATACCATGCAATCAAATATTTCCCTCATTCGCTTGCCTTCATTTAAATAAATATGGGTGCCCAACCTTGCTATTCACTCTAGGGTAAATATTGTTTTTGTTCAACTATGCTTGTGCATCCATATGCTTTCCCATTTTTCATGACGATGTCTATCAAAAGATATATAGGTTTGCGTGATCTTAGTGCATCCTGTCTACCAAGGGTATATATGTTTCCACATTTGATGCACATGTCTACATAGATGCACTTGGATAAGGTTTAAAGGTGACCTGTTTGCTGTTGTCAACTTGTAAGAAATGTGAGTTGCTCCACGCCACATTAGTATTATTGTGGTTATCAACGCAATGGCATATTTTAGTAGCCTACATATTATGTGAGATTACACTGAAGCTTGTATTAGGTATGTTTGATTATTGTGTTATGTTAATGGACAACCCATTGGGTCTTCCCTTGATCATATATAATAGAACAAATGTTATTAAATATGGGAAATATCAATTGAGTAAGGTCCTCCATGTACCAAATAAATTATATCTGAGCACTACCTTAGAATGGAACATATTACCACCACAATATGTCTGTCTATGCTATAATGTAGTATGTATTGACTATGTTTGTAATTGTATATATATATGGTACATAGATAGTCATCATTGTTACATATATGTTGTATAGATATGTGTATATACATACATACATACATACACGTGTATATGGGTGGTGTACATAACCCATGACTTATGGGGAACCGTATATGGGTTGTTTTATTATGCCCATGTTGTTTATATACATACATACATACATACATATATAAAACTGCTTTAACGTAGATCAACACGACAATATAGGTATTGGGTGTATTCATGGGAAAAAGCAGTATATTGGATATACACACACACATATATTTGTTGATATTTTGTAGTCATCTGTGTATGCAGATATACATGAATATGATACATCTATATATGGGTCGATGGATGGATGATAGCAACCAAATATGACACATAAATGGAAAATTAGTTTGTATTTCCGTATGAAAACAAAAGACAAAGTTGTATGTCATAAATTTGTAAAAACTAGGAAGTATACATGAGGAAGCATACTGTCATCGGATTTATACTGCAAAGAAAAACATACATGGTACATGACAAGATATCATAGGTATGATATATATATATGATAGGGGTCTTGGAGCTATAGGAATGCTATGAACTCCCTCAATATATGCACTTGTGCTGATAGATGATATACTGTGATGTGTTTCATACTTGATTGTAATACCATTGATTATGGAGATCAAAGAAGGATAAGTGTTGCAAAAAGATAACCATAATATTGGGTCATAGGATGTCAAGGCCTTCCAAACTGTATAGCATGACAATCAACTTACCCACTAGATATATAAAGAATATATACATCAAGGGTGAATATTATGATGACAAGCTCACCCACTAGCTGGAACATATATATGCTAATGTGAATACCATATATACATACATCACTGAATATACATACATGAGGTATACCATATATATTATAATAAAATGTGACATATACATATATTATATAGTTGCGATATATATATACTCGTATAGGATGGATATATAGTTATGGTTCATTGGAATATCGAGGCTATGTTGAGGCAGAGGAAATATCATCGTGACCAATACTTATGGTGCAAGAATTATACATATGAGGTAATATGTGTTTAAATAGAGGACATATAGTACGTATATGATATATATGTATTTACATAGGTACATATAACATCCATGGTTGTAGGTGTTTAAAATATGTATGTATGGAGACATCCATAGACCTGTAAATATATACATATATATGGAGGCCATACTAAACATACATATAGCATAGTAGGATACTATTGTATACATCTATATCTTATTCATAGGCTAACATATAGACACGTATATGTATATGTATACAAGCTTAACAAGCTCATGTATACACACAAATATACACTACATACAAACACATATGTAGCTACGTAGTCTATGCACCCTCCCTTAATGTATATAAACATGTACAAACAAATCCAAGCTGTGTGTGTGTATATGTGTTTACATGTTTGTACATGTGTACTCATGTGTGTTTGTGTCATGTATATCAACTAGTTGTTCAGAGGTCTTGATGGATGTTTCTATATACATCTCTTTAGACATAAAACATATATGTGTGAGAGATAAAGTAGGTTTGATATATTTTTCTACATCACTCATGTGTGTATGAACCCCAGATGTGTGTGTATGATAGGTATGTATATGTGTGTATATATCTAGACATATAGCTTTGTTAGGATCTATGTGGTCTTTTTTAACCCACAGAGGCCTATAGGTAAACCTTGTCAGATAAAAACACAATCTATAGATTTGTTTTAGTTTAGCTCATCCGTTGTGGATCTGAACCATGCTAACCTTATAAATTAGACCTTGTCCTAAAAGAATGAGTTATTCACAATGTTCTTTATAAGTGATTCGAATTCATTAAAAAAATAACAAAAGATTTGTGGAAGGGTCCAAGGGCTTTGAAAAGAGACTAGATATCTAGGCTTTGATCACTGAAGCATGTGACAAACACAGTACCTTTCAAAAGAATGGAAAACTAGGTTATGATTGACCAAATAACATTGGCACAATCCTAACATGATCCCTGGATAAATAGTCTGAAGATTTTTGAATCCAAGGGTCACATTTTTGCATAAACAAGATGAATAACTGACTTATACCGGATTCCACAAGAAGAATAGAATCAAACTAAAACTACGAAGTGCATCAATCTGACTTGGAGATAGAAGAAACACGACTGAGCTTGTGTCTAGTTGAGTTAAGCTATGAACTGTCAATTAGACATCGTTAGACTCCAAAATTCTTCCTTTGCAAGACTGAATCAAAGCAAATATCAACTCCTGGCAAGGAGTCTTGCACATGATCTTAAGTAACTGTTTAAAATAAATTTTCACCGTATTTGATTCACCCAGAAATGTGTCAATACCATAGTCCTTTGTGTGCCTTTTGGAAGAAGTCTACAAAAATAAACAAATCTCATGACTAAAGCAGGAGAAAGCTTCAGACTAGAGCTAAAACATAATCCCATGTTTAGTCATTATTTTGCCCCCAAAATGGATTCCTTTTGATTAAAATAATTATTTTTGGCTCTAGTCAGGACTTCAGTCAACTTGAGTTGAGTAGGTGGATAGCTTTTGAGGAATATTTAATTTATTTTAATGTGAAAGTGGGCATGTGCATTTATTTAGATATTAAATTAGCTAAGGGGGGGATAAGATGCAAATAAAATTAATTAAATTAATTATAGAGAATGAAAATGTGTGTAATGGGATTTTGAATATTTATAATGCATAGTGGTAATTTGGGGGCATCTACATTTTCCCTCTTCAAAGTGTTATTGCAGAGTAATAGCGCTTTAAAGGTAGTACACACGTGTAAAACGATGAACAAGTCATAACGAAGTGGTAGGGACTACCTGATTCACCCCAATGAAGTATTTGGATGCCCTAATGATTTTGAATTAGTTGATTGGATTTCCCCCTCAAGTGGGTGGGTGATGCGATGAAGCCCCAGACAACTGCACCATAGGAGAGAGGAGAAGTCGCAACAAATATTGATAGAAATTACTAATAAAATGAGTGAATTGGTCACAGAGGTCAAAATGGAAGAATTAGGGTTAGTAAGAAGGTATAGATGGATAGTTGGAAGGGGTGGAAAGTATCACAATTCATTTTTGTTGTTAGAGTTAATTTTCCCCTAGAGTGAGATTTTAGCTCTGATTTTGGAGAGAGACGGCTCATCGTTCACTGTGTACACATCGTACAGATCACGTTTGAGAGTTTGGACAGACAATAGATGATGGCGGCACTATAAGTAGCTCAAAATAATTTGTTTGAGTGTATTTATTGCTTGTTAGATGTAGAAGAAAATTTGAAGATGACACTAGCACACGTACTTAGGTGCACTAGCGTAGCCAGTGAAACGTGCTAGCGTACTAGTGTGCATACTAGCATTCATGTAAGAGCAAGAGCATTAAGAAAAAAGTGTGGTAGCGTGTTAAATGTGTTATCATACAAATAAAAGCATGAGTGTAGAGGTAAACACGTTAGCATGGATGTGTTAGTGTATAGGGATACACGCCAACATAGAACTAGGCGTGCTAGCGTGGATGCACTAGTGTCAAATTCAATGTGATAGCATATGAATAGGCGTGTTAGCATAGTTAGGAATATGTAGAAAATTGTAGAAGTTGATATGGAAGAAATAAGATCTAACTGTGTTGTTTTGATGTATTTTAGGAGAGATTATTAGCGTTAACTTCTACGTATGTGAGCGCCATGGATGATTGTAATCATTTGAGAGACAAATGACGCATAGAGAGATTAGACAGTTATGTGTTCTGTTAGAGGTGACAGGCCTAACATATATTACTTAGCTTCCAGATATTCAACTAGATAATTGTTTGCTAACCGCTCTTGTTGAGATATGACATAGTGAGAGCCAGACTTTCTGGCTTCTGCATGTTGGTTGGAAATTTGGTCTTTAGACACAAGCAACAGTTCAGGGGACAACGGTCCCTCCTCTTTATGGGAGAGGTTCCTTTATTCACCAAAACATGGGTATCTACTTATTTACAAATAAATAACTAATTATCATTAAATGAGGATTTTGGTGTGTAGAATGTCTTCCTATCCTAATAATCTCAATACATAATATGAAAATAGAGAAGGATGTCAGAGGAGGAAAACAATCGCTTATACGAATAATACAGATGAAATAAGGACATGAGTTCAAGCTACTCCATCAGTCAAGAATACAAGTATTCTCATTGGTTGTGTAAGATTATTCACTATTGTTGAAGAAAATAAGTGAGGAACGCATCAGTTTCAGATATAGAAATTACAAAATAATATCCTATTGTTGCGTGCATGGAACTTCAAGAACACGTGAATTTATTTATTTGAAAAAGAATCCAAAAGACATAGATGCAACAGACACAAAGTTCTTCACACTACACACATGGATTGAACACACAATTTCAATATTCAAATATACTAAATTCACATTTGCAATGTCAAGAGATAAAAACAAGAAGAACATAGAGAGTAGGAGAGAAAATATTCTTCTGTATCGAATTCAAAAGTTTTGTATCGTAACATTCTTGTTACACCAAAAATCTAACCCCTTTATAATGAAAAAAAAGCTTTATACAGCTGAGGGGTGGTCGTAACCGATTCTTCTAAGTAATTGTCATTTAATTAAGTGATTAACACTTAATTAATGGATTACATGAATTAGCTCTATTTATAATTTTATATTTCAAAATGATAAAGCTAACCTTAAAATATAACAATTAGAAAGAAAGTTTCAAGAACTAGGAGACAGAGCACTTGTGGATGGCGCAACTAGAGTCTTCATCTTTAGTATGTGATGCTTGAATTTGACCAAGGCATTGAAAATCTCCATTCACTTTGGAATTTTAGTGTTTGTTGTGTCATTTAACCAACTGCCAAGAGTGTATTCCATTTCTTTCCCAATGCCTTCATTCTCCAACATACCTTTGGTGGCTTTTATGATGACATTATGCAATTTTTCAAGTTCCTGCATTTTCTCTTTGGTAACAGTCTTAGCCTTGAATAATTCTTCTTTGATGAATGCACTAAACTTGGCACCTGAGAGCTTGAAAGTCATCCAGAATCTCATATGTGAAGGACTCTCCCTTTTGGGCCATGCTATTTAGTTCAGTGATTACCTCCTCAAGAACTTTAATCTTCCACTCAACACAAAATACCCATTTCCTAGAAAGATTATTCTTTAGATCATTAAAGATTTTATGAGAGAGGAAAATGTTTTCATATGTTGCACTCATAATCCTTAGGTCCTGAATACATTCTAGCCAAAGTTTGAGCTCTTTCTTAGATCATGTGATCATTGTATCAAATTGACTTTGGGCCAAGGAAATGTTGTTGTATACTTTGAAGGCTTCATCTATGAAATTCAGACCAGAAAACAACATTCCTTCTACCAATTCCTTAACATCTTTCCCATATGAAGCATGTTTATGAATATCCTTAATTGCTTGAACATCTTCATCAAATAGAACAATGGGAGGAGGCATTGAGGTGAAAGGAGTAAGATCAAGAACATTGTCACTAGAAAGAAAATATTTGATAAAGTTTGAAAGAAGTCAAACTTGTTCCTCCAATTGCTCCTATGTTTGTTTATCCTTTTCCACTCTTTCAATTGCCATGGAAACTATTTCTTTCAAGTCATGAACCTCTACTTCAGGAGTAGATTTACCCACTGGAATCCTAGCCAATTCCAAGTCTGCAATAGTTCTATCTTTTTCTCCTTTTGGCTTTGCAATCTCCAAGAATTGTTAACCTTTTGAATATGATATTAGCCTTGAAGTTGTTTTGGCCCTTTTTGGTGAAGGATTCAGAGTTATACCCAACAAAGTAGGTACAACATCAAAACTAGGAGTAATAATCTTGGGAGTGAATTGTATTTTTCTATTATCAATCATGGGCTAAACCCATGTGAATGAACCACTTGGAGATGGGGAAGAAGAAGGATTTAGTGCAAGAACATTTAAGGAACTAAGAGTTTGAGTAGAAAAGGACTCCAGAGTGAGTACCTCAACAAAAGAGGAAGACACTTCTTTGTTAGTGACTTAGGTCCTGAGATACTTATCTTCCCAGTGTCAGGTTTTATGATTTCCACATCATTTTCTTCTTCTTCACTTTCTCCACTCTCTTCCTCATCATCATTCTTCTTTTGTTCATCTCTTTATTGCTCTGTGGTGACTTTCTTTGTATCATCCTTTTCTTCATCAACTGTTTTCATTTATTCTTTTAATGACTGTGACACTTGCTCAAGAGCAAAGGAAACTTCTTCTATTAAATTTTGAACATTCTCCTCTCCTGCCTCTTTTTCAAGAGTCTTTTCAAAAAATTTCTTGTATTTATTTGTATATACATTGGTTGTAGAGTCCAAGGGTGAGGAGGAAGGATTTGATTGAACATGTACCTTTGAAGGAGAGATGGAAACCCCTTTCTGTGATGAAGAGGCCTCCTGGGAAGAATATTGGGCCATATTCTGATGATATGCCTTCATTTTCTTACCAAACCAAACCTTGGTTCTTACAAGCACAGGGTTAATTATCTCAGAGAGATGATATTTCTCCTTGTGTGACCAATCAATAGTAAGGAAAGGCATGTGTTGGATAGTCTTCATGTATTCCACTGAGTACAGGTTCTCATCATTCTTTTGCAAATCATATGGAACTTTGTGTACTTTGAATGCTTTGATGTGTTGCAAATAGATTCTGCTAAAATAATTTCTTCTCACTTCATATAAATCTAAACAATTTGCCTAATAGTCTTCCAGAGTAGGAAAATGATAATAACTCATTCTGAGATAATTAGAAATGAAATTATTTATATCAAAAAAATACCTTTTATGATAAGAATGGAATTTGAAATCAACAATAGTTCTCTCCACTTTCTGGGCATCCAAAGCAATTCTGCAAATGCAATTCCCCAAGAAGATAAGGAACTAAATGTCAGTGATCTTGTTATCCCTACATGTTCTATGAAACATATCCAATTGTCTACATACTTCTACCAAAACTAGTTTATCATTGCAAAACATAGGTAGCTTGTCTGGTGAGCCTTCAAACCCAGCTAACCTAATGTAAGAAAATATTTTAAATTGGATAAAGAGACCGCCATATGTGGAGATTAATTTTTTTGCCTCTGTAAACACTCTCTCAGTTGTGTTTCCTTCCAACAATCTAACTATATACATGGTGAATATATCATTCACCCTTCTGAAATGGATTTTTTTGCTTTCAAAGATAAGTTGGAGGTAATACTCATAAATTGGTCCATTTTTCTTATCCTCTTGAGGAGACAATCTTATCGATACCTTATAGGTTGTAATAACATACATGAGGTAGGAGGTCATGTATAATGTCCTTCTCTATTGCACATTGGTCAATTGTTCACTGAGATTCTCACATAGTATCTGTCCCTAATCCAGACTCTGTTTTCCCTAACAAATAATTTTTATGTAAAAACACATCCAAACCTGGAATTCATTGGTGGAAGGGTGACCCATTAACCTAGCTAAGAGGGTGATTGTTTCACACAATTCTTCTTTGAAATCTGATCTATATAAGACCTTGGGCAGTTTGGAGGCTCTTCTCTTTCGAGACTTAAGCCAAGATTTGGCTATCATTGACTTGTACTTTTTATTGTCTTGCTCAAAAATATTTTGAGCTTGGGCCCTAGTCAAAGTATTTGAATCTTCAATGATGGGGATCCTTAGGGAAAAATTTATACAATTGACATCTAATTTAGCAATCACTTGGCCTTGGGGATCTCTAACCTCTTTTGTGTCTAGATCAAAACAGGAGGCACAAGCTAGAACAGTTTATGTACACTGGACAGAGAGGGAAACCAACGACATGGGAAATTCCTCTATCTTTGGTGCATTGGGCCATGGGAGTAGGAGTGGCTTCAGAAATACGAGCATATAAGTCATTGAGGTCAACATGTCATATATCACTATCCCCAATATTAGGTACTGATGTTTCTAGAGAGGATATATGTTCATAACCCATGTACTAGAACTTCATGGTGGCACAGTGAGATAAAGACTTAGGAAGATAGGGCTCTAACACTAGTTTTCAAGAATAACAAAATGGTAGGGCACACAATCTAATTTGACACCAAAATAAGTGCACGACACTCTAGAATGACCTACCTCTGCTCTGAAAAGAGTGGTGTTTTCCCCAGGATCCCAATGCACTTCATAATTTTGAAAATGGTTGACAAACGAGCAAGTTACAGCTAGAAATGTCCTTGAGGGCACGAGAATGGAAGAAACACTGTGCACATTTGAAATCCTTGACTGACGATGGAAAAAATGAGCCACTTTACCCTCTTTTATGCTCTTCTATTTGAAAAATGATTGGATCAAAGATCAATTTAGGGTTTCACAGTGTATTGCAGATAATAGAAATGTTAATGGAACAATTTAATCATTTTCCCTTTGTATTGCAAATATGATGGAGATGTGGGAAAATGAGGGCCTGGAGGAAGAAGGATCATGAGGAGCTCAAACTTCTAAAATAATCGAAACACAAAAAAATGCTTACAAGTGCAATAAAAGCAGATTTGAGAGGAACAAAGTGCCAAGAGGAACACAAGTCGCAAGATCTTCAAACATCTGAAAATTGTGCAATACAAAGGGAATAAGGAAGTGTGGATAAATTGGGCTTCCGAAGAACACAAGCCCCACAGGAACAAAGGATCACAAGGTCACCAAGTATCCACATCTCCATAGTATAAAGAAACATTGTTTACCTTAAGGCAAAGGCCTATGGGTTAGGGATTGTTGGTGAAAAAAATTATTGGGGGAAAATTGATGGGTTTCTAGCCAACACTCTGGGAATCTAGGTCCCTCTACTTGGGTGGTGCAACTCCACTTTATTGTGAATGAACATAAATAAAAAAATTATTGTTGGCCAGGAGGCTAGGGATCCAATGAGCACACTCCACTGCACCCACAACAAATGCTTACAATTGCTGGAAGATAGGTGATGGGAGTTAGATAATTTAGACAAGGAAAATTAAACCTGCAAGTAGAAAATCTGATTCTCACCAAAGCCAATTAGAAAGTTCACATCCACAAGTTGTTAGAAATAAAAAACAATATTATGATGCCAATTGCCAGAGGAAACCATGCACACAAAGTTGCACATATTCATAAGCCATGAAAAGAAACAATCCCTTTCTTTATTTCCATTTTCATCAAGTTGTACAATGCAAGAAATGGAAGAAAATGGTTCAAGAAAGTGGGAAAATGTTATATCTCTTGTATTTCTCAATAATTCTCTCTATTGAGTGCACAAAATTGACAACCCTTAAGAATGAGGGTGTCATTACATTATATAGAATCAGAAATGACCTTTTGAATCCCCCCATACGACTCTTCATCAACTCATTCATCTTATGACTTTTCATCGTCCTAGGACTTAGAAAATTAAGTTTCCTTTTTATAAAACAAAGGGACTTTTAAAATTTAACTTCATAAAGTCGCTTTAATGAATGAGACAAGATATCATGATTACACATAACAAAAAATTTGAAGGGGGGAGAAAAAGGTGAGAGAAGGAAAGGAAGAAGAAGAGAGAGATTACTATTCTGAAGATGATCCTGCAGCTGACAGACTTTTGTGAAGTAATGCCGATGGAATCTCCATGTCCTTGAATGCCTTGTTGAATTTTGTTACCACTGGTATCACTTTCTGTTCCTAAGGTAGTTGGATGAAACTGAGCGACTTGATGCAATTCTCCACAAGGGAATTGATGTTCCTACATTTCGAGTACCAAGTCAGATAGTTCTCCACAGTGACGGAGATGATTGCACATATCTTTGACAGAGATTCCAAGGTAGTTTAAGTGAATGAGAATGGATCTCTAGCCTTTGTCTTGACTTGGTCATCGAATGCTTTCAAAAGGTCGTCTCTTGAAGTGTTTGGGTTCACTGTTTGCATTCAAAGCTTATGAATATGGGCATCTTCATATTTTTGTATCTTCTCAACATTTTCTTCATATGATTCCATCTCGTCGATGGCACGTTTGATCAGTTCATATCGAGTGAACAACACCTAGGCCCAAACTTGAGACAAATATTCTTCCGCATATGAGAAGATGCCTTTAGTCACTAGAAGAGATTACTTGACCTTCCCCATCTCCATAACCAATGAGTATACCTCGTCCGAATGGTTCTTTTCTGCCTCAATCACCTCCCTGGTTGTGAGCACTTTCATTATCGTGTCGTCCATGTATTTGTTCAATGTTATCATCTCCGAAAGGTGATTTTTTCCTTTCTCAAGAATCATGTTCACCCATTTGTCATTTTCCCTTCCTTACATGGTGAATGCCTGAGTCTTTTTCATGGAATCAGGATCAATGCTTCTAATTTGAGTGACTTCCTCTACAGGGAGAGCATTGACGGCTCTAGGATCAAGAAGCACTTGGACGTAGGAATTGAGAGCGCGAATGTGATCATCTGCTTGATCAAATTTTTCCTTGCACTCTTTGATCCTCGTGACTAGGAAAGTGGAAGATTCCTGATATAGGTGCAAGTCACCCTCACATGTCGTCGGTCCCAAAGAGATGGTGTTCATCTCATAGTCAATTGGAGTCATCTCTTCAACAAGATTAACGACCTTTGGCTTAACTATCTCCACGTACTGATTTCTCAAGCCAGCACTGTAGAATCTAGAAATTGCCTAAGATAACTATCCCTTCTTTGATTTGACCATCGAGGCGATGCTCGAGAAGTCAGGGATGGATGCTTGTTGCACCGTGTGGGTTCCCATTGTGATCATCTCTTGCATCAAGGGGAAGATCTCATTGGACTCTGGCTCAGTAGTGGGCATGATCGTTGCTTCTTGCTCAGTCTGAGGAGGTGGACTCTGGGCAGGCGAGACCGATGCAGTGGTAGTAGATGGAGGGCTTAGATACTGTTGTGAGGTGGGTGGTTCAACTGGATCACTCTCCTCTTGTTTGAGGTCCACCACAAGTGTTTCTTCCATTCTTACTCTCTTTCGCAATCTCCTGGAGCGAGGGGGATCAAGTTCTTTAGCTTTTCTCTTCGAGCTCTCTCCTGAATGGATTGAGCTCATGGCCCGATCCTTGGTTTTGGAAGATGAGTAGTATGACATTTTCCTGTGGAGGGATGGAAAGTTTCCTTATGTGAGGAGATCGACCATCTTCTTCTTGATCCACTCTTTCGATCTTTTGATGACACCCTCTGTGTGTTCCTTAATATCACTAGATTCATGCATGCTCCATTGCACCTATGGGAGAGGAGAAGCTTTGACTGTAGGGTACTCGAGATCAAATATATCAGAGCCATATTTGGGAACACCATCTCCATACCATTCAAACCTTAATTTCCTCATCTGCTCTACAATCATTCAGGTACTCTGATGTGAGAGTAGAAATAAACTTTGGGCCAGTAAATTTGATCTTCATGGTAGCAAAAAATAGTGATATGATTCACTATGGAGATGGTAGCAAATTTCTTCAACTGGAGTCAAAAACTTCTATTTTTAGAAATCATGACCGAGGGGTTGCTATTTTGGGTAGTGTGCTTTTTTGATTTGGTAGCTTTCACTGAAGTGTTTCCTTCACATTCTGGGTTTTCCATAGGTGTCTTGGGGTCAATTTGAAGCACTTTCCATTATTGGAAAGTTTCTTTTTTATTTTTTATTTTTTGCTTTTTTGACCCACGTGCCCTAGTTTCCGATCTATATGATTTTCAGTATCTGTTTTTCTGGAGGAGTTTGCCATTTTTTGAAACTTACTAAAAATAGAAGGTGTGAAACAGCGACACTTGCTATTATTAGATGTTGATCTTGTGAGTTTTGGATCTAAGAAAAATCATTGGATTCTTTCTGGGTTTTTTCTTCAAATGCTCTGTTCAATTTTTGGCTCAGTCCGCTTCACGGTTTGACGACAAATGAAGAAAAAACGTTCTGGGGCAGAAAGTTTTAAATGGTTGTTGTAAAAAATTTGGACCATATCATAGATTTATGTTTTTTTATTCCCCAAGGCGTTTGGATAATGGATACTTTCTCAAAATTTTATAGTAAGCTGATGCACAGTTTAGGAGAAATGAGCAATTTGTGGTTTTTGTGCCCTAGGGTTTCTGACAGCTCTTGATCATGGAGTTTGCTTTAAAATATTCGTTATTCACATTAAAGTAGTGTGAGATAGTTGAAAAGTGATGTTGGAGTGGTGGAAAGGTTGTGGAAGCAGTAACAATGGAGGAGAGGAAGAGATTTCGACAGTTGGAGAAAACTTGTGTGTGCGTGCAGAAAGAATGGAAGTAACTAGTGACAACCCGACAATTAGAAATTTTGCAATATTTTAAAATTTTGGGGATAAATGAAATTTTTTACACCACTTTCACAAAATAATTTGTGCACTTGGTGGAAAAAATTGTGCCCCATCTCCATTGGGCCAAGTGTCGTTGCGGGATTGACAGTTGGGTTTGAATGGGGGGTTTTAAAAAAGCACTTTTTTGGTTTGTCGGGGTCACATGATGAACTAGGGACTTAAGAGGGCAGATTCACATTTTTTTGCACCAGCTACACAAAAATTTGGTGAATTTGGTACAAAAAATTGTTCCCCATGCTTCTTGGGCCATGTGGCGGAGTTTGGATGGTTGGAGCGGGGGTTGGGAAATGAAACTTGGGGGGCTTAACTTGCAAGAAAGTGTTGAAATGTGGTCATCTAGAGGTCTAGGGGCTCAAATAGGAGGGGAAAATTTTTCTTGCACCTATTTGCACTAGATATTTAGTACACTTGGTGCAAAAAAGTGTGCCATATTATATTTGGTTGGGTTTTCAACCCAAAAATGACTTGGAGCCTGTACGTTGGGGGTCAACTGCCGAGATCATATCTCGAGCTCCAAGAGGAGTTTTTGGATTAAAATTTATATTATTCCACCAATAAATGACCTTCTAAATCCAATGGTTGGGGTCTAAGCTCCTGATTCATCCATTTGGTCCATGAAATATAGGATTTTTGTTCTAGTTATGAGGATGTGCATGAAAAAAAATAACTATGGACATAATGCGCCAAAGTGTTGTGAAAAATATAATTTTAAATCCCCTAGGGCTCACAAATACCTTTCTAAGGATTTTTTTTGACTCCTAACTCTTTTTAGAGCTCTCGGAATTGCTTCATGAAGCTCATGGGTTGTTTTCGCTCTATGCATTACTTAAGCCTCCAAGACCCACTTTTGCTGAACTTGCTCCAAAACTTGTGAAACTTCCCAAAACATTTCAAAACTAATTGCACAATGGTCCTATATCTCAGATATAGCTCCATGATGTATTTGGTCCTTTCGTTCTGCTCTGGGAGTGTACCAGCTTTGAGAAGATCAAAACATGGCCTTTCTCAAGCTTGTTAAAAGGTCTGTCTTGATGAATCTTGCTTTGAAATAACTTGGGATGACTGGGTAACCCTAAATAACCGATGGACATGCTGAAAAGATGCTTCAGAAAAATTTAGATAGAAGGGATAGGACTGACTCAGGGATTAGGGTGATAGGAAGGAGGGCTTAGAATGACCTTTGAGTAAAATTTTCAGGCAGTGTATGGTTGTCATGCTTGAAAATTGAGAATTTTATTATTACACATTTGCATGACAACAATTGGCTCTATCTTGGGGACATGTCATGGATTAAACGCAGTGAGGACATCACATGAGAACTCTAGAATCTCCTTTCATAACATTTACCAGTGCCTTATCCATTGGGCCTTACGGAACACATACAACTTGCAAGAGATAACTAGAAAGGGACAACACACACACAAACACATGACTGAAGGGAAACATAACACACAACAAGAAAAGGTCGAAAACAAACCTAAATCACCTACAATACAATGTGTGGGACAACCTACTTTCACTGATGATACTATTTCAAGTATTTCCCACTACGGGGCAACTCCAATGGTGTTTCGTCTAGATATGATATAAGGAAAGCATTTTCTCTTAACGCCTCATGAATTTGGAATGGGCTGAGCCACAGAGAATCAAACTTCCCATGGCTTCCTTTTGGTTCTCTTCTCTTTTCCTAATTAGAATAAGATCTCCAACTTTGAATTCTCTGGCCTTATCCTTCTTATCAAATATCTTGTTCACTTTCAACTAGTGTTCCTTGATGTGGTCCACCACTTTGAGCCTATTTTCTCCCAACTTCTCAAGAAATAAAATTCTCTTATCAATTAAATCCATGTATTGTTCATATTCTATTCTCTAGAGAAACTTGAGAGCTAATATCTCAACTGTAATGGGAATTTATGCCTCAATTCCATAGAGTAACTGGACGGGTGACATGTCGATTGCTTTCTTCAGTGTTATCATGTCCATCCATAATGCATTATAAAGATTTTTGTGCAAATTTTTCTGATTTTTATCCACAAGCTTTCAGACTATAGTTACAAGGTTCTTGTTGCTTGACTCAGCTTGACCATGCCCTTGCGGGTAATAGTCTGATGAATGAGACACGGACATACCATAACTATAGCAGAATTCAGTCAATTCCCTTGAAGAAAAATAGGTGGCATTATCTACCACAATCTTTTGTGGAACTCCAAAACATACTATGATGTTTTATTTGATGAAACTACATATCATTTCAATATTGGCATGCTTGATCGATATGGCTTCCACCCACTTTGTGAAATAATCTATTGTCGTAAGCACGTAGGTGTGACTTGCACTCGAATGGGGATTAAAAGTGCCAATAAAGTCCAATCCCCATTGTTGAAATGGTTCTTCGATGACAACCAGCCTGAGGGGAAGTGTTGCGAGATGTGGCCTCCCAACAAATTGTTGGCATGCCTCACACTTGGAGACCAACTCTTGAGTATCTGTGAAGAGGGTAGGCAAATAATATCTTCCCTGAAGAATCTTATGGGAAGTTACCATTACCAAAAAATGTCTGCCACAAGCTTGGTCGTGACATGCTCTTAAAAAATTCTCCTGTTATTCCTTGTCTACACACCTGAGAAAGCATCCATCGAGACCTCTCTTGTAGAGTGCATGGTTCCAAATTACAAACTTTATAGCCTTTAGCTTGAGTGTTCTCCTTTACTTGTAGTCAAGATGGGTGGTGCATTCTCCATATGTCAGGTAATAAGTAATGTTTGCATACCACTCATCGGTAGTGTTCACAAAAAGAACTTGCAACCTATCTTCAAAACACTTGGTGAAAAGATAATCATTCCCACCATGTTGAGCTTTGAGAGCCCCATCTTCTGTAGTTAGTCTGCACAAACCACTCATCGGATGTTGGGTATATCCATTGATGAGAAGCATAAGGCTCTCATTTTTCTCAAATTCCAGAATTTTTAGTTTCAAGATATCTGATTTTTTTTGGATTTTAATGGTTGTATGTTGGGTGCAAATTATTGCCAAGTCTGCCCCATGGTGGGCACTAAAAAATATTAGCGAGAATTTTTTTTGGAGGAAAAATTGATGGGTTTATAGCCAATGCTCTAGAACTCTAGGTCCCTCTACTTGGGTGGTGCATCTCCACTTTATTATGAATGAACATAAATACAAAATTCATTGTTGGGCAGGAGGCTAGAGATCCAACAAGCACACTCCACTACAATTGAATTGTAAGGGAAGAATTTGCTGGAAGATAGGGGAGGGGAGTTAGAGAATTTAGACAAGGAAAATTAACCCTGGGAGTAGAAAATTATATTCTCACCAGAGCCAATTAGAAAGTTCACATCCATAATTTGTTAGATCGAAACAACAAGATTATTATACCAATGGCCAGAGAAACCATGCACACAAAGTTGCACACATTCATAAGCCATGAAAAGAAACAATACCTTTCTTTATTGTCATTTTCACCAAGGTGTACAATACAGGAAATAGAAGAAAAATGGTGGAGGAAAGTGGAAGAATGTTATATCTCTTGTATTTCTCAATAGATATCTCTCTTGAGTGCACAAAATTGACAACCCCTAAGAATGTGGGTGTCATTACATTATATAGAATCAAAAATGACCTTTCAACTCCCCCCATTTGACTCTTCATCACCTCATTCATCTCACAAGTTTTCATCTTCCTATGACTTATGAAATTAAGTTCCCTTTTTATAAAACAAAGGGAATTTTAAAATTTAACTTCATAAAGTCACTTTAATGAATGAGACAAGATATCATGATTACACATAACAAAAAATTAGAAGGTGGGAGAAAAAGTTGAGAGAAGGAAAGGAAGAAGAAGAGAGAGAGTACCATTCTAAAGATTATCATGCAGCTAATAGAATTTCGTGAAGAAATGCCGATGGAATCTCCATGCCCTTAAATGCTTTGCTGAATTTTGCTACCACTGGTATCACTTTCTGTTCCTAAGGTAGTTGGATGAAACTAAGCAACCTGATGTAATTCTCCGCAAGGGAATTGATGTTCCTACATTCTGAGTACCAAGTCAGATATTTATCTGAAGTGATGGAGATGATTCCACATATCTTTAACAAAGATTCCAAGGTATTTTCTGTGAATAAGAATGGATCTTCGGTCTTTGTCTTGACTCAGTCCTCAAATGCTTTCAACAGGTCATCTCTTGAAGTGTTTGGGTTCACTGCTAACACTCCAAGATTCTAAATTTGAGCATCTGCATATTTTTGTATCTTCTCAACATTCTCTTCATATGATTCCAGCTCGTCGATGGTGTGCTTTGTAATGCCCATAAAAACAACCCACTTGAGACCCAAGAACAACCTAGGATTAGTTAGGAAAAATTATGGAATAATTTTTTTTATTTAAGAGTGTCTACCACCAGGTTACAAAACAACAGTTGCCACAACAAGTTTCCAGGTCAATTCTAATTTACTAGATTATATTTTTCCCAAGACAACAATTATTAAAGATTACAAGGTCAAAACTTAAGGTTAGAAAGTTCACTTAGGTTAGGAGGGTAATTTCTCACTATACCACTCTCTAAAAGGATTAAAAGATTCAACTTGATTTTTCCCAAAATTAATGCTCTCAAAACTTCCCTAAAACATTCCCGGTGGATAGGAAATTTCCTCGCCTTTCCAGTGATATAAAGAAGTCCTCCTAACTCCTGATATTTCTCAAGTTATGGGCCGGCGAACCTTGGGAGGAATTTTTTTCCAAGAGTGGGCCTACGGACCTAGGGGAGAAAATTTTCCCAAGCGTGGGCCGGCAGAGCGGGGGAGAAATTTTACACATTTCCTTCTTTAGGGAGAAAGCGTGATTTTCCTTCGCGCACCCACAAGCACGAAGAGGACACATGTCGGCGTTACAATACCCCGACAAGAAATTGGGTCGTCAGAGCAATTTAAGACATTATGTCTCTTCGGCTAAAAAGCACTAGGGATCAAAATGATCCACGCCTCCACTAATGCCTAAGGCTGCCACGTGTCATCCATTAATTGGCCGGCGGGCAGACGGGGAAATTTTAGAAAATTTTCCAAAAATGTTCTGAAAAGCAAAAGGTAAAAAGGAACACGCTCCTCCGCTGGTGCCTCGTGACACTACGTGGCAGCCTCTGATTGGTTGCGGGCCAGCAGGGCTATGGAGGAAACTTAGAAAATTTTCCAAATTTTATTTTGAAAACCACTAAGGTTAAAAAGGTTCCGCGCCTCCGGCGTTGCCTCGTTAGGCCACATGGTAGCATCTGATTGGCTTTGGACTGGCAGGGAGGTGGGGAAAATTAGGAAAATTTCCCTAAAAAATTTAAAAGCTAAGTTTAATGTTGCGGGCCCGCGGAAGACACCCAAAGGGAAAAAGTGGGGCGGTGGGTCCGCAGGGGAAATTTTTCCAAAATTTCTTTTTTTCTAACATAAGCGATTTTTGACAGAAAGAAAAACTTGCGAGTTAGCGGAGCGGCAGGGAATTCGTTCCTTTGGGATTTTTTGACCAAAAGTGCTAAGGGAAAATTCGGGCCCACAGGTCCACCAAGGAAATTTTTCCCAAATTATATTTTTTTTTACAGTTAGAATTATTTTTGATGCCAAATGAAGAAAAACTTTAGAAGGTCATAACTTTTGACAGAGAGCTCGGTTTTGGGAAAATGAGGACTTTCTAGAAATCTCTCAATGTCCTCTTTGAACAAGAATCATTAATTTTTGATCCTGATAAAGTTTAAGGGGTAAATTTCATGAAAATGTTCTGTCGGCTTTTATAGTGCAAACTAGTAAATTTTAACTTATAAAATATTTGTTCAAATTTGTCATTATTTCTCCTTCAACATGTCAAACAGACATGGAGGTTTCCATTAGGAAAGTGTTAGGATATATTGCAAGTGTAAAATTGTTGGATTGATTTGCATTTCAAAATTACAAGTTTCTTTTTATAGCAAAAAGCCTGCAGATCTGCCTTGGCTCGATTGAAAGGTTTTCAAGACATTTCCTTAAGTGTTTTTAGTTTGGTTTGGGATATTTTTGGCCTCATTAAGTCCAATTGATTATTTCATTTGCCTCTTATCTATTTGCAGGGTTATTTGAACATTTGATAAAGGCATTTTACAAAGTATATAGTGAATTGAAAGAAGTGTATACATATCCAAAACAAAGATTAACTATCTCTTTTGCCATGAAATAAAGCATTGAATTCATTCCGTGTTGGTCATAAATAGTTTTCTTTCCTTCAATCAAACATTAAAACAAGAATACAATTTCTATTATTTCCAAAATCATATATTTTAAACAGGGCAGAATAATACATTTTCTTCTCACATGTTTCACTTTTCCACTTTCCAAACAGGGATTTCATAGTGCACGTTAAACAAAGATTTCTAATGGAAATAATATCATATGAACAAGACAAAACACTTCTATTAATTCAAATGAAACTCTTACAACTTCCTTTCCATTTGATTTCAAAATACAACATACAAAATACGTATCATTCTTTCACATTCTTTCCAAAAAATAGAAAATAGAGTATAACTCTTTTACATTTTGAATTTCAACTTTCATTGTCAATACAAAGTATCTTTCCATTACAATTAATATATAGATCATACACTTCAAAGTGGGAAAGGGCTACAATAAGATTTCATTTCACAAGGGATTGTCAAACTATCTTTTTCTCAGCTCCAGAACAACAACATGCAAATTTCTCATTCTTCAAATTTGATCACAACCTGAGCAAGGGAAAGGCAACGCTCTCCACCCAACCAAGACATCCAATGAAAATGATAAGCCATCCTTCTTCATTGGCTCCCCGAGCCCCAACCATAATGCAATAGAAGATGTGATCCAACTCATGGCAACAATAGGCTTCCACAAACACATGAGCAACATTTTCATAACAAAAACACAGTCTAAAATAGAATGTAGTTTACAACTACATTAAAGCATGACAAACATTACTAAGGCTTCATCAAGCAAGCCAAAGGAGCAAGAAACTATAGGGGATTCTTATGTCTCGAAAAAAGGGAAATGGGTATCACCACCTGAATTACAAACAGCTAAAATATAGTATATCAAAACCCTGACATTCCTTATGCATCCCCCAAGTACCCCTTATTCCTCACATTTCCTTATGCCTCCCCAACCTCTTATGGCACCCCATAACAAGTAAATAAATGCAAGCTATTTCTTTGTAAGGTGGAACCCAAATCCCAAATCCCAACTCCCTTCACCCTTATACCTCCCTAAAACACACTTATGCCTCCCACAAAATAAACCCCATAGTCTTCTCTTACACCATTCCTAGGCCATCTACGCAACAGCCCGCAAACGTGCCAAGACATTCACACATTAACATTTACATTCATAAAAGAAGAGCATTTCAAGAGCCAAGCTCTTACCTCTCCATGATGGAGTTTCCGAAGTTCCAAAAAATAGTTGTTTCCAAGAAAAAAATCCAAAAATCAACCAAGCACAAGTATTCCACAATCTTCCAACTACTCCAAAAGCAAGATCTCCCAAAAACAACAAAAGAATTCGCCCAAGAATGAAGTCTCCCAAGCTAAGCAACCCCAAATAAGGCAAGCAAATCAAATTTTATAGAAGAAGGTAGGGAAGAGGATGAGGTGGATCCATGTAGGATGCCACATCACACATCCTTAACCCCGACACAAGGTCAACTTCATTCTCCAATGCATAATAAATAGGTGGGTGAATAATATGACAGTTTACTTACATACTCCAAAACAAACCCACACCCCAAAGGACTGAAATTACAACATGTAAGAAAAGTGCAATTAAAACTTACAATTTGTCTTCCCAAAATACATTATAAAAGTCTAATTTTAACCTCCAAACCATAGGTATGGTTGGAAAATAAATTTAAGAGGTATGGGACAAGTTTAACTTGTCCCACAAGCCTCCAAAATCAGCCTCCAAGGAAAAATTCAAATTTCCAAGAAAGTGGAGTGTTTCACACTCAAAAGTTAACTTACACATCACTTACAAGGTCACTTACACATTCTTACAACACTTAAATCATGGCCAACAAATCTATTAATTACATTCTTATGACATCTTTTAATTAAATAACTTAGCAACATGATTACTCACAATATTAACACAACATTTAATAAATAATAAAAGGGGGTAAATACACCACATAAAACACATGCAAATATTAACAAAGGGACCAAATAAAATTAATACATAAAACCCCTCGGTCACATTTAAAGGTGATCCTCCCCATGGGAATCCCTAACAATAATCAAACACACACACAACAAAACAAGTTTCCATGGTGACCTTGGTGAATTCATCTAGAATTCCAATGTGGTTAGTCTCCAATCCCCCGATGTTTGTTGTGATATTTTAGCCTGCAAAACACAAATACCTCCTTCGGCCTTGTGGCCATATCAGAACATCCAAAAAATGATATAAACATAATCTCAAAATCATCTATACATATGAATCACAACAATCATCAAGGCAATCCAACAATATCATTTACAGTTTATATCAACAACTATATCATCATCAAATAATGTCCATTTTCTAGGTCTACTCACAATATCCAAATATCACATGTCCAAACAACATCCATGGCATATCCATGTCAAACAATATATCATTATACACATATAAAATGTCTTTAATAATCATCATACATCATAACTGAATCAAGATCAACAATGATCCATGGTCTAACATCTAACATCATACTAAATCAAAACCATAATAATGTCCATAATATAATCAACAGTATCAAGATCAGTATCAAAAGGTGTCAAAGGGAAGTGGGCACTACATGCTTGATCAGTTCATATCGAGTGAACAACACCTAGGCCCAAACTTAAGACAAATACTCTTTCGCAGATGAGAAGACACCTTTAGTCACTAGAGGTGATTACTTGACCTTCCCCATCTCCATAACCAATGAGTATACCTAGTCCTAATGGTTATTTTTTGCCTCAATTTCTTCCCTGATTGTGATCACTTTCATTATCATGTCATCCATGTATTTGTTCAAGGTTATCATCTCTGAAAGTAATGTTTTTCCTTTCTCAAGAATCATGTCCACCCATTTTTCGTTCTCCCTTCCTTGCATGGTGAATGTCTGAGTCTTTTTGATGGACTCAAGATCAATGTGGCTAATTGGAGTGAATTCCTCTGCAGGGAGAGCATTGGTGGCACTATTATCAAGAAGCACTTGGATGTAGGAATTGAGAGCACGAATGTGATCATCTACTTGATCCAATTTTTCCTTGCACTCTTTGATCCTCGCAACTAGGAAAGTGGAAGATTCCTAATATAGGTGCAAGTCACCATTGTATGTCGTCGGTCCCAAAGAGATGGTGTTCATCTCATATTCAATTGGAGTCATCTCTTCAACAAGATTAATGACCTTTGGCTTAACTATCTCCACGTACTGATTTCTCAAGGTGCCACTGTAGAATCTAGAAATTGCCTAAGCTAACTTTCCCTTCTTTGATTTGACCATTGAGGCAATGCTTGAGAAGTCAGGGATGGTTGCTTGTTGCACCGTGTGGGTTCCCATTGTGATCGTCTCTTGCATCAAGGGGAAGATCTCATCGGACTCTGGCTCAGTAGTGGGCATGATCGTAGCTTCTTGCTCAATTTGAGGAGGTGGACTCTGGGTAGGCGAGACTGATGCAATGGTAGTAGATGGAGGGCTTAGATACTATTGTGAGGTGGGTGGTTCAACTAGAGCACTCTCCTCTTGTTTGAGGTCCACCACAATTTTTTCTTCTATTATTACTCTCCTTCGCAATCTCCTGTAGTGGGGGGATCAAGTTTTTTGGCTTCTCTCTTTAAGCTCTCTCTTGAATGGATTGAGCTCGTGGCCTGATACTTGGTTTTGGAATCTGAGTGGTATGATTTTTACCTGTGGAGGGATGGAAAGTTTCCTGATGTGAGGAGATCAACCCTCTTCTTCTTGAACCACTCTTTCTATCTCTTGATGACAACCTCTGTGTGTTCTTTGATATCACTAGATTCATGCACGTTCCACTGCACCTGTGGGAGAGGAGAAGCTTTGATTGTAGGGTAACCGAGATCGAACATATAGGATCCATATTCAGAAACACCATCTCCATACCATTCAAACCTAAATTTCCTCATTTGATCTACAATCATCCTCATATTTATGTGCTCATCAACCTCATAATCGTTAATGTAATTGGCCCAAAAGTCTTTGATCTAAGGCACGTGGTGCAAGTCTTGGAAGTGGAAGGATTCAGGATTTTCCCTGAGATTAAAGTCTACCACGGTAATATATGAGTATATATTGATGGTTGTAAGGGAAACTTCAACGTTTGCAGAATCATGATGACTCTTACACATGAAAATACTTAATGAGAGAGGGAAGGAAACTTGATTTTTCTTTCAATTCTTTAATTTGTTGTTCACGTGAACTAATTACCTGCAGAGCTCCATAAACACCATTCAATCACTTGGCTAGTGGAGTAACCTCAGTGGAGCATGATCAAAGCTAGCCACCCTGAGGTACGAGAATGTGGAGAATTGGATGAAGTTTGACCCGTACTTTATGATCAAGGTAGTGGCCTGAGATGACATTCTTAAGTGTTGATTGTCATCTAGTAGTTTGACTACAAACATTATGAACATGTTATTCACCCTGACATAGTGTTGATTGCTTTCCCTCATGTCCAATTGAGGATATCTTTCAAATGCAAGATCCTTCTAAGGAACATTTTGTGCAGGTGTCAAACCTCTGAATGATCTTATCCTCATCAAGGCGTACATAAGATATGAAGTCGTGAAAAATATCTTGGAGGCATAGACCTGAAGCAACTAGAAATGCAAGCCATCGCTGATGAGTTGTCCCCAATCAATCATTTGTTTTCCCTTAATGATGGTGGTAATGAAAAACTCCATCTAATCATGAATATACTCTGTAGTCTCTTCACCCATGACTCGACTTAGCAGGACGATCATATAGGAGAAGGTGTTGTGAAACTCACTGCGGGAGAGAAATTTTTGGGTACGACTAGGCTTCCTCTCGTGCTTCAGCCAAGAGCCAAGAGTAAGATCCAGGAGGTATGAATACTTCTTGAATTATTTCGATATTGTGAAATCTTTTGTGATTATGACCATCTCTTTCTCGATTGGGATCTACAAACCCTATGATATGGCAATTGGATTGAGCACTGTCATGATTGAACTATCATTTGCCCTAATTTTTCTAGAATCTGGTTCACAGTGTTGGGAAAAATCCAAGACTAGATTAATGTTTTACAAGGATTGAGGATAGCCACCAACTACGTACAAACCACTGGCAAATATCTTTTATTCCATTGGTTCCCTTGGCGCACTGAACATTATGTTTTTGAGTTCCTCTAGGTCCATGTGCGCGACATTGCTATCACACACATTCAGGTACTCTGATGTGAGAGATGAAACATGCTCTGGGCTAGTGAATTTGATCTTCATGGTTGAAAAAATTAGAGATATGAGTCACTACGGAGATGGTAGCAACTTTCTACAACTGGAGCTAAAAAATGCTATTTTTTAGAAATCAGGACTGAGGAGTTGTTATTTTGGGCAGTGTGATTTTTCAATCTTGTTGCTTTTGCCAAAGTGTTTCCTTCATGTTCTAGGTTTTCCACAGGTCTCTTGGGCTCAATTTGAAGCACTTTCTATTTTTGAAAGTTGATTTTTGCTTTTTTTCTTTTTTTGACCTGTGTGCCTTAGTTTTCGATCCCTATGATTTTCAATATTTGTTCTTCTGGAGGAGTTTGTCATTTTTAGAAACTTACTAAAAATGGAAAGTGTGAATCAACAAGAATAACTATTTTTATAAGTTGATCTTCTAAGTGTGAGATTGATGAAAAATCAATGGATTATTTCTGGGTTTTTTCTTCAGATGCTCTGTTCAAATTTTTGGCTCAGTTCACTTCACGATTTGATGACAAATGAAGAAAAAGTGTTTTGGGGCAGAAATTTTTGAATGGTTGTTATAAAAAACTAGATTGTATTAGAGATTTATATTTTTTTCTTCCCTAAGGAATTTGGATAATGGAGATTTTCTCAGAATTTCATAGGAATCTGATGCACGGTTTGGGAGATATGAGCAATTTGTGGTTTTTATGCCCTCGGGTTTCTAACAGCTCTTGATCATGAAGTTTGCTTTAAAATATCTGTTCTTCACATTTCAGTAGTGTGTAATAGTTTTAAAATGGATTTTTGAGGTTTTGGAAATGTCGTGGAAGCACCAGAAATGGAGGAGAGGAAGAGATTTCGGTAGTTGGAGAAAACATGTGCGTGCAGAAAGAATAGAAGCAACTAGTGACATCTTGGCAGTTAGAAATTTTGTAATATTTTAATGTTTTAGGGAGAAGCACACTTGTGTGCACCACTTTCACCAAATACTTGGTGCAAAAAAGTGTGCCTCATCCCTATTGGGCCAAGTGTCGTTGTGAGATTGGTGGTTGGGTTTGAGTGGGGGCCTTAAAAAAATAATTTTTTGGTCTGTCGGGGTCACATGATGAAATAGGGGATTGAGAGGGAGGGGCTGCATTTTCTACACCAGCTGCACCAAGGTTTGGTGCAAAAAATTGTGACCCATGTTGATTAGGCCATGTGGTGGAGTTTAGCTGGTCAGAGCGGGGGCTGGGAAATGAAGCCTGGGGGGCTTAACTTGAGAGAAAGTGTTGAACTGTGGTCATTTGGAGGTCCAGGGGATCAAATGGGAGGGGAGAACATTTTCTTACACCTATTGCAACAAATATTTTGTGCACTTGGCTCAAAAAAGTGCGCCACATTCTGATTGGTTGGGTTTTCAACCCCAAAACTAACTAACTGTTGGAGCCTTTACCTTAGGGGTCGACTATTGGGATCATATCTCAAGCTCCAAGAGGAGTTCTTTGATAAAATTTTATATGATTCCACCTAAAAATGACCTTCTGAATCCAATGGTGTGGTTATTAGCTCCCGATTCATCCATTTGTTCCCTAAAACATAGTTTTTTTGTTCTGGCTCTAAGGTCGTGCATGCAAAAAACTGACTGTGGACATAATGCACCTAGGTGTCATGAAAAATATAATTTTAACATATCCTAGGTATCTAAAATACCTTTCCAAGTATTTTTTTTGAATCCTAACCCTTTCTGAAGCTCTCGGAATTGCTTCCTGATGCTCAAAGGTTGTTTTTGCAATGTGCACTGTTTAAGCCTAAAAGACCCATTTTTGTTGAACTTTCTCTAAAACTTGTGAAACTTCCCAAAACCTTTCAAAACTGATTACACAATGTTCCTAGATCTCAGGTACACCTCCATGATTTATTTTATCTTTTCATTTTGCTTCGAGGGGTGTACCAGCTTCGAGAAGATCAGATTATGGCCTTTCTCAAGCTTGTTAAAAGGTCTATCTTGATGAATCTTGCTTTTGAACTAACTTGGGATGAATGGGTAACAATACATCACCTATGGAAATACTACCAAAATGCTTCAGAATTCTTTAAATATAAGGGATGGGACTGACTCGGGGATAAGGGTGATAGGAAAAAGGGTTCAGAATGACCTTTGAGTAAAATTTCTAGGTAGGGTATGGTTTTCATGCTTGAAAATTGAGAATTTTCATGTTGTACATTTGCATGAAAACAGGGAAAAATGTGGAGAACAAGAGGATGTGGGGAAAGAAGGCCAGAGAGGAACAAGGTTCGCGAGTTCCCAAAATATCTGAAATCCCCACAATACAAAGAATCATTTAGTAATATGGATAAACTGAGAATTTGGGGAACATAAGTCCCACTAGAACAAGTGGCATGAAGGGCCAAAGTTTCTAATAATGCTGCAATATAAAAGGACTTAAAAATATTAGTTCCCAAAAATATTAAAACTTCCACACAAAGAAGAATTAAAATGTTGTGGGTAGAGCAAGGATGTGGGGAACTGGAGGTCTGGAGGAACTTGTTCTTCCAAAACCCAAAATCTCTGCAATACTAAGGATCTTGACCCAAATACCCAAAAATGACTAATTATTTGAATTTTTTACTCTTCATGACTCTACAAAGGCAAAAAAAATGACAATGGGGTCACTTGACCGAAAATTTTGATTTTTTTTTAAATGTACATTTTCTAGGTAAGTGACAACACAACATGAGAGATTATTGTGACTCTCGAGGACGAGTATCAAATCATGCGAGTTTTGATGAATGGGATATTAGTACAGTGGGATGGGAGGGTAGAACAGATCTAATGACACATTTGGTCACCATTTGGATTGGAGGAGATACACAGGGAGGGGGTGGTTGTGCACCTATATGAGTGCATGGAGGATATGACAATGGCGCGATTATTGATTTACTTGATGAATCTTATCAATGACAATTTACAGCCTGATAAGATGGGAAGTCACTTTCAGTTGGGTTTGATTGGTGTAGTTGTAACTTTGATGAAGGGATTATGTTTCCATGGGGACCTTATATTTTGGATTATTTATATAGAGATTTACATTTAGTTGTGTATAGCGAGTAGAGGAGCTTGGGTCCGACGACATTGATTCAGATCTGGTCATGGGATCACATTGCTATCAACCAACCATTAGGGATATTGCGTGATAGATAGCCTGAGGATCCCTCGGCATTTGAACGAGAGACAGTGGGTTTAGACAACATGGGACACAAAGGCGACATTGAGTTTTATAAACAAGCATTTGATTATTTATAGTCGTGTATGGTGACATGGAGACCATATAGGTGATACAAGTGTGTCACAGATGATATAGAGTTGGTTATAGTGGAGCTTAACCATTATATTATTGAGATTCGTGAGCATATCATGGAGAGATACAAAGTAGATAGGGTCAAGAGATAGTTAGGTGCGATACATGATATACTCGGAGGTGATCAGTGGTATGCACGAGTTGCACGAGAGACAATGGACTTCAAAATTTGTATTAGATAAAGGGTTCTCAGGTCGAGCTTCTTTAAAGTTATACCACATGTATGGGATCCATGGGCCCATACAGAGGATCCTTGGACTACAACAGAGTATGTTATATGGTATGCAGACATCATGCCTCAATGGCTTATTATTTCACATGTCAGTGATAATAATAGGGATAGTTGTAGCAGTAAGGGGTGGATTACAATAGAGATGGGGTAGAGGTGGAGGCAAATTGGGACAGGTAGAGACGGAGGCGTAGTTACTAGGATAGGTGTAGGCACAGGCACCAATTGTTTAGGTTTAATTTACACAGGTTCCATTACAGGTGCCAGTACAGGTTCTAGTATAGTTGTCCATACAGGTTTCAGTGCAAATTCCAAGATAGGGACATGTTCCCATACAGGATCCCGTGTAGGTACATGTACTATTAGAAGTTCCAGTAGAAGTCTCATTATCATCACTAAGTCCAATATGAGGACTGAGAGATGGAGATCATTTTGAAGGTAGAGATGCAAGTGGTTGTAGACACTAAATCACTCACTTTGGGTAATTATCTAGTCTTGGTTGCATACTACTATTCATATGATTCTTAAGTAAGAAAAGTACTAATTATCCCATGTCTTTGGCCACCTTTCTTTGCTTTCTGTTGTTTCTTTCAATCTCACACCCTTACTTGCTTAGTCTTCCTTTTTATACTTTGAAATTTATCATCCTGGATACCAGCGCCTGGCCAGGACGCCAGCTCTAGGCGCCCTCATCCCCTCTAGACACCCCTGTCCCCTTTGTACTTTATTCACACTTTTTGGGTCCTTTCTTGCCGTTTGAGCATCTCATCTTTTTGGTAGTCAACCTTTTCTCAATTAATTATGAAATTTAAGAAAGGGAATCATATAAATATAAAGTTATGCGATCACAATAAAGGACCAAACACTAAGCATTAGCTATCACCACCTAAGGTTACATCCATCAAGCATCTAAGAGCTCCATTGCATCCATCTAACACCATTAAGGGGATATAAGGGTTGGTTATCTCTGCATACACTTCAGAGGAGGGAATTTCATTCTATTCCATGCACATATATACTACATTTCTTTACATCTAGTTACTTTGCTCAATATCAAGTACGCCACGCACAAGAGTTACCTAGGGCACAATTTCCACACACACACACATAGAACTACATTGTCTCTAAGATGTAGTGCATGGCTTAATCGTAAGTTCCCATTGTGAAAGTTGAGGATAGTTTGACCCCTCCATTTTCATCTTCATTTTTAGGATTTGATGTGTATTTGAGGGTTTTACAGGTTCATTTTCATTGTAGGTTTCTCGCAACCTCAACGATCTTGGTGCGACCTCGGAGTGATCAAAGGTGACTACCAGCGAACAACTTACAACACCTTAGAGGAAGTTTTATGATCATTTCCGCAAACCCAAACACCCAGAAACAGGTCTAGGGTGCTCGCAGGTGCCCCTGTCCCTCTCCAGGCACCCCAATCTAGACTATTCCTCTAGATCTACATTTTTAGGGTCTCTTTGTGACACTCCTGCCTCTCCATTCACCTGGTCAACACTTCGGTATAATTCATAATTAATTATGAATCATCTAAGTAATTTTTCCTCCTACTTGCACTTAGGGTTTCATACTTTATTACTTAGTTTTTCTTGGGTGTATTTATGTACTTAATTTATCATTCATTCACTGCAATCTTGAATTCAGATTAGAAATACAAATTTACATTTTAGCTTAATCATCAGTTATGATGATTAGGGAGACAAGAGTGTGGATGATGTCTAGAGCGAGCTTACACAAATACCACCTCCAAGACCATCGCCCTCCAAGCTATCTCTACAGGTGTAGAGAGACAAAGTCATCAGAGAGAGATGTGATTTTCATCTTGTCACGTAAATAGATGCAACAAGTGTAATGGGTGACCGCAGAGAGAGATCAACTTTTTGTACAGATACGACATGTTATAACTAAGAGATATGTCACTTGCCATGTGGCAGAGGTAGGTAGGATGGGGGATGTGTTACAAGAGGCTATTGATGTATTAAAGGAGGTTGTATATTATAGAGATATATACAATGTAGAGGTTCCTGAGGGCTAGAGGACTCCAGGGTACAATTAGAGGGCATATAAATAATCAACTAAGATAACAAGATCACAAAGGTCATCTAGATCAATTCAGATGTCACCACCGAGGGGCAGGGACAAGAGACCAGATAGTCGCAGTGTTCGAGAGAGTCATCTGTGACTCAATGGATATTTTTTTTGTATTTTGGTGTGTATGCCTCGTGATGAAAGCACATATTTTTTATACAAATTCCCTTGATGGAACTTTGATGTACATGTAGAGGAAAATTTGAAACATAGACACTGGATATGGACATTGATATATGATTATGTGATGATTTATTTTTTTGGTTATTTTTGACATTCTTTATATGATGAGACACATAGTGTAAATTATGACTATGATGTGTGATTGACTATGTATATATGATGACATGCTCGTAACTTAGCTTTCATTCAGAGATGTAGTCTTAGAACAACCTATTTTGTTATTGTACATGTAGAGTTAGCACCATGATTATTGAAAACCCAGGACGGGCAACCCATATGCACATAGAAACACACACAAGAGCCCAATATACAAAGTAAGATGAGATATAACAAGGTTATATAGAAACCAGGATGCTTACAAAATACTTATAATTGGTTAAAACATAACATTGAAAAGAAGCTGTAAAACAAACCCAATATACACCATGGCTATGAATAAACCAATATGACAACATAATATGTGCAATTGGTCCAAAAACATGAAACAAACATTCCAAACAAACCCAATAAACACAATAATTGATTACACCAAAGTTATATATGAACTGAGATGCTAACAATTTACCTACGATTGGTCAAAGACGAAGATAAAAAACAAAACTAACCCTGTATACATAGTAATTGATAGACACCTTGATTATGAATAAGTAAAGATGTGTACAAAATACCTGTAATAGGTCCAAAAATGAAGATAAAATTTAAAAACAAGCCCAAAATACCAACAAAAATGAGCCAAGATGACAATAAAAGACTAACAATTGATCAAGAATAAAAACAAGCAATGAAACACGAACCCAATATACAAGGTAAAATGATTACACTGAGACTAACAATGAGATGAGATAGTAGCAAGTTTCCTGTAATTGGTCAAAAACAAAGATGAAATTGGAAAATAAACCCAATACACAAAGCAAAACGAATACACCAAAACTAACAGTGAGCCCAAATGGTAGCAAAATACCTGTAATTGGTCAAAAACAAATGTGAAAATACAAAATAAACCATATGCATATAGTAATACAAACACACCAAGGTTATATATAAACCAAAATGTTAAAAAATTACTTATAATATGTCAACAATTAACAACAATGCAACACACCATGGAATAACGACATCTAACTATGCCCCTAATGTGTTCCACAGTTAAGATTGAATTAATGCAAATGCCCCAAAGCAAGGATACGTGTAAGGGGAGTGGATTGGACCGAAAAGTGGAGTTAAGAAACTCCTAATGACACTCTTGTTGGATCCCATTAAAGTTTGATCTAAAATTGATTGGGTCAATTTTCCAAGCAAGGATACATGCGAGGAAGAACATGAGAGTTGATATGCCCCAAGTCATAATACACGAGAGGATTTGATTGATTGTCTTGCCCCCAAGAAAGGATACATGCAAGGGGTAAGAAAAATGACGATTAGAGGAAATTTTGGAACGATCACAAGGATTGTAGTAAAAAATGTGATATTGTTGAATTGTGTTGACAATTGTTGAGAGTTGTTAGAAACATTTTTTTGTAATGTTTTTGGTATTTTGAAACATTTTTTATATTTTTGAAGATGGTGAGGATATAACAACTGCAGTGTTGTTCTGGGGAGGAGTATCTTTGGGCTTAGGTAAAAGGCCTTTTGATGTACTGGATTGTTCTGGTGATTGCACATATTTGACTAGCATATTTAACTGCTCAGGAAAAGCTCTCTGGTTTTCGGCTTCTGACATTTGAATTTTAATTTTCTTGGCATGATCAATAATGTCAAAAGAAGAAATAGATTCAGATACCTGAGCCACTTTCTGTGGTTGAGATGAAGAACTCGCATTCTTAAATCTGGGAGCTAAAGAAGAAGGCAAAGGGCTGCCCCTTCTTTGTTCGTCAGCTAATGCCTCAGCTTGGCGAGTTTGTGATCTTGTAAGTACTGCATATGTATGACCATGATCATCTTCATGAAGTTTCTCATCGTCATGTTCAAATTTGTAGTTCAGGTAATTAATGTTGGAGTCGCCAGCAAGAGCTACAAAATCATCATTCTTGAACTGATCAGCATCAACTTCCTGGTCTTCTTCATTCATCTCCACATTGTTTCTGGGAGCAGCTCCAATTGCTAATCTTTGGGAACCAGCAATGCGGTTCCAGTTGTTGTTGAAATTCTGAGCAGGGGCAGTATTGTTGCCTTGAGCCATTTGAGCCATTTGTTTCTTCATCTGCATCATCTCATTTGCTAACTTTTACAGTAGTGAATCAGAAGTAGTAGCAGAGGATGAAATTTCAGCTCTAGAAGTGTTGCTCTTTATCTTTCCAGCCATGACGAGGTCATCTTCAATTTCAACCGCCATGTTTTGAACTGCTAACAAACCAACTGGACGTGCTCTTCGCAGTTGATAGCTTACTTCAGGAAGCAAAGCATTGATGAAGAATACCTTTTGATTCTCGTCATTCAGAGAAGCAGAAGCCGGAATTTTGTACAATAATCTTTGGAATTTTGCAATAAAATCCCGCATGTGCTCATGTGGTTCCTTCTTCAGCTGAGTCAGTTGGGTTATCAAGGTGCTGGAATCTTCGGTTGCTTTGAATCTTTTCAGGAACGCATCCCGCATAGTAGCCCAGTTGGTTATGGTGCCAGGAGCTAGCCGGTAGAACCATTCTCCAGCCAAGTCATGCAGAGTCTCTATGAAGAGTCTGACAGATACATCTTCATGTTCGACTGCAAGCACTCCACAGGATATGAAAAATGCAACCAAGTGGTCATCTGGATTCTGCTTGCCATCACCAAAGAATTTCAGAAAATTCTTTCTCGTCCCTTTAGGTAGATCATGCATAGGAGGAGTCAAGTTCAAAGGTCCAAAAGCTGCACCCCATGGAACAGGCACTAAAGGGGCAAGTGGGTTTCAGTTCAACATGATGAACGGGGCACGTCTTCTCTGAGAGTAGACTTGATGAATAATTCCAGCTGCCAGATTATGCTGAAGATGATCCGGATCTGAATGAGTGTGCACTCTCCTTCCTAATGAGAGACTAGATCAGCGGCTTCTAACTTGAGGAGGATGATTGAAATTGAATTGCTCTTGCAGTCGGAAGAAATGATCAGTCCTTCCTTGCGCCTTCACGGATCGGGTGAATGGACATTCAGCCAGGTTGAGATTTGTATGGAAAACACTTTGATATTCAAAAGATAAGCTTTGATCTGCAAAGATAGTTGTTCCCTAGCAGAGTCGCCAAAAACTGTTGGCTAGATTTTCTGCATAGCATCAAACCTAGGCAGTCATGAGATAAATCTCCCTCATTTAACCGGTGAGGCTCCCGTGTCAGATTTGTCGATATAAATGTGTTTTTATCTATCAGGGGTTTTACTTTAACCACTTAGTTCATGAACCATAACTAAGAAGTTCTGCAGCAAGTAAGCAGCTGTTTAAGAAAGGAAAATTATAGAAGAAGAAAGTAAAGGAATTACAGAGAAGAAATGAGGAAGATGTGCATCCCAATTAGTAGATAGCAGAGCTAATTACATGCACATAGAAGAAACTTAATAGATTTGAACACACAGAATTATAAAGCAAAGGCAGCTCTAGATCTAGATCTAAAATAACACAAAGTTTATCAAGAGATCTAAGATTCAAAGCAAGAAACACAGTACACCGTGACACAAAGTTCTCCGGAAACCTGCTCCTTTGTATTCCTTTGCTCCAAGTTTCTCTCAGGAGTTTAGCACAAAGTCTAGAACTCAGGATTGCTGCTTACAAATTCTGATCTTTTAACCCGAAGGTTCTTCCTCTACTTATAGAATGTAAAGGGGCAATTACAAGTTGGAAGCTTTAGTTGAACTGGCACATGTGGAAGTCGGAGAAGAAACAACTGGCAATCTCCCTCCTGGAATTCCTCTTTGCATGACATGTATGATTTGCAACTGAAAATAGAACTTTCTATTTTGCACGCTTGCCACCTATCTCCAAGTAGTTGACTTCTTCAAGTAATGGCTTTTAAACCAATCACTTAAGTTGTATAATTGAATTGATCTCTCAATTACTTTGTCATAGGAAAGAAGAAGGAAGAGGAAAGCTGACTTTGTCGGATGAAAGAAGAAGGAAGAGGAAAGCTGACTTTATCCTTTTTAATGTCTGCATGCAGCTGATTCAAACTGGATCTGGAAGCAGCTGTATCTGGAAATAGCTGGAATTGCAAGCAGTTGGAATTGGAAGCAAGCTGGAATTTTGCCTTCGCATTGTTTTCTCTTTTATCCTTGAAGGTTTTATAGTTCTTCTTTTGTACATGCATCAATGCAAGGTTGGCTATAGATAACTCATCATCCTTATTTTTAATTGCATATGAGCAATTAAAAATTCTGGAAAGCACTCAGGGTGAATGAAAATTCAATGAAAGCTTCAACTGGAAGATGAGAGCACATGCACAAGGTCTTGGAAGGAATTTCCCACGCACTGTCTTCTTCATGGGCTGCATTCGAAACAAGAGGATGAAGCCTTTGTGCCAGAAGCTTTTGCAACTATAAGATCTGGATCTGGATCTGCATATGGATTTACATCTGCATCTGCATCTGGATATGGATCTGCACCTGCATAACAAATTCTGGCAACTGGGCTATGGATGGAAAAGCTACAGCTCGAATAATTCCACTGCTTTTAATCTGCACGCATGAGTGAAGTTTCTCCTGCACGCATGAGTGAAGTCTTTCCTGCTCTGGATCTGTCTATCAATTTAGCAAGAGGTTCCGAGCCTAGATCCGTGTTTCCAATATCTGCAAATTTAGAAGTGATGCATGACTCCGTTGTGCTTTCTTTTTCATCTTTCTTTGCCATAGCTTTGTCTATCTTTGTCTGAATGTCTTTTTCTTCTTATTTGACTGGAATTCTTCAATACTGGTGCAGATCTGGACAATTCTTCAGATTTGGAGGATATATGCAATGTATTGGACATTGATAAAAAGCTCTATTTTCCTTTGTAAAGCACCTGTAATGAATTCCTGTAATTTATTCAGACAAAAATGGCCACCGGAGCATGAATAGTGAATTTTAATTGTAAAAATCTGCACTTTTCAAGCCTGTTGCCCCAAAAAATGGTGTTTAATTTGCACATAAAGAGAGCATGAATCCTTTCAACAACACCTGAGCTCCTATAACACCTGTGCAAACAATTATGTAGACAAAGATCAACCTCCTTCAAAGCATGTGCCAAATTTGGAATCTTTTAGCCTTGTTTCCACCTTGCCTGAGCAAAATCCTTCCTTTAATGGGGGGCGCACTTTTCCACTTGGCTGCAAATTTTGACCTGTGAATTAAATAATTCACCCATATGGCTGCCCATGCTTATATAACCTTCACAATTCTATAATTAATAATTGCCCTAACAATTAAAGGCAATTAATTAATTAAAAATCATGCTCTTCTCTTTTAAAAATAGCATGTTTAAGGATAGCCATCCAATAAATTAAATTAATCCAATTTAATCCTTCACACATCACTTCACTTAAGCTTCACAGTGTGCTTTGACCATAGCCACTGAAAATAGGAATTAATATAATCATTTAATACTTTAAAAAGTATTAATTCCTTCTCAAAAGGGGCTGCATTAAATAAATTAAATTTATTTAATTTTGGAATTCTATTTCCAATTGATTTATTCCCCTTTACTTTTGTTGACTTTTCCACAAGCCTGGGTGCCAAAATTGGGTGAATAAATATTAACAAATATTTATTTAATGCATTATTATTCACCCAAAGTGGGTGGCACTTTTTTGCATAATAGAATTCTATTTTTAAGAATTTCTGACAATGGGATTTTTTACCCTGCAAGGCAGGCAATAAATTCCCGCCTGCCTGCAGCCTCTAACTTTCCCACTGCAGCTTAAGTGAATTTTATATCACGGGAAAAAGTACCCTACTAGGCAGGTATAAAATTCCCATCATGCCTGCGGCTTCTATTTTTCCCATAGCAGCTTAAATCCTTTGTTTTCCAAAAATGCGCCCATCCCCGTAGGGGCTTTTCTGTGCACGACTTCGTTTTTTCCCAGTGATCCAGACCTCCGATAGCGACTTCCTCCAGGCATAATGTGCATATATGTTTTCCAGCTGCTCCAGGCCAAAAATCGGGCTTTCCCGGCGAGGGAATTGCTCCAGAGAAATTTCACAGAAAACGAAACGGGACACCACAAAAACACGAAAAATTGCCAAAAGTTACAAATAAAGCCCAAAACTTAATACAAGTTAAAACCCTTATGGCACATAGGAATAATAACATATTCGCTCATAATAGAGTTAAAACATAGCACAAATAGCCTCATACGGGGCTCAAAATAATTAAATACAAATTTCCCGCAGACAAATCCCGACGATAGAATAAAACAATTTTGGGCATCTGGGTATTTGACAAAAAAGGCTAATATGGCTCTTCGGAATTATCTTGACACAATACAGGAACTTTCAGGCAATAAAAACACAAAACGACCCATTATTTTAAAAGTACGAAAAAATTTCGGATAGGGTAGTTGCAGATTTCAGGGTGAAATCTGAGTGACACCAAAGTGTGACTTGCCTTGGAGATGACTGATACTCAAAACTGATTTAAAATCATCCAAATCTTCAACTAAACAATTCAAAACTTATTATAAATGTAAGAACACCAAAAATATAATTTTTCATATCAAGAAGAAGAGCTGGAAAATTTATTAGTGTTTGCAGAAATTCAACTTACAAACACGGCTGAAAAAAATGTTTCCAAAGCCCAAAATAGATGCATACAAGCTGGGAATGACCTCTAAAAATATGGTAATGAAGATGGAGATGAGAATTGGATCCATCTTGCCCTAGAATGTGTCAAACTCCACTCATAAGGGTGTATATAACCCTAGATATGGTTGGAAATGCATTCTAAAAATCCACTACAATCTTCTTCTTCAAACCCTAGCTGGATGTAACAGAAATCTACAAATTAGGACCTTCAACATTGCTATAACTTCCTAAATTTCATTGATACTCAATGGAAATCCATGAAAAGAGATCCCTCTCATAAATGATGAAGAGTTTCCATTCTTTAATCCTCGACAATAAAGGGTTTTTAGTCCTCTAATGCAACACTTCAAAGGGAAATATGATAAAAAGTGATGCCTTCTCCATGCATGGTGACTTGATTTTATAATTTTCCCTTGGTCCTTTGGCCACACATAGGACCAATCAGATCTCTTCACTTTAACATTTTCCATCACTTTATTTAATATTTTCCCTTTGCTTTCTATCCCCATATGGGTAACCTTTTTCCATTAAGGAGAAATAAAATAAAGTGACTTTTATTTTTCTAATTTTATTTTGTCACTAATAAATTAATTTTAAGTGCTTATAATACAGTTTTATTTTACACTTTAAAATTAATTTATTATGACTTAGTTTCCCTTTTCTCATCCCTTAGCCTTCGGGAAACAATCAGTGGGCTAAGAGTCTTTGACCAACTATTTTCGAGAAAGGGATATTACAATCCTCCCTTGCCCAAATTGTTGGTCCTCAAGCAATTATAACTCATAGGACCAATTTCCATGTGCAAGAGATAAAATATATTGTAGTGCTCCAACAATCTAGATCATGTATCTGTTAAATGAGAGAGCTCTTGCCAAAATACTTAACTCTCGCGATGCTCATAAACATGAACTTGGATCAAGGATTCCATGTACTTCATTTTGCAAACTTGATCCTCTAATTTATCATACTTCTCATGAGGAAAATAAATTTGTAATGTTCCTAATGGGATAATTTCTATCCCCAAACGGAACAGCTGCAAATCAGATCTATAAAAATAATTTATAGAGGGTACACTTGATAAAAATAATGCAAATTTGAAATTCTACAAGGAAATACGACCTACCTTGGAGATGACTGGTACTTAAAACTGATTAAAAATCATCCAAATCTTTAACCCAACAATTCAAGAATTATTATATATGTAGAAATGCCAAAAATATAAATTTTCAGATCAAGAAGAAGAACTGGAAAATTTATTACTGTAGAAAACCAGCTTACAGACAAGGTTAGAAAAAATGTTTCCAAATCCCAAATCATATGCATACAACCTAGAAATGGCCTCTAAAAATATGACAATGAAGATGGAGATGAGATTCGGATCAGAAGTGTCGTAGAATGTGTCAAACTCCACTCACAAGGGTGTAGATAACCCTAAATCTTGTTGGAAATGCATGCAAAAAATCTACTACACTTTTCTTCTTCAAACCCTGGCTAGAGAAAATATAAATTTGCACCCTAAGGCCTTCACACATTGCTGGAAATCTAGAATTTATCCTTAAAACTCAATGAAACCCTTGAAAAGAGCTCCCTCTCATAAAGGATGAATAGTTTTTGTTCTTCAATCCTTGGCAATAGAGGGTTTTCATCCTCTAATGCAACACTTCAAAGGGTTTTCATCCTTAGGGGTAAAAATGGAAAGCAATTAGCCAAACCAAATTTCAGATATCAAAATATGATAAAAAGTGATCCCTTATCTATGCATTGGACTTGCTTTTATAACTTTCCCTTCGCCCTTTAGCCACACAAAGGACCAATCAGCTCTCTTCACTTTATGTAATATTTTCCATCACTTTATTTAATATTTTCCCTTTTCTCTCTATCCCCATATGGATCGATTTTTTCCAATAGGGATAAATAAAATAAAGTGAATTTTACTTTTTTTCTAATTTTTTTGTCACTAATAAATTAATTCAAGTGATTATAATAAAGTTTTATTGTGTACTTTAAAATTAATTTATTATGAGTTAGTTTCCCTTTTTCTCATCCCTTAGCCGTCAGGAAATAATGAATGGGTTAATGGTCTTCAACTAGCTACTTTTGAGAAGGGGATATTATAGCTCCTGAGTTGTGAATGTTGCAAGAGCCATCAAAAATAAAGTCTGTGAAGGAACTATGTAGAGATATAGTAGCTCTTCATTAGGGAATTCAAAATGAAGTGGCTTTGAGCCAGGCAATGGTGTTGCAGCAAGTTGATCTGCTAGATATTTCCCTTTAATTACTTTTTGATTGATAAATTTGATATCAAACTCACTGAGAACAACCCAACTAAACATTCATCCTTTTATAACAAGTCTTAACAACGGGTACTTAAGAGGATCTACTTTAGCAATGAGCTTAGTCATATGATTGAGAAAATAGTGGTACAACTTGTGAAAAGTGAATGCTACTTCCAAACATACTTTTTCAACATGAGAATATTGGAGTTCGTGGGCTATAAGAGTTCTACTATGATATTAGAGGGATTTCTCATGCCCTTTATCATTATGTTGTGCAATTAATGCCCCTATATCATGTTTTGTAGCTGAAGTATAAAGAAGCATAGGGTTATCTGAAATAAGCGGTATTAGCATTGATGGAGTTGATATATATTCTTTCAACTTGGTGAAAGAATCTTAACATTCCTAGGTCAATTTGAACTGTACATCTTTCCTAAGAAGCTGATTAAAATGATGACATTTATTTGTGAGCTGATATATAAAATGCCGAATAGACTGAATTTTTCCCTGAAGACATCATATTTGACATAGATTCTAAGGGGGAGGCATATCCATGATTGCTTTAACTTCAGTGGGGTCATCTTCAATTCCCCTCTGTGAGACTATGAATTCTAGGAGCTTCCCTCAAGTAACACCAAAGACACATTTCTTAGGATTAAGGCATACCTTATACTTCCACAGTCATTCAAATATGCATCGTATAATGGATGGATGATCTACTCTAGTTTTGGATTTACCAAGGATGTCATCTACATAGTCCTCTGTGATGTCATGAAGAAAGTCATGGAAGATGACAATCATTATGCGTTGATAGGTTGACCCTGCATTCTAAAAGCCAAAAGGTGTGACCTTATAACAAAACATGTCTGAGGGTGTTGTAAATGTTGTCTCATGTTGGTCTTCTTCGATTATTTGAATCTAGTTGTAACCTGAAAAACTATCCATTAGAGGTAACATTTTGTACCCTGTTGTAGAATCGACAATCATGTCAATGTTGGGTAAGGGAAAAGCATCCTTCAAAAAATCTTGTTGATATCCCGGAAGTCAATGCAAATCTTGATCCCTGGTGTCTTTCTAGCAATAAGTACCATATTATATATCATTTTGGAATAATTGATCTGATGAATTCGACCTCTAGTAATTTATAGTTCTACCTTGACCAACAATGCCACTTTAGGGTGTATTTTCCTAAGTTTTTGTTTGACTAGTTCCACGTCTGGGAAAACCACAAGATTATGCACTACAAGAGAAGGATCTAGACCTGTCATGTATTTATATGACCATGCAAACACATCCTAAAACTTAGTAAGTAGTGTCATGAATGCTTTTATTTCTTATTTTGATAAACTGGTACGAAGTTGTAACAATTTAGGATTCTCGTTTGTTTCGATGTTGATATCAATAATCTCTTCTACTAACATTTTTTACGTATCTTTGTTTTGAAAGGATGTTATAGGTTGATTTAAGTCACTTTTTAAATCTAGAAACGAGTCTCCTCTCTTAGGCACTTTAGAAAGGTTTTCACCAGGAGATGTGTCCTTTTTCTTTTTCTTTTTCTTTTCTTTCTTGTTTTTTGTTTCTTAAATAACGCCTCATTGAGGTTTTTGCAATGAGATATTGTATTTTTATATTTTTTTATTATCTTGGACTAGAGTACTTGAGTTCGTCACCAAAATAAGTTCAAGCGTCAAGGTTTATATTGAAACCATTCTTGTGATCCGATAGGGGAATAAGGTCCCAAGCCCCAAGAAACTTTTCGATGGCCTCATCATTTTGAAAGAGGTCCATGTATACAAGATTTAGTTGGTCCCAATGAATGATACTAGGATAGACGATGTCAAAGGTGTGAATGGAAAGCTTTTCAATACATGGATTGGTTTTGGTTAGGTCTTCAAAGAGGCTATTTGTGGAACTTGTCTCAACGTCAAAGTTAGAATCCTCATCACTAGTCATTATATAAAATATGAATAACTTCTTTTCAAAGATTTCAAAACCTTAACCATGACAATATATATTTTCCCCATATAGCCTAGGTTCAAGATGACCTTGTTCTTTTGTACCAATTCCTCTACCTTTCAATTGCATGTTCTTCATCATTTTATAAGCCTTTTTACAATTAGAGGATTCATAGCAACTAGCCATCTGATAATTGTATAACCAAGATCCAAAGGAGCCATGAATGTATTCATCCTCTAAGTATCTGTACCATTCCTATAGAGTATTGCCAAGGTGGTAGACAAGAGCTCCTTCTAGATGGGGAGCGTTACATATTCCGTAATTACGCTGAGACAATAACAACTTACTAACATGAAATGCATTTTCAAGATCGTACTCACCATTACCTTTATGAGAGATTTTCAATTCAGGTGGTGGATTGGATGTAGAAGGTTGAGATTGGAAGTGTGTGTTAGGATCAATATGGTTATTAGCACTGATGAGTATGACACGTGGTGCGATAGATATATCTACAAAGGAACAATAGTTTGTATGGTTATACCTTAATTCCAAGAGCTTACATTATTCAAGTGGTTTTGCATATGCAAGAAAGGTGAAATTGTTTCCATTATGAGGCAATTTTATACATTGGTGAAAAGTGGAAGACATGACGTGCATTGCATGCATCCAAGGCTAATCTAAAAGGATATTGTACGAAGTCTCAAAATCGACAACATGACAAAGGGTTTCTAGCATCTGCGGGCTAACTTATATGGATAAGGTGATTGTTCCAGAAGATTATCGTTCATTTTTGCCATAACCACAAATAGTTATAACATTAGCTCCCAAAATCTCATCGGTATGGCCAAGGCATATCATAATTTTCATAAAACAAATATTTAAGGCAACTTTGTTGTCAATAAAGACTCTTTTAATCTTATGATTAGTGATGTAGGCTTCAATGTACAAAGAGGTGATATTTTGAAGGTTTGGGTTTAAGAGACCCTGAGGACCAAATGAAAATATAGGACTATTAGGTGAAGTATTGGAAATTAGTGCTTGAAATTTTTTCATATTGATGTCCTTAAGAACACGTGCTTCGTGAAGAGCACAAGTAAGGATTTCCTAAAGTGTGGGTGACATTTTTAGTAATTTAATGAAGGAGATATGCATGGGCATTGTCTCTAACTATTTGACAAGGTCATAAGTACTAGATGAGGAAGACTTAACATTGGATGTTGGTTTTGGATTGTTTGTAGCTTTAGAATTTGACACGTGAGGTGTGGACGAGGTGGGTGGTTGCTTAGTTGCAAGAACCCAAACCTTCTTTTGCCACATTACCACTGTATAGTTAGGAGCATGGAACTTGACTGTGGCAATGGAATTATGGATTTATTCAATAAATGAAATGATTGAGTTAAATTCAACATTGTTCAAGGATTGGAATTTTTCAAGAGCTTCACCATTTGTACCATACTTGGGAAAAGGATTTGAAAACACCTTTAAGTTATCGTTGGGCATTTCATTAGGTGATGGATTTTCAACTGCGATGTCTATGTTGTCGATGAGATCTTGAATGTAAAGGCGGAGTCTCATACAATTATTTGTACTATAGTCATCAATGCAATGAAAAACACAATAATCATTTGTTTTATACCAAGACAGTTTCGGCTACCCTTCTTCAAAGGGTATTGTGATTGGGTATGTTACCATGTTGGAACTTACTAGTTTACGTAAAATGATTGAAAGGCTTTCTCCCAATGGTGTGAATTGTCTTCATTTATAATTGCAAGGGGGAGTAACTTCTTTACATAGAACAACTATCTCTTGATTTTATTTAGATTTTTTCGTTTGATTGTTTTGAATGTTATGTACATTACGATTGTCAATGACTCCATCATTGACAAAATTTTGGTTCCGATTGATATTCTTGGATTTTTCATGTGAATGTGTTGGTGAAATAATTTTTCGTGTTGCAAATTATTGGTTTCCACCAATGCTCACGGGGCTGCGCACCTCCTTCTTGTGTATGGGGAGGCTCCCATTATTGAATGCAAATTATCCTAATTTTCTAGGGCGGCCAAATAGGTCGGGGACAACATAGGACCACTTCACTGCACTGGTGGCAAAGAATTTTTATGGAGTATAAGGGAGGAATTTGTAGCGATGAGGGATAAATGAGAGAATTTAGGAAAGAGAGATTTGAATATTTGTGAGTAGACACTAGCAGAGTTCACACACAATCACCCGAGTAGGTCTACATTCAATTAGATGAAAACAACAATTATAAGTAGTTAGCAAGACTAATAAACCATAGACACATAGTTCTTTCTCATTATACATGCCTCTTTCAACATTAAAAAACTTAGAACAAACCACCACCAATAGGGAGTCAAGAAGTCTTCAACTAGTTGTCCAAACACATGAAGGGGGATCCAAGCAATGCTCTTCGCCCAACCATTTCCAATGGCGAAGGGAGCACTTCCCAATTGGTCATCAAGCACCAACACATGAACCATACAAGCATTAAAACCCCTTGAGCAACATAAAAATGACCCTACTCTAATAGGCCCAAAATATCACAAGCAAGCAAGCATACAACAAACACAAAAAAACAACACAATGGATTGATTCAAGTCAAGTGGGAGAGGAAGGGTTGAAATTTTGTCTCTTTTTCTCTCCACATGGGCAATGAAATTAAGCCTTGAACCTCCACAAAACCATCCCTCCTTATTCCTCCACTATACCTTATACCTCCAATAACCACCCCATTCTCACTCCACCAAATTCCTAATTCTAAATACCCCATCTTCTCCAAAAACAATCAACATAACACAACCAAATTCATAAGAAATATTCCTAATTCCTTTTCCATCCGCCAAACCAACCTTTTAATATCCCCTCTAACAACCATTCTATGGTCTTCTACCCTTCCCAATCACAAAAAAAATTCAACAAGAAAAAAATAGCCAAAAGAGGACTAAAACAACAAAATAAAAAATAAACATAATAAACCAAAACACCATTTATCAAAGAATAATATAATACAAGATACAAGATAATACAATCAATAATGCAATTATCAAAGACTCAAGACCCTACCTTGGAGCCATTTCTAAATATCCACTTGTTCCTTCTCCAATTTCCCCATTTTCTCCAAGCTCTCTCCTCCAAGCCTAAAGGTCTCCCAAAAATGAAATTGTGTGTGTAACCCCTTTTCCAAAGCACACTCCTATATTTATAGATTTTACAAAATGGAGGGTGAATTGGCTCCACATGGATGTTCAACTAGATGTCCTTCCTCCACCTCAACCAAGGAGTACACAAGAATATCCAAGGTAATAAATTCTCCAAAAATATTAGTAAAAAAAAAAACTCGAGTTCCATCCGTCACTCTTCCCAACTCCCAAAACCAATCGCAAAGAACCAAGTGAAAACAAGGATCAAGAAAATGGACAATAAAAAGTCAAAATCAAGATAAGAACTCCACAAACACTCTACCCCGTGATGGGTTTGGATTATGGGTTCATTTTAAATGGTGGGAGCAAGATTTGATGGTGGTACTTTGGTTCTCCTAATTTTTTTGCAAAGCCCAAATCTGACCGCTTAGTATTTTCTAGAGTTTAGTGACCAATAAAAATGATGCCCATCTTCCCAAAAAGTGTCCTAAACTAGTACCAAATTAAGACATGTGATAAGAGAGAATTTAAATAAATTACAATTCACCAAAATTAAGGGTTAATTTCTAAATGGGGTTCATAACATACGAAAAGTGACATAATTCAAATAACCCATAAAAATCAAAAGATTTAGCCACTTTTATAACCCCAAACAATGTTGTTCAAGGTGGCCATGGGTTTAGGCGCATGCATCCTTCGTGTGCTGGTTCCTTGGTCCCCCATGTGTGTTAATTTTATTTTGTCAAACATGTTCGTCACTGCACACTACACACACACATTACATCCATCTAATAAAATATTTCAAATCCATGCATTCACACATTTAATTGACATTATAAACTCAATTTATCAATTCTATAACAATCATCATCGCAACTAACATCCATATCTATAATTAAGCACAATTTCGTTAGTATAAAAACTCACTAAGGATTTCACAAAAGATTCAAATGTTAGAAATATCATCATCATCATATAAACACGTCTATAACTAATTATAACGACAGAAATGCTAAAATCCTTGCCTCAGAAATTTCAACATGATTAACACACACACACACACACACATCAATACCATCCAAAATGATCCTGTCATAGACTGCCAAGCCAATATTATCCAAATGTCAAATTACCAAGTATCATAATCTCTGTCAAAATATCCTAGGAGATAGATAAAATGTTAAATGCAACTAATCTAGTGAAATGAAAATGGTCTAAGGGAAGTGAGTATTACAAGAACAATGTGTGGTTCGAGCCCTCTTTGGAGTACTGGTGACGTAGGTGTTTCACCAATAAGTTTTATGCTTTCTAAGACGAAACAAATAGAAGGTAAAATGGTTAAGGAAGAACACATGTGAGGCGAAGGTGGAAGGTAGAATGCACGCGTTGTAGACTTTTGATCTAAGCTGATTATGTGAGCTTCCCTTTGGCTAGGAGGAACAACCTGTATAAGAAACACAACAAGACCACCAAATAATATTAATAATATAGGTTAGTGGACTGCTAGTGAGTGCTATATCTGGGAAGCGAGGTGCTTCCTAGAAGGCTATCAATCCACTTTCAAATACAATTTAATGCAACAAATAACATGAAATAAGGAAATCCTACTATAGTTGAATGATTTAGGTATATCATGTTGATACAATAAGTATATCTAATCTAACAGGCAAGGTTACGATTAGATCCAGACGTTTGGTAGGTTGTTCTGGGTTTTGCAGGTCTGACAGAGGTTTGGTAAGGGTCTGGGGCTCATTACTTGAGGTCTGGGTTGGTTTTAGTTGAGTGGGAACCTTTCTAGTCTGAGAATACGGAATGACACAAATACTGATATCGATCTAGTGACCGATGTCGGTATGGGGACTAAACCGACGTCGTTAGGGGAAAAAAGTAATAAACTATTAAAAATGAGTTTTTAGGCTTTCTATGATTGCACAGAGAGTGAGGGTAGTATGGTTTGGGTTTTAATATGGCTAAGAAGACTCAAGAATACTAAGAAGGAGGTTTAGAGGGGTGGAAAGGATTAGGGTGGTTGAATAGTAGGTTGATGGGAAGAAGGTGATGTACGGGTAACATAAGAAATAAAATATTGAACGAAGAAAGAGATCTACAATGGGATAATCCTGAATGACTAAAGTCACAATACTTATTTGGTGTCTTGTAGACCTTGTGAGTTAAGATGGTTAATGGTTGATTGGAGGAGAGGTGCTTGAGTCTAGTGTCACGACAATATAACCTGTGTGCTCTCGTGAGTATTCCAATGCTCTGGAAGGAGAACCAAGTGTTTGTCTCACACTATGGTTGTGTGTGCTCATTGTCTGGATGCAAGAGGGCTTGAAGATTAACGTTTGAATGTAATAAGGCCCTAATAACTGAATGACCAACCCATGTAAAGAGTTGTGAAAGTGTATATAAGGTGACCAATGGCAGTTAGGTAACTGGCACCAGTCGAGGAAAAACCAGCGTCGGTTAGGGTGAATTAGTCCCTTTTACCAAAAATAGGAAGATCTTCCCAGATTTGGCATGTTTTCCAAGTTGAGTCCACTTAGGGAAGTGAAGTTCTCATTAGAAAAGGTAGGAAGGTCGTAGAAGAAGTCCAATTAGGTTTGAGAAGAATTCTTAGTTAGTTAGGTCAAGTGGTGACTCGAGACTGAGATCGATGACTCATTGCTGAGGGTGATGACTTGGTCACTGTGAGTTAAATGCCCCTGGAATGGGTCCAGGGTGAGGTGTAATGATGAGGTGGAGGTGTGAGGATTAAGTTAACTTATTTAAAATAATTAAATCAATTAATAATGTGAGGATGAATATTAATATAGGATGAAGTGGTCATGATTAGTTAAATGTGTTACGTTAATTAATTTAAGGGGACTAAAGGGCATGTGACCCAAATTTGGTGTCTACAATAGACAGTGCACAGGATTTCCCATAACCCACTTAACTTTGTTTTGTAGGAACTCTTTCTTGCACTATAAGGGTTATAGGGTTTGGACATAGTTTACAAAGCCATTTTGAAGGTGAGCGATGAAGACCAATACACATCAACTTATGTTTCTAGGTACGTGAATCGCTCATGAATTTACAGACCCATATTCCAAGCAGATCCAAGACTATACATAAGGGTTATGACTGTACGAATGCTTCGGACCTCGTTATATGGCTTTGACCGGGCTTAATATCATGTTCCAATTTCAACAACAAAGCATTTTTAGTCTCAAATCAGCATGTTCCTGCACTTAAATCATCTAGACTCAGCATATCCCCTCAAAATCATCTAAGTGCGATCTTTCCCTTTTTTTATAGTTGCTAGCTCGACAGTCACTTTGGAAATTGTTATTCTAATTTGTGAAATTAATTTTGGAAGTTAATTAAATCTAAATATCCATGTATAACATTATTCATCCTTTTTGTATATGTTAGTTAAAATATCTAAAAACTTAAAAAGGAAATGATGATTCACAATAAAAAGTGAAATCATGTACTTAAAACTAAATTCTAGAGTAAAATGGAGGAACTTAGAGTTCCAAATGAATATAGAGCAATTGTTCATAGTCTCTCTATGAGCAAGTCAAGGCCAAAACTAGAACAAGGGATGAATTGTAAGAAAGTTTTGGGAGTGACATTGGTGTTAAACTAGGATCCCCAGTTTCAACCACTTTATTTGGGCTTTACATTAATAAACTCGAGGAGTGGATAAACATGATCGATGGAGGAGGAAATCACTTAGCTAACTATCTACTAAAATTGCTTCTCTCTGTAGATGATCTCATCCTAGTTTCAAAAACACCACATAGTTTGAGATAACACTTGAGGGCCCTTGAGCTCTTTTTTTGAAATGCAAGTAAACATAAAAAAACCAAAGTTTTGATCTTTTCTCTACAAAGAAAAGAAGCAATTTAGATTTTTTTGCTTAGGATAAACCACTATAAGTAGTGGAAGAATGCAAATATCTTGGGCTATACTTTCACAACAAGCTCAATTGGGAAACGAGTAGGGAAAAAAGAATTTAAGGAGGGTGGAAAGCTTTATATTCATTACAAAATAGGTGTACAAATGCATAATTATGGGATTGGAAAACAAAAAAACTTGTTTGGCTTACTCATCACATTGTTGGTACTTTATGGTTGTTAGGTTTGGGGAAACAATGTGTTTGATCTTAAGTGGAGACCAATAGAGAGAATCCAAAAGCAATTTATCACAAACAACTTCAATGTAAAAATATTGATTCCATATGAGATTTTGTTGGCTAAAGTGGGAAAATTTCCTCTAGAGGCATCAATGATAACTCGAATATTAACTTATTTGAAAACGGTACGAAGCATGAAAGCCATGTGGCCAAGAATGGTTGTGGAAGAAAATATAGGTAGGAAGAAAAACGTGTGGATGAAACAAAGCATTAAATGAATGAATAAGTGGAACATTAACATGCAAGAGTGTCCCAACACTAACGATGGGAATAATGAAGGGTGTGATATACATATCTTAGCAAGAGTGCACGTGGATCAAAACCAACATTGGGTCAAAGAAAGTAAATAATCCAAGAATTTGAGTCTAACTCGTGACAATGGGTAATTGCCTGAGATAAGGCCAAGACTCATTTGATTGAGATAAGAAATCCAATGCCTGATGGTCAAATTAATGAAGAGTTCCATAGGATATAAAGTGTGACACTTGAGTAGATGGTGATCTCCTAGAGAAGAGTTTGAACAAGGAATTCAATAAGCCCATGTGAAACTAATAAAGCAACATAGAGTTAACTGATTTAAATTTGACATTGCATCACTTGAGCCTAACGCTCAACACATGGTGAGAGGCTCGAATCAAAGTGATCAGTACAATTTGAAAGTAGTTAACCTGACCATCCTAACTTGAATATAGATCTAAGACATGGAAAACTGACGAATCACCAAGGATTGAGATATGCACAATGAAGATCTTGCAAGACACTTAAGGTAATGGATTCATTATGCAAAATTGATTAGTTTTACTAGTCAATGTGTATTTGCACAGGTCTGGTTGTCAACTTTGGGTCCCATACACTACTTAGTCTCGCCAACATTATTAAAATCATTTGTTCGTGCATTCATATTATAAAACTTATAACAAAATACAAATATCTCTTTTCTGTGGAATATATTTCATGGGAAATCATCTACGTGCACTCCCCAATGGTATGTCTAAGAATGACATGTTGAATCTTTGTATTTTTTCAGCAAGGATCATTACGAAACCCCGTACATATCCAAAAGGTATCAACATCCAATGGTTTCATTTAATGCTCCCTGTAGTAACCATATTATAGACATTAAATCATGCACATTTTGGTTTATTATCTAGTCTCGATTACATACTACTATTTATATGGTTCCTAAGTACGGAAATTAATAATTAACCCATGTCTTTGGCCATCTTTTGTTGTTTTATGTTGCTACTTTCAGTCTTGCACCTTTATTGGCCCAATCTATCTTTTCGTATTTGAGTTTTACCTTTTCTGGATTAGAGCGGCCAGCCTGGATGCCCAATGTCAGGCGCCCTTTATCCTCTTTACACTTTACTCTCACTTTTTGGGTCTTTTCTATATGTTTGAGCATTTTATTGTTTTGATACTAGGCCTTTCAGAGGTTAATTATGAAATTCAAGTGAGGTTACCATATAAATATAAATTTATGTGATCATAATAAGGGACCAAACACTAAGCACTGTCTATCACCACCTAAGGTTGCATCCATCAAAGCACCTATAAGTCCATTTGTATCCATCTAGCTCCATCGAAAATGACAAAGGTTGGTTCATTTGCATTACACTTCATAGGAGGGGAGTTTATTCTATTCCAAGCACACATTATTTAAATTTTACATCTAGCTACTTTCTTGTTACTTCAAGTGTGACACAGACAAGAACGACCTAGGGCACAATTACACACACACACACACACACACACACACACAGAACTACATTGGGTCTGAGATGTAGTGAAACACTAAGTTGTAAGTCCACAATTGTGGCAGCAGAGGACATTCTAACACCTTCATTTGCATCTTTCTTTTTTAGGGTTTGATGATTTTTTTGGGGTTTTGCATGTGATTCATTCATTCTAGATCCACAACAACATTTGGTAGAATTCAGCAACATAGTAGCAAAAAACAATGAAGGTTTCACACCATCTGAAGACCATGTGAAATTGGCTTCTGGACCTCCTGTGCAAACTAGAGCACTCATAAACTAGACCAAAGCACCCCATTTATTCCCATCCTTCTCTAGGCAACCCAGTCCATCCAGACCTGTAACTTTCCAAGATTTTGTGCGATGGTTCTCCATTTTTGTTCAACCGGTTATAACTGAGACACAATCTCAAAACCACTATGAATCAGTTAAGGCTCTTCTAACCCTCTTTGTATTTAAGGTTTCATATTTTTATTACTTAGTTTCTTGGGTTAATTTTTGTATTTTCTTATTCATTCATTTATTGTTGCTATAACATCTAGATTAGGTTATTATTTTACATTTAGCATAATCATTTTGGTGAACCCGATCTTCGACCTCACCTTCTATTCAGGGCTATTATCATCCTCTTATCATGGCTCACTCTTATGGCAGCTTTACTGAAGAACATCTCAAATTCGTTAATCATCATATCGCTAAGCATCCCTAAGATCTCGACTTGCTCTTACATGTTGCTCGCGAGGAAGGTACTAATATAGTGGAGCTTACTACTTTTGCGGCCATCTCCACTTCCACTGCTACTTAACGACCTACTTCTACTCTTCCACCTATTTCTACCATCCCCGGTTATGTTATTACTCCCACCAATCACTTCACACCACCTCTTGTTTCTCACACATGACAAGTTTCTTCTGTTAGAACTCAAGACTTAGCCTCCATCTATTAAGACCTCCAAGCACAAATTTGTCAATTACAATAGGCTACTTGTCATGCATCTCCATCTTTGGATTCCACTTTATTGCTACATACTCCAATCGCACTTGTCATCTATGCTTATTCGCTTCCTCGTAATTTTATCACCCCTGAGCTTCTCATTTTCAATGGGCATGGTGACCCACAAGAGCATCTCCGAGCATTCCATATAGCTTTCCTCAATTTTGTGGATGACCAAATCCCTCTGGCTAAAATCTTCCCTTGTAGCCTCCATGACTATGCAATGCATTGGTTCTATGACCTACCTGTCCATTCGGTAACATATTTCATGCATCTAGCTGATGCTTTTCTCACTCACCTTTCTATCAACATCGGCTCTAAGATCTACTTTGCCTAACTCACACAACTTAAACAAGGATCTAATGAACACTTAGTAGATTAAGTGTTGCGATACAAAAACAACTTAGCTAAGATGTCAAATGTGCTTGTGGAGTCTGAGCTTTAGGATTTATTCATCCAAATTCTATTATTACCTCTCCAAGAAAGTGTTCTCTTTAAGACCTGTCCTTCATTCAATTAACCATGTCATACAATTAAGCTTCGCAAAACCAATCTCTTATCTGTAGGAAAGCTTAAATATTAAGAGAAAAAATCATCTTCTACATGTTTTCAAAGCAATTCAACATTCAAACCGTTTGCTGCTAAACCAACCGACACAAAAATTACGGTCAACGTGGTATTCACCACCAAAGATCTTCAGTCACAACCGCCTCAGCGCACATTCACTAAGCTCGCTGTCCCTCCACATATTCTACTACCACAATTTGTCGATAGTAATTTTATCACACTTCCTCCTTCGCTCCAATTAGATCCATCTTAACCTAAAGGGCATAATTATAATGAAAACTCTCATTGCGACTATCATCAGTGCGTAGGGCATTCTACAGATCATTGTTTAAAGTTTCATATTCTTATTTAGGACCTAATCGATAATGGTAAAATCAAGCTTCCAGAACCTACGGTTTCTAGACCTGTCAATGAAACTCATAAGCTCAAAATCTTTAACAATCTTCTACCAAAACATGACATGAAAGCAGTCAAATCCTCGGCTAATTATGTATGTCGTGCAATACCTCCTCCTATAGGGGGCTCTTGACTTTCTAGTTGCGCATACTCACACTTCTTCACTTATCATTTTCTTTTTTGACTATGATTACCATGCAACTTTCACTTCTAATCACTCACATATTAGTACCTCTATCGGATCTGTCTTTATCAATAATAATAAGGTTGATCCATTTTGTCCATCAACGCCTATTCTATTCCACTTCTCATCACTATTGGCTATCCAATCTCACAAATTTCATACCTCATGAACAATTCATATGGTGTCATGAAACTTCATGTTATAGTAAGTTCTCTCACCATGCTTTTACCCTTCCTTGTCGGATAAGCAATTGATGGGTGTAGCATGCTTCTAGGCCTCAATTAGATCGATAAGTATAAATCTATCATCTCCATGAATCATTTATGTTTAAAATTTTTTCACAACAATGAAGCAATTTCCATCGATGGTGTGCCTCCATCTAATCCATAGTCTCTGCCTCATCTAACAACAACTAAAGCATCACCTACTACATCTAGTACACCACGACCCATAACACTCCAAGCACAATCTACTCCTAACTCACCTACTTGCACATGCTTTGTATGGCCTCATCACTCTACTAGTCCAACACACTGTTATAGGCCCATTCTAGACAATTAATTTATTTAGATGTAAATCACCACCTCATTTTATCCCAGTTAGAAATCCATCACCTACACACTTTGTTGCGCCAATGCGCCCATCATATAATCATCCATCGTATGAACATAGACTTCACTGACTGGCACAACATTTATCTATATACCACCACTCTTAGAGCATGATCGCACGCTTTCATTACCACAATCATTGAGTACATGACCTTCATCCTTTACTTTTATCAGATAGCTCGCTTACCATTAAACACTTAGGGGCATTACGTTTATCTCCCCCCCCCCCCAATTGACAACACACATCTTGTACTACACACACTAGCATCCACCATTCCCCGATGATGCACTCTTGTGTTTCAGTTCACACTTGACTGTTGAGGGCATCCTATATACATGAACCTCACACACTACACAGTAAACACTACACATCGCACATTTTCACACAACATACACTTTTATACATACACATCATCTTACATTTTACATCCTACATCCTATATCCTACATCCTACATCCTACATCCTACATCCTACATCCTACATCTTACATCCTACATCCTACATATTATATCTTACAGCTTACATGCATCTACACATCTTGCATTACATCCTATACATTACACATTACATGCTTTACATATCACACTACATCTGCTACACATTTTACTCATTTGTTTATACACCCTGCACTCACTACCCTATGACGCACTCTAGTCTCATGGTCCATACTGGACTGTTAAGGGCATATATCTCCAAATGGACCACATCATATTCACACATTCAACTATGCCATATTTTTCTCATGTGACATTCCCAGTGATATATGTCGTAGGATAAATCATCACTTCCTCTAACATCTTATAGTGATATATGCCACAAGCTACATCATCACTTCTTCTTTTAGTATCCTTTAGTAATATACACTTTAGGCTAAATCATGACCTCTTCTATCATCTTATGGTGGTATGCACTTTAGGCTAAATCATCACACATTCTCGCACATTCCATCACTACACATTCCATATCTTGGTTGTATTTACTCTTGCTTGCATTTACTTGTACATATTAACTTTATTACACATGTTAGATAGATATCTTATATGTCTTTATCTTTATCATACACACATGCATGTTCACTTGCTTTCTAGTTGTGATCACATATTATACAGGTCCATTACATGTAGCATGGATGCCTAGTGCAGTTCCTAGTACCAGTCCCACAACGGCTCCTTAGGGCGTCAAATTTCATATATCATATGTGATATTGTTTCATTTTGTACTTAGCACTTTATATTATTGGATTATACACGCTTTGACATACTTTTTATCTTTCTAACATGCTACAGGGTGCTTCATGTGCAACCTTTTTTTTGCAGGACTATTTGCCACTATGGTTATCTGTTAGTTATTTGTACTTAATTTTCATTGTTTACCATTGTATACAATATTTTCCCTTTGTCTTGTGTGCACACTTATTTATATGTGTCCAATATGGCCTTGGTTGTCTTGTGACATTGTGAGTGGTGTCCCATGTTTGTGACCCACTTTTCGTCGTCTACATTGTCTTCTTGTGTGTTCTAGCTTACACATTGTCTGTTTAGCTTACACTTTCTTTTGTACATGCATGCATGTCTTTTCTTGTACTAACACTTGTCTCCTAGCCACTTGTTTTCATGTGCCTTGGTTTTTACCAAGCACATCCCCCATGCAGGGCACCATTTCAGTTGTCAATCCTATTTTGGTCCGCATACTCTTACAATAACGTTGCATGCACCCGTAAAGAGGGGGCATCATTTGGGTGAATTTTTCACCCAATACAGAGTATACACAACACAACACAATTCCAGTTTAGTAGATTTCAGGGTTCAGAATTAGACTTGGGTCCATAGTACAACGATTCCTTTCCTGGAGCACCTATAAACAAGGGGCAGTTACATAGTGATTGGGTTCAACACAGTCTACAGAACTCTACACAATAGATTTTATAGGGCATATTGTCCTTAACACTTGCATTTGTACACATCATCTGCAATGGTGTTTTATTCTGGGGAGCAGTTAAAGGTTAAAGGACAGTACTAGATGGAACGAATTTTTAAAATAACTAGGGGGAAAATGGAGCGAGATCGATTTTCAAATTTCAAAGGTTGTAACGACAACCCTTTCCCTGGTTCCTCCTCTAGTGCTCAAGGTGGGAATGCAGGGCACGTTCTCCCGCCTTATCTGCTGAGGTGTCTGGACCCTAGGGTGTGCACATCGGTTTCCCCCTACCGGTGATCACGGGTGCGAACAAGTCAAAGAGGTTTTTCTGCCTAAAGAGTATGTGTCGATTTCTCTGGATGATAAGGAAGGTCTCTCTTCCCAACTCCATATTCTCAGGTCGAGAGCAGTTTTTGCCAAATTTTTGGGTCACCACCTATCTTCTGATGAGATTCAAAGCTGGTGTGACACTCAATGGGGTAGTGATATCATAGTTCATTTCCTAGCCAAAGGCTTATTCCTGGTTATTTTCAAAAGTGAGGCTCAACATGAAAATACTTTAGTCAGGAAAGACTTCTTATATTTCGATTCGGGACTCTATATTAGAGTGTGGAGTGTTAATTTTGATCCTGAGTAGATAGTTATGGAAGATATTCAAATTTGGTTTAGGCTATACGTCCTGCCTAGTGAATACTTGAACCCCAAAATCCTCTCTAAAATTTGTTCTAGTCTGCGTAGAGTTGTTCACATCAACCCAATCACTCTTGAAGGTTCCCTCTCATCATTCACCCAAATTTGTATTTCCATTGATACGTCTAAAAATTTGTAGGACTACATAGTTATTTCCTCCTCTTTTGGAAAATGGGTTTAAAGGGTCGAATATGAAAGGATCTTAGCCAATTGTTTCTGATGCAAACAAAAGGGTCACTTCCAAAAGGCTTGTAAGAATGGTCTCGTTCTGAGTAATGTCATTTGGAGAAAAATTAACAAATATCGATCTGTCAATGAGACCTTAGTACCTTCTTCCTTCACTCTTGTTCATATGGATCGACTGGACTTGCCTTGCAATTATTTGGCTTCCGAACCCATGTTTCTTGATCTGGTTACTATTTCCCTGGTTAAGGAAACTACGTCTGCGGTCCAAGACTTTATTCATATCCTTGCCCTCTTTTAAGAAGGTTTGGCCTTAGAGCATGGCGCAAATCCTACCTCCTTGGAGAAATAGGTAGGTGACAATGAAGCAGAGGCTACTCTCTGGCTTAAAGGCGAGGACAAGGAATCTAGGGATTATGAGTCCATTCAAGAACCTAGGTGCGACAAGATCTGCACTCGAAGCTCTATCCTCCCCACCCCAGCTATTATTTGCTCTGATTTGGCTTCTAATTATCCTTTGGGTAGGCATTCCAAAGAGTGACTCTCCTATAGGGAGATTATAGATGGTAAACAACTTCAGTTAGCTTCCTTTTTTCTGTCTTCTAGTAGGAGAGGCGAGTCCTCTCTGAAGAAAGGATGAAAATATTTTCTTAGAATGTTAGGGGTCTAAACGCCCCTAACAAACATCATCTTCTCAGGTGTTACATTTTTGAATAGATTCAGATCTTTGTTTAATACAAGAGACTAAAATGTCCAATGTTGATTGCCTTTCTAGATGGTTTCGTAGTTGGAAGGGTTGGAGTGGTTTTTTTGTTGATTCTGATGGTGCTTTAGGTGGTTTGGGTCTTTTTTGGATGGTTAGTAAATTTTCTGTTGACTTCATTTTAGATTGTCCTAGCTTTCAGTGGTTTCGGGTTCATGTTAAGCACTCAGATTTTTCATTCCTTCTTTGTAATGTGTATGGGCCGAACAACCCTATTAAAAAGAGAGAAATCGGGTCCAGATTGGATGGTGATATTCACTCTTTTGCAAACTCCAAAATCATTTTACCTAGGGATTTTAATGTTACCCTCTCCAATAAAGATAAGCGTGGTGGGATTCCCTGGTAATCGTATTCTCAATTGGACTTCATTACTTTTATTGAGGATTCTCACCTTTTGGATGTTAACCCAAAGAGAGGTTGGTTCTCATGGAATAACAGACATCCAAGCTTTGGGAATTTGGCGGTAAGATTAAACCTCTTATTGGCTTCTGAAGATTGGCTACATCAAAAATTTCTCTTTGATAACACTGTCATTCCCTTGTCCGGATCTAATCACTTCCCCGTTTCCTTGAATATTCAATTTGACATTCCCCCTCACAGATCCCCCTTCAAATTCAAACTGATGTGGTTGCAAGATCCTGAACTTCCTGATCTTATCAGAAAATGGTGGGCTTCCTTTTCAGTGTCAGGTACCCAAATGTTCATTCTTTCACAAAAACTCTCTTTTCTTAAGGAACAACTAGTTGCTTGGAATGCCTCTTCCTTCAAGAATATTTTTCAGGAGAAATTAAGAGGTAAAAAAGAGATATGATATTTGAATGAATTCATCTTTAGGGAAGGCATGAGTCAAGTAGAATTTGGGAAAAAAAATCTCTCCTCAGTGAGCTAGGGGATCTCCTTCTGAAAGAAGAAATGTTCTGGAGACAGAAATCCAAAGAAATCTGGATGAAAGATGGAGATAAGAACACCAAGTTTCTCCATGCTTCGATGAAGGCTAGAAGAAATCAAAATTATATTTTTTCTCTCAAATTAGAAGATGGCTCATGGATCTCTTCTCAAAATCCCATTAAAGAAGAGGCTGTGTCTTTTTTTCATAAGTTATTAAACTAGGATTTCAGTTCCCCTCTTGCCTCTCAACAATCTCTTTTGGAACAAATTCCTAAAGTAGTGCAAGAAGCTGATAATGTAAAACTACTTTCTCCCTTCTCCAAAGAGGAAATTCACTCCATAACCTTTTTCGTGGAAAGAGATAAATCATCGGACCCTGATTGTTTCCCGACCACTTTCTTTCAAGACTTTTGGAATGTTATTAGGAATGATGTTTGGCTTACCGCTGAAGAATCTAGAATATCTAGGAAGATTTTAGGGGAAATGAACCATAACTTTATCTGTATGTTCCCCAAAAAAATTCTTGTCAAAAAGCTCGATGAATATCACCTGATTTTTCTTTACAACACTTCTTATAAAATCATTTCTAAAGCAATCACTTCTAGGTTCAGCCCTCTCTTGTATAAGTTGATCACCCAAGAGCAAAGTGACTTCATTCCTGGGAGGTCAATTGTCGATGGAATTATCATTTCCCACGAGATTATCCATTCCTTGAATTTTTCCTCCCGCATAGGTATGATGATTAAATTGGATTTCAGCAAATCCTATGATCATATCAACTGGAGATTCCTTCTCAAATCCCTTCAGAAAATGGGCTTTAGCAATCACTTTTTGTAATTGGATCTTCAATTATGTTTCCTCCTCTCATTTCTCCGTCCTCATTAATGGTTCGGCGAAAGGTTTCTTCTCCATCAGTTGGGGTTTAAGACAACGTGACCCCTATCTTCCTTCCTCTTCATTCATGTTGTTAAGGCTCTGAGCAGAGCTATAAAAACTACTATTATACAAGGATCCTTATTTGGCATTATCTTAACGGCTAATCTCCCTCCTCTATCTAACTAAAAGTTTGCTGACGATACCTTTCTCTTTGCTTCTGCCACTATCTCGGAGGCCCACGCTATTGACAACATTCTCACTTCCTACTTAGATGCTACTGGTCAGGTAATCAACTTCCAAAAAATTTTCATTTCTTTTTTAACGTTTCCCTTTGTCTTCAACGCAAAATCAGGGAGGTCATGGGATTTTAATTGGGATCTCTTCCACATAAGTATCATGGCATCCCCTTATTTTTCGAGTATGGCAGAGTTTCCCTCTGGGATACTTTAATTCATTCTCTCTCTCAATGTTTGCAATCTTGGAAAGGGAAGTGGCTTTCTCTTGCTGGCTGAGCTCTCCTTATCAGATCGATTGTGTGTGCTCTTCCCATTTTTATTCTCTCGGTGTTGTCTTTTCCCAAAGTTGTCTTAAGCAAGTTGAAAAAATCATCAGATCCTTCCTTTGGTAGGGTCATAATGAAGAGAGGAAATTCCATTTAGTTAAATGGGATGATGTTAAACTTCCTAAATTCTTGGGTGGTTTGGGTATTGTTGATTTGGATTTGCAAAATATTGCTCTTGGTGCTAAAATTGTTTGGAATTTTATCTCCGATCTCAAAAGGCTTGTCTTTCAAGTTCTCTCGCACAAGTACTTGGAAGCTGGTAGTCCTGTTCTTTTGCTCTCTAGTGAAGATCTTCCCAAAGGCTCACACATTTGGAATTTTTTTATGTAAATGTAGATACCTTATAGCAGATCATGTTTCTTGGCAAATTAACAATGGTCTCAGTGCTGATTTTTGGGAATATTGTTGAGGTAGGATTGAGCCCCTCATCCTCAATCCTGATCTTAATCATGTCATGAATATTTCCAAGGTTGTTTGGGTAGTAAGGTAGTGGACTTCAGATTTCCCGACCCCAATGGTTCTCCTTCTTTGTTTTGGAAGGATATCGTTCCTCTTAGCGCATCCGATCAAGAAGTTTCTCTCTTCACAAAGGCCCTCTCTTCTCGCAAAGTCAACTTTAAGGATCAAGAGGATTGCCTTATTTGGCTAGGCTCTCCTTCAGGCAATTAAACTGTCAAATCATGTTATTTTGGGCTCATCTCCTTGTCAAGTAAAGGGGTTCCCAGTTGGATTGGTTGATGAAATCCTAGGTTCCTCCCAAAAGTTGCCATTTTTGGTTGGTTTGTTCTTAAAAGAAAAATCATCATGCAACTTTGTAGAAGAACATAGGGCTTTTCCAACCCCTCTAAATGTGTCCTCTGTGGTAATGCTGAAGAAGACATTGATCACCTCCTTCTCTTCTACACCTTCACCATTCAAGGGTGGCATTGGATTTTAGGCAAGTTGAACTTAGCCTAGGCACCCTGCAGTAACATAGCGGCCACTCTTCATGTTTGGCCTAAGATGGGTAAAAAGAGATCCTTTAGCTCCATTTGGTCCATTGCTCCTTTCTTCCTGATTTGGCATTTATGGTGGGAACGCAATCTCCGCATTTTTAGAGATCAAGCTTCAGGCTTCCCATCCTTCTCTAATAAGCTTGAAATTGCAATCTCAAAAAATTTTAGTATTCATAGTAGCAACAATCTTAATTTCACCTCTTGGGATGCTGAAATTAGGAAAGTATGGCCATGGTTAGAATCCAGGTTTGATTATTTGCCATGGTTTGTCTCATATTGAAAAAAATCATCAAAAGGAAAAATACTAGATGGAAGCCTCCCTCCCCAGGTAATCTTAAATTGAATTTTGACTGGGCCTCTAGGGGCAACCTGGGTAAATTTGGAGCTGGTTATTTGGTGAGAAATCAATATGGTGTTCTTCTCTTAGCTAGGTCCTTCCCGCTTAAGGATTTCTCTTGTAACTTAGCCCAAGTCCAAGCCCTCCTTGAAGGCGTCAAACTAGAGGTTCTTTTGGGGTATGACTCCCTACAGGTCGAAGGGGACTCTCAAATTATTGTTCATGCCATTACTAAAGGGTCATCCCTTTCATGACACTTAAATTTTTACATTTCTAATATCATATTTTGGCTCGGCAAAATTAGAAAGTGGAGCATCAATCACACGTACCAAAAAGCCAATACCGCTACCAATTTTCTAGCCAATTTTGCTATCAATTACCCGATCGCCATAAAAACTTCTAGTAATTCGAGAGACTGGATTCGATTTTCTGAGCTCATTTCACATGAAGATAAGACTGGTCTATTTCAGTTCACATTATGTTCTTCCATGTATTTCAGTTTTTAAGGTTGCCTTCGGCCTTTTCAGCTTCACTTTCCTTCTTGGGTAGCTTGGATGGTTTTAACATGCCTTTTCTAGGTTTCCCTTTCCTTTCTCTGCGCGATGAACAACCAGAGTTGGCTCTCACTACATTCATTGATCGTTATCGTCTCTCAGAGGTCTTCTAGTATTTATCCTATAGGGAAGTTGAAGTAATTGAAAATATTTTGGGGGATTCATATCGATTTAATTCTCACAGAGCCCGGGTGAACTCTAATATCAAGGTGGTTTTCATCTCTTTCTACCTCCTTATTCATCATGTCCCATCTGATGTAGAGTTTGTGGCAGTCGATCATATTTATCCGGTTCATCTCGATGGTCTCCATGATGAACGTGTTGATTTTCACCTTCTCAACCCTCTCCTGTGGATAGAGGAAGTTGACGAATTAGCCACTGGTTCTGGCCGTGGGATTCAATGGCTTAGTGGACATTATAGAGACCTATTGCATTACACCAAAAATATGGACTGCATTTTGATTTATGGTCATCTTGATCCTAGGCTTCTCACTCCCATCGACATTGACACGGCTTGTTTCCTTGTTCACTCAGCTATTGATAATCTCAACGACCTCTGTGACCGAGCTGGAGCTAACTTTCGACTCTTGCTTTGGGAAGCCTCTTCTCATGTTGGTGGCCACATTGGAGGTGACATTGGTGATTAGACTGATAAACAACATTTTTTGGTGTTTGTCGATGCTACTTCCTTCTCCAGTTTGTTGCTTCCTGCTTCTCGTTCTGGTTCATCTTTAGTATGTTTTTTTCCTCCACCCGTGCAGTTCTCATACTACTTTTCTTCTTCCTTCCCTCTTTCTTGTTCCTCTCTTTTGTAGTTGGTATTCCTCATTCTTCTTCCCCCACTTATTTCTTTTTGTTCCTTGCTTCTGTTTGTAAGGGTGGGGTCCCTAACCCTCTGGTTCATAGCTTTGGCCAAAAGTGTGTTTTTTTAAAAAGGAGAATAGTAGACCTTCCTCTCTATAGTACTTCTGTCATGGCATCGGATCATCCAAAAAACTAGATAGTACACGAGATCTCTACAGTTTCGGGAAGCAGTTATTAAAGGTTGGAGGAAAACACCTGACAATTTCTCCCTGTACTTCTTCCATTATATTGGCGTGAGATAACCCAAAAAACTCACGTGCATCGACATCATCTACATGATCCTTTCTACACACTTTCCTCATCACAAAGTAGGTGCACATGTTCCTTTTTCGCATTTTCAACATTTTCTCTTACATACTTCCTTACATGCTTTTATACATATACATGTGTATTTGACTACTTGATCATATTCTCTTTTACATGTCAATCCATATGGGAAATAAGTTATCAACATCACACATATCAACATCGACAATGGGTACATCACACACATTTCCATCTACACACGCATTTCTGCCCTAGGTTTATTTTCATCACTCTTTACACTTTTGCATCTTTAGTCTCCATGCTCCATCTTTTTTATCACTCCACGCTTTGTCTAGTCCCTCGACACATTTTCTACATCGATCTCCATGGAATCAAGTACGCATCTCTATCTACTTTATGTTACCAAACATTCTTCTAACCAACGTAAAGTGGGGGCAAATGTCATCATAAAATCATGCACTTTTGGTAATTATCTAGTTTCGATTACATACTACTATTCATATGGTTCAAAAGTAAGATAAGTAATAATTAACCCATGCATTTGGCCATCTTTTGTTGCTTTGTATTGCTACTTTCGGTATTGCACCTTTACTGGCCCAATTTATCTTTTCATACTTTAGTTTTACCCTTTTTGGACTTGGGTGCCTAGCCGAGACATCAGCGCCAATCGTCCTCTTCCCCTCTGAGCGTCCAAGTCCTCTTTGTAGTTTGCTCTCATTTTTTGGGTCCTTTCTAGCCATTTGAGCATCTTATATTTTTTGAAGTCAGCCTTTTCGGGGTTAGTTACGAAATTCAAGTAAGGGAATCATATAAATATAAAGTTATGTGATCATAATAAGGGACCAAACACTAAGCACTATTTATTACCACCTAAGGTTGCATCCATCAAAGCATCTATAGCTCCATTTTAATCCATCTAGCTCCATCACTGGGGACTAAGGTTGATTCATCTACATCACACTTCATAGGAGGGGACTTTATTCTATACCATGCACACATTATTTGCATTCTACATCTATCTACTTGCTCGCTACTTCAAGTGGGACACACAAGAGCAACCTAGGGCACAATTCCACACATATACACACAAAAATATATTGGGTCTAAGATGTAGTGCAACACTCAGTTGTATTTCCACCATTATGGTGGCTGAGGATAGTCAGACCCCTTCATTTACATCTTTCTTTTTTAGGGTTTGATGCTTTATTTGGGGTTTTACAGGGGATTCGTTCATTCTAGATCCACAACGATATTTGACGAAATTCAACAACACAATAGCAACAAATAACGAAGGTTTCACACCATTTGATGACCCTATGAAATTGGCTTTCGAACCTCCTGCGCAAACTAGTGTGCCCAAAAAATAGACCAGAGCACCCCAGGCATCCCCATCCTTCTCCAGGTGCCCCAGTCTAGCCAAATCTACCAAACCTAAATCTTTTCAGGCTTTTGTGCGACATTTCTCCATTTTTGTTCAGTCAATTATCACCGCCACATAGTCTGAAAACCACTATGAATCAACTAAGGCTCTTCTAACTGTCTTTACATATAGGGTTTCATATTTTTATTGCTTAGTTGCTTAGGTTAATTTCTATATTTCCTTATTCATTCATTTACTGCTACTATATCATCTATATTAGGCTATTATTTTACATTTAACATAATCAACAAGAGATTGAATAACAAAATGAGAATCAAGTATGAAATAATAGTTTTTCTCATTCTCATAGATCAAAAAAGGAGGTACATGTAGGAGTGTTATGTAACTCATGTGCATGACACATGGACACAACCCTAACTAACCCTAATGACCTATGATCTCACTAAGTGAGATGACTAACCATTTATGGTGGACAAGACATTGAATGATGACAAAACAAGTCATATATGTCAAACCCCCTTCATCGAAGTTGAGGTAGAGGTCATGGCAAGTCAGAATAGAAATATAACTCCCTTAAACAACTAAGAAAGATGTGTTAATGGGTCCTGAAAACTAATTATGATAAGGTACTGTATGTACCCAAAATTGTAGGGTACTACATCGCCGAAAAGATGTTACACATACCCCAATGATGATACAGGTCTCCTCGCAAGGTGTTCGGGATCTAGAAAATCTCGTCAGGTTTACTTTTGTATCTCGTATGCCTCACCTGACCTCCGTGTGCTTTATTCTACCCTCTGCCCCCCTTTATTCTTGCATTTTTGTCTTACACGATGAGACCACCACCCTACCTGGGCGGTGGTCCCGTGACTGCCACCCAGAACAGGGTGGCAGTCTCGTAATCGCTGCCCTGCACAAGGTGGCGGTCCTATTTGCGTTTTCCAAAAAGTTTCGATGATTGTGTAAAACTTAAATCTTTAATTTCTATCCGCATTTTTCAGCTACTTTGCTAAATGCATTTATGTTTTAGCTGCCCTGTGAATAGTGTTTTCACTTTGTTTAATGGTAAAAGAGTTCAATTCCAAGTTACCTTCTAGTGAATGCATTTGCTATAAATAGCCAACTTGTTTTCAAACAAATGGCATCTCTCCTTCTCTGTTTAATCATTTATTCTTTTGAGTTTCTTGCTTAGAATTCCAATAGTTTCATGTTTTGCATCCATTGTTAGTTTTCCTTTGTTGTTTAGAGGTCATTCAATCTTCTTGTTTCATTCTTGCTTCATTGTTGTTCCATGCAAGTCAGTTTAAAATAAGATAGTTTCATTCTTAAATTGGAATCTATTTAGAGTTTCAGGTTTTGTTTAGCCACAAAAGATAACTTCTAAAACTCTCAGCGCATTTGTGTTGTACTCCCATCACTTGCACTATCTCTCTCTTACTTGCATTGTATTCGGTCTATATCAGAAAGCTGTCATTGTTCCAGTGCCTTATTCTACTGATGTTATCATATACATGCTTTTATGGATTCAAGAGAACACGAAGGAACGAGGAGATCACACTAAGGGGACAAAGTCACACACAACTAGATTTACCACTATTTTGTAAACGTCAAGTTTGAGCTATCAAAGTTCTAGTTACAACGTATCAAATAGAGTAGTAAATTAGTTTATTTCAGTCAAAGCTTGCTCTCGATATTGCCAGGGAAGCTGTGGGGATTGATAGTTTCTGAGAAACTATGATTCATTCCTCACTTCTGAGGTAGGATCGAGAGTCTTTCAATCTAAAATAATTAGTTGCTTAGATATTTAGGATAAATTCACAACTACACAGACAAATAGTTACACTAGGCTACTTTGTTTGTTTTAATTCTGTTACTATATTAGTTGTCCATTTTCTAAATATATTAGCATAGTTGCTCTTTTAATTTCGTTAAAATGTTTCATTGAAAATACAAAAATAAAAAAATACATGCATGGTGTAGATATATCTTTCATAATTAGTTTGTGAGTTTTAGTTAAAAGTTGAATTGTTTTGCATGAAAATCACGGGACCTAGAGAGCCCAGAGAATACATTTTCGAACCAATAGTGCCTTAACCGAATATCCCCACAACACTAGCTGATATAGATCAAGACCTTAGGATACAGGTCTTTCGAACAACAGAAAACCTACGAGTAATTAGTGAACAACTGAGAGGGTTAAATATTGAAGACGACAAAGCAAACACATTTTGGTCAAATCATCCTAACTATAAATTACCTTGATAGGGCATCCATATGACCATACAAGAACCCAAAAGAGAAAAAATATTTGGCCGTGATCCATTAGTTCCATAGCCAGATGCAAGAGACATTCTTATCGACATAGACACAGGGTTACATATACAAGTTGCCAGAACCCCCGTAAGGTATTCTGAGAAGATCGCACAACTCCTGGTACTAAACATAGAAGTTGAAAAGACTTATGACCATTGGATAGTCAGAAGAAGAGATTAATTCTTCACATGACAATAACAGGTCCACAACAACCACGAACTCACGGTTGTGATCCCCAGGTCCCACAACCCAACGGGCCTGTAAATCAGTTAAGTATTGACACCGGTTTACGAACGCTGGTATTTATATCCTCACCACTCCCACCAGATATCATAACACAGTTCTCTGTATTAAATATAGAAGCCAATCAATCTAACATTTTATGGACTAGACCAGAAAACCACCCATGGTTTATTACAAATCCACTGCACCTCTCATTACCATTTTCCATGACCTTGTCAGGAAATATACACGAAGCACCTATAGGTCATTTTCCACGTATCCAATAGCCAATAAACAGGATCTCGGTAGGGCTCAACATTGATAGGAGCCTCCAAACAGCTATTGTATCTGAACAATCTATTACATCAATTCAGGTTAGGAGGGCCTTCTTTTCCTTAGATTCATAGATTCCATTATTGCGTATTGAGGATATAAGATTACCCAACTAGTTTGTCTGTATCCATATATATTCCACATTCACTGGCCGTCTCGGCATGACCTCGGGAGGTCAAGTACGAGGAAGAGGTACTTGTAGATTCCCATGCTCGCATGTCACTTTTCCATCATACAGGTACCCATATATAAACAACAATCTTTCTGGAAAAGAAGAAGAGGAGAAGGGAAATGGGTCCCGACAACAAGGCTTAATGAGGTACCCATGTACAATAGGGATCTCAAGTAATGGAGGAAAACCATGAAAGAAAAGCATTTATTTATAAGAGATAAAATACACCCCTAAACAACCTACGAATGATATGTCGAACGAGTTCCAAAAACTAAAGGCCTTATAGGGAACTCATGTACAAATTATAATCTTTATAGAAGAAGAGGAAAAACGAAGAAACACTATCCAGCCTCCCAAGATGAAGAAAATATCGAATACTACCTTGTATCAAGTGAAGAAGAAGAAGATCCTCGAAGTGACAAGGTTTGGTTCCTATCCAAGGAATGATGTTCCATATGTGAGGTGGAAGTGCCAACTACTCCATGAAGGGATGATGAATTCGAAGCAAATATGAAGAAGGAAGGTGGAACATCCTGTAACTGTATAGAAAAGTGTTCGATGTCCGATGAGTCCTGAATCAAGGTACCTGCTCCCTGAAAAGTCTATAGTGACCAGAAGTAGGTGGATCAAGAAATAAATCCTCAATATGTGGTAGATGATAATTTGATGGTGGAGGTGGGTCCCCATCACTATGGAAATTAACCAAGCTAGAAGAAAAGTCATCGTCATCAAAAGTAAGCTCAAAATGTCATCAAGTCCATATGAATCCGATGAAGAATCTAAAGGAGGAACAAAGTGAGAAAAGGAGTAACGTCGAGTGTGATGATCAATTATACCAACTACAATGATAACGTTACTGTGTAGCTCTCTAACATAAATAGAATCTGGAGTGAACTCAACCCGCATAACTTGACTAAGGTGAGTCATTTGATAAACTCAAAGGAGATTAGTTGAAAGTGAAGGAACACTAAGCACATCGTTGAAAGTTCCACCATTCACTTCAATAGACCCTCTCCCGAAAACTAGTGTAGAAGTGTCATCACCAAGCTGAATAAAAGACATGTCACATGGATCTAAGGAAGCAAACTCAATGTCTGATGAGGCCATATGATGAGATACACCTGAATCAATCACCCACGTAGGAGTAGGTTACAAAATGCAACAAAAGCTCTTGCCTTTGTTTTCTCCTTTGTTGATCATGAAGATGGCACGAGAGAATTAGGAACTCTTATGTTCTTCTTCTCAAGAATACTCATAAGGAGGTCAATCTTCTTCATCAAACATTTTTCTTCTTCATGCCTACCACTACAGTACCCACATTTGATTCATTTTTTAGGAGATTTAGATATAGAAGATGAAATGGAAAAGTTTGATTCGGTGGTGGATTGGTCCTTTTTATTCTCATGATCCTTGTTTTGATGTTTCTTCTCTTTTGAAACCCTCGGTTTTTCATGACCAACAATGAGATCATGGGTTTTTGTGGATTTTAGAGTGCCCATCTAAATTAGCTTATCATGTTCTTTAGTCAAATCAACAACAAACTCATCAAAGAGGGCATAGTCCAACTTGCACCAAGTTCTCTTTTTATACCATGAAAGGTTGAGACAATGACAAAATAGTTGGGACCAAGTTTTGTAAGGACGAAAAGTATGAGTTGTGAGTCCTTTTTATCAATTCCATGATTTTTAAGTTATAATCTTAGAGATTTGAGTTTGGTGAAAAAGTCGTAGAGAGTATCAAAACTTCTGGGGCTGAGACTAATTAACTCATATCTAGTTTAACCCTTTCATTTCAGCCTATTTTCTAAAAAAATATCCAAGGAATCCCAAACTTGCTTGGGTGATTTAGTTCTGTTAACATAAAAGTGCATTTCTGGTGATACAAAAAGACACAAAAGCCTAAAATCTTCATCACATTTGTCAAACCAATTTTCCTTTTCTACATCATCTTTAGGTTCAACTTGCAATCCCATAGTTATCCGATAATTTTTTCATTTTTTCAAAGCAAGAGACACATCATCTTTCCATTTATGATAGTTAAATGGGGTAATAAAAGGAACAACATTAAGAACTATAGCAGATAAAAGTGAGCAAAGAAAATATAGAAAAGAAAAGAACCACACAAAATGAACACCCCCTTGACTGCGACAATTTATAAGTAATGTGTTGATTACACCCATCTGTTCATGTGACGTGATGCGGTTGGTCACCCACCTTGTAATTAGCAAAATACCACACAAGCATGGAGAGTACAATATGCTCAGTTGTGCACAATGAAACAAGTGAGCAACCACAAAAGCAAGCAAGAAGGGAAGGAGGCTCTCTTGCCGCAAGGTTGTGGCGAACACACTCACTAACTTGTAACTAAATAAAAAATATTACAAAGCAAAAACGGCTCAAAAATGAGTTCAAGGGATTTCCAAGATGCAACAAGGGCTCCTAAAAGGTGGAAAAATGCTAAGAGGGACATTAGACACTCCAACAAATAGTTAGTAGTAAAAAACATCCAATAACGCTTTAAAAACACACTTTAATTTGCCAATTAACATATTTTTTAGAGATTAAAAGGTGGCAAAGAGCGGTAATAATGTTAAAAACACGATTAGAATCAAATACTAATGAGATTAAATAAGACACTAATTCAATTAAAGGTCTTAATTAATTAACTCCTAATCAAATGATTAAAGAGCCAATTTAATTAATCAACCCCTAATTTAATGATTAAAGCCCTTAATAATCTAGATAAACACCTTAGCTTTAAAAAACTCCACCTTTAACATTAAACAATGCCACCTAACTTTAATACACCAAACCTTTGAATAAAAACACCCAGTTTATATATATTAAACCCACCTTATAAAAGAGCACCCCTTTTAATAAAATATACACCTCTTTAAAAACTTACCCCTACTTTAAACAAACACATGCTACTTTTAAAAAAAGCCCCCTTAAATGAAAAAAATACACCACTTTAAACAAAAAATAAACAATTTTTAAAATTTGAAAAATGGGCAAGAGAAATTTAAGGTGGGAAAATTGAAAAACTCGGTAAACAATGTTAAACACCTCGATCAAAATCTCGACACGATAAACAAGGAGGAGGGCATGGGGAGTGCGAGTCGGGCGGGAAGAGATAAGCTCGAGGCTTAAGGGCAGCATGGCAGAGCGTATGGTGGGATAAGGTTGGAATAGCGAGTCAAGTAGATGATGAGTTGAAGGCTCGGGCCGGGATTCACGCAACGAATGAGTTGAGTGGGTATGTAGAGAAGGGTTCCTAACGATAACAAATGGTGCACAAGCAAGGTGAGGGTCAACCTAGTCGGTAGGTGATTCAATAAAATCTAAATTTTACTAAGAATCTAAATGTATAGAACTATAATAAATTAAATACACTGAAGTATGAATGCCAACAATTTATCTTATCTTATTAATGAAAGGAAATAAGAGAGATAAGGTACTGACCTTGATCTTGCTTACCTCGCACTAACCTGGGATTGAGCAGTGTGATGAAACAAAATAATAGATTGTCGCAAGGAACCATGGAAAATTACATCAGACGTGGATCTGGCAAGATTTGGGCACCTGGAGAGGGATGGGGGTGCCTGGGGTGCCCTAGTCTTGTTTCTAGGCACCCTAGTCTGCAAAAGAAATTAGAACCTAATTTTGATATGGTCTCTAGGGTTTCGTACTTATTTGCCCTTTGTTGTGTGTATATCGCATTTGGGTCACCAAGGCACTTGTAAACCTGTAATGAAGGAATCACCTGCAAAACACAAAAAAATCATCACAACCCTCAAAAATAAAGATACAAATGAAGGGGTCGGACTGTCCTCAACTACCAAATGGATGGACTTATGACTAAGCATTGCACTACATCTCAGACCCAATGTAATTTTGTGTGCTTGTGTGTGCAATAGTACTCCTAAGTCACCCTCGTGCCAATGATACCAAGATAGTGGGCAATAGCTAGATAAAAAAGCAAATATGTGGATGTAATAGAATAGACTCCCCTTCCTATGTAGTGTGTACGTAGAATGATCGCCCATATGCAGTTCCTTGCTTGATGTAGATAGCTAGACCTTGATAAGAATACTCTGCCCATATAATGGTATGTATATTGTTTTTATATAGGTATCTCTTCCTTGAATTTTGACACTAATGACCCGGCATGTCGATTAGTACCTCGATAGATGAAAGAGAAAACCAAAGAGACCGACCTCAAATGTCAAAAATAAGATGAAACATAAAGAGGACAGGGGCACCCAGGATGGATAGGAGTGACTGGTGCTACTATCAGGCCCTGGGTGTTAGTGTCTAGAGACAAGTGACAAAAAATGAGTGATAACTGACAGGCATGGATCCCTGTGACCTGACCAATAGTGGATATATGAGTGACAAGTGTACAAGACAAACAACAATAAAGACTAAAAATACAAACGAATGGACTATGGAATGGGTCATTAGTGAATACTTTTCTTACGCAAGATCCATATATAAAACAACATACTTAGCGGTATAATAATGGTAGTAAGTGTGTGATTTTGTGTCTATATTTGCCCCCACTTTATGTTGGTGAGTGAAAGCTTGGTAACATAAAGTAGATAGGGATGCATACCTGAGAAGTCTAGAGAATCCCATGTCATTAAAGTAAATGAAGATTGTAGTAGAAGTATGTGCCGAGGGATAACATATAGCTCGATGAACCATGGATCATTGTGTTGTTCCATGTGATGTGACGAGGGACATGGGACCGTTATTATAAGCACTAAGCGAAATAGATGATGTCAATAGTGAGTGATTAGAGATTGTATGATTTTGTTGCTGACAAAGATGTGATGGGGAAGGAGTGATCAATTCCTGACCGATTATGCGTGTGTATGTGTGAAAAACTGATGATTTGGGCGTCCAACCGCCAAAGGAAGAGTGTAGGGTGATAAGTCTAGTGTCCCTCCTACTTTGACTACATCCTCAAAAGATCTAGCCATTACAGATGTACACGGAGAAAATTTTGTTGATTTTTGGATCCAATATTCGATCAAACATGATAACCCTTATAGGAGCAGTATAGGAAAGGCAATGACGTCTCATTTCCCCCACTCCACGGGTGTCACCAAAATGTGTGTGTATTGGCTTCCATGTTAGTTCATATGGTTCACGAAATATGAAATAACTTCCCATGTTAGGTCATCTAGGAAAGTGGTGATATAACTCCCGAGTTAGGTCATCTGGGAGGATAAATGTGTTATGTTAATGTCAATTGGTTGACATGATTGAATTTTGTTAAACTTTGAATGTGTATGATTGATTGGTTGGTTACTCATTGAGATATTTTACGCTTGTTGCCCACAAATTAGGTCATTAGGGGGAATTGTTAGAAGATGATGTGAAATGTCGCGTAGTGTAATGCCCACATTTTACACACATAAATACAATAGTAAAAATATCAAGATTTTTTTTTTTGACTTACATTGCTCACTACACAACACCACAAGGGATCCAAGAAGAGAAACTCAACAATGCACGAGACACTTACATAAGTCATCGACTCACATAGACACACGACAACACCATATACATGTCAATGCCACACTTTCTCCAATGAACAAATGCTAGCAATAACTCAGCCACAAGAAAAGGGACTCAAGGATTGGCAAACCCACAACACATCATTACCATGATTACATCTTCGTTACAATTAACATTCCAATAACATTATTATGTAAGTATAATTTTCTCCTTCTTCCACCTACATATTCATAAGTTCCTTCCACATTCAACTTACAGTTCGACCATTTAAGTTTGCTCTTTATCCCTTATGACAATCTTAATAACTTAAATTATTAGTTTCCACATTTAAAATTGCATACAAGGTTCCTAATTCTCTCGTTCTAATGCTAAAGGTTTGTTTCTTAAAATATGTTTAGTTGACGTTTAATCTTACCCTCATTATGCAAGGGGACCAACCATAAGTTTTCAAGGGAAAAAATAATATTATTCCAAGAAGGTGAAGGTTAAAGTTTCCCTTTCCTATAAACTTACTTACATTTGAAGCACAATTGTTCTCGTACTATGGTTGTTTTAGTTCCAAATTTAGCTTGATTCAATTAAGCATTTACAAGATATTATTTTATTTTATTTTATTTTTAGTGGACTCTATACTGGCTCAAGTGCCTAGATCCGCCATGAACGATTTGTATCCATTCTTAACAAAATTCAATTCTTAAATCAACCATACAGACCTCAAATGTATTTGTTTTCTTAATCCATTATCACATATACTCTTGTTTCTCATTTTGTTTACATTGTTTCTTAGGTCTCTTTTTGGCGTCACTTTATAACATGAAGAGTTACGAAAGTACTAGTATAACATCTTGAAGAAGTATATCTTTTGTTTTCTCAAAGTTTGCTCTAACCAACGAAATTCATATTCTTTTTAACATAAGGAAATGCCTAGTTGATTTATAAAGATTCCAAGAGTGACATTATTCCTAACCTCAAATATCATTTTACTCTTATATGATTTACTCTTACATTGCACTATGATCTCTTTATTAACATCATTTTATCACATTTGTAAACCAAAATAACACATACTTTTCACTAATGGATTCACTACTACAACGAGTGTAACCTAGCATGAGACAACTCAATTCTTTGTTCTTATGCACTGTAGTGTTATGCATACTACAACCAAGACATCCACTTGTGTAATTTAATCCTACCATGAGATCAATCATGGGAATATCATATAAAAACTACATATGTTTGGTTTGGGACACTCACTAGGGTACAAAAGGGCAACTAGACACATGGGGTAACGATACCCCCATTTTTTTGTTTCAACACTTCTCTTAAGTCAACTTATTTTAATACAATAGCATTTTCTAAGGGTTATGTACAATTTCCACCCGCAAGGAAATTCATTCGATGACAAGCAAAATTCTAGATCTACTTTGTAATACTAGGTACTCCACTTGGACACTAAGGGAGTAATATTTTTGCTTACACAAATAGTAAGATTACACCATATGGTCGTTACTTCGAACAAGAACTCTTAAGGTGACTCCCAAAGTGGTCTTCATCAATCAACACGGTGTCAGACCTGAAGAGAAGACATTCTCCTCACCCCACGCATGGTTACCAAACTAGAAGGAAACCACATACTCCGGATAAATTTGGACCATGTCGTTCCTAAAAGATGGGTTCACAACAATGTCACTAAACATAATGAATATGACGGTAAACCCATACTAGGGGTGTTATTTACCTAAACTAGGAGGTTCCATTGAGTGCAAAGTTTAAGTTCATTCTATGGTTTCAATATATTCTATGGTAAGAAGGATCACACATGAAGACATGTTATGCACAAATCTTAAACTAGGGTTGAGTGTTTTGATTAAATCTCTTTATTACATTTATTAGGTAAGAATAAAACATGCTAATTAATTAATTGTTTATTGAAGACTGAAAATGCACTACAAGATCTAACTTCAAATTAATTTACCATATATATATATATATATATATATATATATATATATATATATATATATATATATATATATATATATCAAAAAAATTTACCATACATAACTATGTATCAAATTGAACCTATGATTAGATGCACATTTCCTAAGATATCCCTAAAAATTGCATCTCATACATATTAACAGATTTCAAATATAACTTTCCTATAACATGAGACTACATTATACATATATTCATTTTACAATGACCTAGGTAAATTACAATAATAAATAATGAATTACACATCGCCTTTTCGCCATCATTCTTGCATCCTGCAAAACCACGTGAGCATGAAATCAACGATAAATCGTTGGCATGGAATCCACCCTAATATAACATAATTGATGTCTTTAGTTTCTCATTTACATGTAATAATAATTATAATTTGCATTCGAGAGAAAAGGTTTAGAAACATGTATTCATTTCATTTCATTTCACTTCATTTCGTAACCAATGAGAAAGAGAAAGGAAGAGAGAGAAACACCATTTTGTCAAGAGTTCTATTTCACATAACAAGTTACACTATAGAGTTTTCAAATAGTTATTTACATGTGTTAAAGGTTTCCACAGTGGTTTGGCAACCCGACAGGGGTCCTACAACTCTCTTTTTGCAATTTCCTGCTAGCTACAAAAACGTTCAAATCAAGCTCAGAGGCTAAGAATCCAATTTCAAACATTGTCTTCCGATGAGCAAACACACCACGGTTAAATTTCTACATGTCCACTTATATACCAACAGTTCATAGGAACTAACAGAATTTGGGACTAGCAAGCGGTTTACGATTGGTGGCAAGCTTTCTAATGTCATTGGTCGTAATTGGCCTAGTTGGAAATGATCAAAAATCAGCTCGAGGGCTTACAAAACCACCTCCAAAAAAATGTTCATTCGACGAACGTGTAATGAGAAACTTCGACGACAAGTTTTCTGGAGCCATTGATCATAATTAGTCCATTTTGACCTAATCAAACTGTGACCAGAGGCCTATAAAATTCCTTTGTAAAACTATCAAGAAGAGTGTTTTTCCCCAAACTGAAGGTTCCAGGAAATTGTTTAGTAAAAATACTAGAGGTTTGCGAAGGAGATAGGCATTTTGTTGTTGCGGATTCAAGAGGTGGGTCAAAATGAAAGCCAATTTTTCAGTTCTGACAGCTTCCTAAAAGTGCAAAAAAAATGGGATAACCGAGCTTCTAGGGGAGCGGCAAAGGGAGTACCAATAGTCGATAGAGGTTGATCTAAGGCTTAAGTTGACTCCCCACAAAGCAAGGAACAAGGACAAAACTCGACGTCTCTTTTCCGGGGTCTATAAGGTCTTTTGTGAGTGTTGGAATATTGTATTTAAAAAAAAAAATTATAAGGTAGACAAAAATGGTAATTTTATAGACAAATAATCTAACACTCACCAATATTGGTGGACACAAGCATCTAATATTGATACCTTAGATAACAACGTACAAGGTTGTGGTAACAACACAGATGACGAGCAAATTGTAGGTCAGTAAGGTAAATCATCAGGAAGAGTTTTATTGTTTTGCGCTAATCGCCTGAATATTATATCCAATTGTATTGTATCTAATGGTTTAATATTTTTATTCTATTGAAAAATGGATAACCAAATATTACGAAAATTATAAGAGATAAGGTAAGGAATACCATGCATGTCCATGAACGACGTGGTTAAAGAGGGGCTCCACATACGTACACCATCATTTCATTAAGCAGTTCATGAACTTTTTCAAAGCTTCCCAAGTACCCGAGCCACCAAAATCCTTTGGTTATATTGTCAAACAAATCATGTCCCAAACGAAAGCTTCTACATCTTTGGTATACTAGTCTGCCAGGTCACGAGCAACAACAACGTCTAACAATTTTTCGTGCATCCACAACCCAAACTCCATCACGATGACCTGAAAATGAATGAGTAAATTCTTCAGATGCCATATCACATAAACAAACTTTCACGTCTTTTGTTCTAGCTGTAATAAACATATGAGTTTTGGTTTTGCTTGGAAGGGGACCATTTGATAAAAGATACATGATTATTCTTACCCGTGATCAGTTTATTAGTCTTGAGACTTTTGATGAAGACATTCTAATAAAATGTGACCTCAGAAATGATTGAGGATTTGATTAGTGACATTAAAAGTGTGAGGTTTCTACATATGCAATTCAGTTAGAAGAAAATTTAAGAGGTGTTTTTCTGACAGATAATTTTACAATGAAAATTTTATTTAAACTAAAAATAGTGCCCATCCTTTTTTTATGAATGATAAACTAACATTTGCAAAGCCATGTAAATCTTTTAATTTTTACCGTGAAATACATTGAAGATTAACAATATCTATTGAACTGTTCACAGTGTTTTTTTTTATGCCTACCTCCCTGTGTTGAAGTTTGGCATTTTAAAAGTATTGATTGATAAATCAATGCAATCACAAGAAAAATGAACCAAGCCAACCTCTATCATGTGAAAAACTATAGATTTTTTGACTTAAATATCAAAAATATCATGTATTGAAGTGTAGGAAACATACATAATTGAAGCGGATGATCACACCGACAATGAAATAATGTTGTTGGGATCCTTATCTCTCCAAACACATTAGCTGAAGATGCAGACGTTATAATGGTTTCAAATCTTGCACTGTAGTTCGCCTTATCCTACACTTTGTTGAACTCTAATGTCTCTAGCTACATGCTTATTTTCACTCCAGGTGGGCTCTTCACACTTACTCGATACAATGCAGGACCTTCTGCCTTACATACATTGACAGGTGCACAACCATGTCTTCAAATCTCCTGACTTGGCACAGGATGGGAGGATGCGTGAGAGGTGGAGTGACCCAAATTGGAGGCAGCCTGCAACATCTAACAATTTTTCTTGGAATGATGGATGCCCATACCCCATTTCAAACTCTTGACAAACTTCTGCCCCACGCTTCTTCCTTCTATCACTCCTCCTTCCACCAACTCCCAATTTATTCCTCCCTTAATGCTTTCCCATTTTAAAAAAAAATCATTTTATTAATGTTGATTACAACACTACACGTAGTGTATGAGCAAATATTCGATAAAGGAAATGTAGATTGATCGCATGATGGTGTAAGGGGAATTATAAGATGACCCTAATTGTATGCCCCCTTTTAGTGAAAGGGGAGTGATGATGAGAATGAATGTTGAGCCGAAAGTAATCGCGTAATGAGTATATGGTTGATATTGCAAAAAATTGTTTATATTGAGTGTAAACGATGAGGAGGAGGAATATAACATGTGTGAAATGTGTAGAATACAAAAGTAGGGGGAATTCTAAAGAGAATTCCACAAATGAGAGAAAAATCAGAGCAAGTGTGCTCAAGATATAATCGAAATCATGCGATGTGAATTAATTAAGAAAATGAGTGCGGAAAAGAACTATAGTAATGTGAGGAATGAAAAGTTATTATAAATAGTAATGTGATAAAGTTAGTAGGCAACTCATTTATCTTTTCTGAGAGTGTGATAGTGAGCTCTGGATGTGCAAGGATACCGCAAGTTAGAGCAGCACGACTGAGTCAGTTTGAGATGTTGACAACAGTCGTGGTGTCACACACGACGACGAAGTTGGTGAGCATGATTTTTTTAAAATTTGTTGATTTTAGTCATTTTTGATGAAATTTTGTGAATTTTTTTCTTTTGATTTTCTCAACATTTTTGGACCTCAACAAAAGTGGTGAAGGCACTAATGACCTTTGGAACAGGAGAGCCCAAATACAGGTGCTAGTGTCCTACTCCTAGGCACCCCAATCCTGCTTCTGGGCACCCGTGTCTAGAGGGTGTGAATTTGCGTCGAGAGTGATGTAAATGTGTGTCGATGTAGTTGATGAGCATGTTTTTATATGTATGATGATCTAACATTGTGTTTATTGTTTTTTTTTTGTGCATAGAGATATCCATCCGAGAGAGTTTCGTGGTGGTCGTCATTTGAGTACATTGCTCAAATTGGGGTTGTTTGAAAATGAGTGGGAGATTCTAGACCGTGTCGACCTGTGGCACATAACGAGGATGGGGGATGTGCCCCATTATATGCCTATGCTTACAACTTTGTGTGAGAGGTGGTGTGCAGACACTTGTACCTTTTGGTTACCTACAGGGGAGATGATAGTTACCCTAAAGGATGTGTATTGCATACTGTGATTACCCATTGTTGGCAAGAGTGTACAAGTTATGGCAGTGGATGATATGCCGAAACAAATATGGGTCGTTAGGTGGTATTTTGTGGAGAATCGAGTTCCCATTGAGGCCCATATTAACATAGATACCATTTTGAGATTAGGGGTGTCACGATTGTGGAAGTTTATTGCCGTTGTGATAGCGTCGCCAATCGCATTGGAGGGTGGTGGCGTACGCATCTTATATAATATGCATTATATCTATCGTCAGATAGAGGACGAGAACACTAGGTATGTTTGGGCATGATATGCATTGGCCCAACTATATAGGGATCTATATAGATTTGCACAGGAGGAACATGGTGGTGGAATTTGAGCTACGACATTGTTGTATGTATAGGCGTATGAGCATATTGCAGTGTTGAGACCAGTTGGTGGGCCTCGGGGAGATTGGGCATAGGCCGGACATATTTGTTGGGAGATGGGTAGGTGTGCATCAAAGGAGGATGGATACAGACACATATAGTGTGATGATATATCAGATGGGGCCAGAGGCCATATTGAGATTATGAAGGGTGGCCAGAGGGTGTAGTGGAGTGAGGATGCATACGACAAATGATGTGGCTAGAGGATCGCTTTCTAGGAGTGGTCGAGTTATTTCAGGTTGAGTGGGTTTCACATCAATTTGGTATGGCCCAAGATGTGCCCCTATAGCCATATGTATGGTTGAGAGCTATTAGGGCACTGAGGAGGGCAGGAGCTAGGCTAGTACCTCTAGGGCCAGACGAGGCAGATGCGGCAATAGAGCCAATAGATGTAGACAATGCGAGGAGTACATAGGCATACCAAGCATGGTGGGCCTCATACTAGTAGGTGTTTTTATTTCCAGTATTGGAAGGTGAGATAAGATTACCACCAGGAATAGGAGTGGAGGGGCAAGCATATGGCCCTGATAGTGTAGCGGTGACGATAATAGAGCGTAAGTATTTGTATGGTGTTGTTTTGTAATTTATTATGTGGTTGATTAATTGTTATTGTTGTCGAACATGTGGATATATGGATGCAAGAAATGCATATTGGTCATTAATTGTGGACACATCAATTCACACATTGACGCAGAATGTGCCCACCGACATACTCGTGGGTGGACACATTCTAAAGCATGTAGATGACATTGTAAGCGAGCATGCCCATTTATTCGATCTAATTACAATAGCAACAATGACTTGTATAGTGCTACTAAATAAGCGAGATGAGGCATGAGAGGAGACACGATGAGATAAAGAGGTTGTTCATAGAGGTCTTGTTATCCATATTTTTCCCTCGGGAAAAATATTGGATCGGCCATGACCCTGTGCAAGAAGAAAGAGAAGAAACAACTTTGTCAAGCCATTTCGTGTCTTAAATCTATTTTACAAGATTCAAGCAGATTCAACAATGGAACTGCAGGGTCAGAGAAGCTCACATTCCAGAAACGAGGCAAAGGAAAAAGTCAACGTTTGAACTCGAGTCAAACCAAAGTGGGGAGGTGGAGGAAAAGGTGAAATTTTAACTTTTCTCAAAATGGCATAGAGACAAAAGGTGAAGCGCATCCCCCAACCAACAAAAGGGTGCTACGTGTCCAAGCGGGGAATCGGAAGAAAGGGAAAAAGATAAATTGCGGACCCGTAGGCCCGATTTTGTTCCAATCTGGATGCCACATGTCTAATATCAAAAGGGTACCCATTTTTCAAGCTATTTTCCTGCCCTCCTATACAGACCTGATACAAACTTCAAGGGGCGTATCTTTCGACTCAGGGCTCGAGATATTGCAAATCTGATGTCGTTTGAAAGATCTCGGCCTCACCCAGGCCACAGAGGTCTAAAACTTTAATTTTGAGGAGGTCAGGTGAAGGAAAATGGAGGAAACGTCTTTGGGCCTTCAATGCATGATCCATATGTCTCAACAACTAGATCAGATTCGATCTATTTCACCGTTTCCTCTTCCTTCAAGGCGTTGAACCAAAGATTGATGCAGTAAAGATAGATTTGGGGGAGAGATTTCATTAGAGGCATTAACAGCGGCGATTGAACTTCAACCTACTTTTCCCACTTCTCTCTCTTTCCTTCTCTTAAGCTAAATCTATAAATACGGGGGCAAGATTCGTTGTAAAGGGTTGGACATTCTTTGTTTTGTAGGCTCCCTCCTCCTTCTAGCAATGGGATCTATGGTGTTCAAGCTTTCCACTAAAATTGTAATACGTTTCTGCCTCTTGGCTACTTTGTAATGGACTGTATCAATCTACAGAGCAATAAAACACATCTGTGATCGATTTTAGATCCTCTCTTGTCTCTTTTGCTTTCATTTGGTCTCCCATTACATATCTAGCTATCTGTGCTTGTTTATTGTATGCATTTTGTTGGTTTGTGTTTATTAGCAAAACAAGTTTTCATCATTCCTTCAGTGCATCACCTGGTAGTTTAATTATTGTTTATTTCTTGTACCCCTTCTTATCCCTGTCTCCTTGGCAAGTTTTAGATTAGGTTTAGAGATAAATCCTCTACAAGGTCCCACACATGCACCTGAACAGACGAATAAGGAACCAACCTTTAATCTGGAGAGCTTTTCCATTTTTGCAAGGTCCCACACCTAAGGGAAAGCTCAATGTTATGCAATCACACCAAATGAGTTTTCCTTAGAAAAATAGATTTTTAGAACTCATTTGGGGGTGCTGTGATTTTGCATTAACAATTTTGGCATGCCCAGTGGGACAGGTCTAAAGCACCTTACCACTTCACTTCATCAAGTTCGATGTGCTCTTAGTGAATATTTCAACCTTTGGAGGCACTTTCAAGCACATCTGGCGACTCCATCTGGTCAACAACCCATCCTCTGAGTTGCAGACCTTCCCATCCATTTCCACCCATTATTTCTTCCATCTCCTTCATCTTCTTCAATCCCATGAAGTTGTGCAATCATTACTTTTTTCCCGCCTTGGAATTCTCATTTGCAGCAGGATAACAATGAAGTAGAGTACTTGTCTGATTTGGAGGATTGTTTTGATGAAGAAGAACCAGTTGGGTTTCTATTGTTTTCTCCTTCATCTGCCTTCCAAGCATATGAACTTGTTGTCATAGAGGAGAACATTCATTTACAGCAGTCTGCACCTTATAGTAGCCTTTTGGGATCTATTTTGGGAGACTTAAATCTTCCACGCTCTTCATAGGAGGAAGAAGAAAAACCATTGAAGAGTTCCAACATTCCTTCCACGTCATTCATCCAAAGAGGTCTACAAGAAGACTCCATTTTTGGAGTGGAAAATCATAGCAATGGGCATATCAAATAGATTAGACCTTGCCCAATCAGGTATTTGGCTTTATTGGAGCCAAAGGGGCAGCCACAACCAGTCATGCCCATTTCAGGGCATGAGGATGATATGCAAAGCACCAAGGATTAGCTGCCATACCTCTTCAATCCAAATGTAGAGCAACTAAAATAGGTATTTCACTTGTCTCCAACTGATACTTTGATGATTTGGGTGGAAGACCAACTTGTAATCAATTTTTCACTCATTTGACTAGCCATGTTTAGTGCCAAATCAATTGCATGGTTGCCATTTTTGAGGAAGGGAAGTTATTTCTCACTGCCAGTTACAGGTTTTGTTTGAGTTCCCTTTGCTCTTGGTTAGAGTAGAGTAGGTAGGTTTGTTTTCAGCAGAAGAAGTGCTTTTGTGCACTCTGCATGTTCCATTTGGAGCATGTATGATTTCCAGTTTGTACATAGTTTTTGGTGCCATTGCTCTTGCACAGTGCCTTCAGTTTTCTTTTGGTGAAGTTCAACTTCAAGTTTTAGCGGGTTTCCAAGTGACTCAGGGGTTAAAATTTCAGCGTTTAGATCAGTTTTGTGTTTATCAGGCAGACTCCATGCCCAATGGATGCTTCAAGGCCACTAGTCTCTTCATCTAGCAGGCAGATGTCCCCGTGAGTCACCAAATTGTTATCCATATTTCACCCCCGGGTAAAATATTGGATCGGCCATGACCCTGTGCGAGAAGAAACAACCCTGTCAAGTTGTTTCGTGTCTTAAGTCTATTTTACAAGCTTTAGGCAGATTCAACACTGGAATTACAGGGTCAAAGAAGCTCACATTCCAGAAACAAGGCAAAGGAAAAAGTCAGCATTTGAACCTGAGTCAAACCAAAGCGGGGAGGTGGAGGAAAAGGTGAAAATTTTCCTTTTCTCAAAATGGCATAGAGACAAAAGGTGAAGCGCATCCCATGGCCAACAAAAGGGTGCCACGTGTCCAAGCGGGGAATCGGAAGAAAGGGCAAAAGGTAAATTGCGGACCCGTAGGCCCGATTTTGTTCCAATCTTTCTGCCACGTGTCTGATATCAAAAGGGGACCCATTTTTCGAGTTGTTTTCCCACCCTCCTATACAGACCTGATACAAACTTCAAGGGGTGTATCTTTCGACTCAGGGCTTAAGATATTACAAATCTCATGTCGTTGGAAAGATCTCGGCCTCACCCATGCCACGGAGGTCTGAAACTTTAATTTTGAGGAGGTTAGGTGAAGGAAAATGGAGGAAATGTCTTCAGGCCTTTAATGCAGGATCCATTTGTCTCAACAACCAAATCAGATTCGATCTGTTTCATTGTTTCCTCTTCCTTCAAGGCACCGAACCAAGGATTGATGCAGTAAAGACAGATTTGGGGGAGAGATTTCATTAGAGGCATTAACGGCGGCAATTGAACTTCAACCTGCTTTTCCCGCTTCTCTCTCTTTCCTTCTTTCAAACTGAATCTATAAATACGGTGGCAAGATTCGTTGTAAAGGGTAATTCTTTGTTTTGTAGGCTCCCTCCTCCTTCTAGCAAAGGGATCTGTGGGGTTCAGACCTTCCACTAAAATTGTAATATGATTCTACCTCTTGGCTACTTTGTAATGGACTGTATCAATCTACAGAGCAATAAAACACATATGTGATCGATTTTAGATCCTCTCTTGTCTCTTTTGCTTTCATCTGGTCTCCCATTACATATCTGGCTATTTGTGCTTGTTTATTGTATGCATTTTGTTGGTTTGTGTCTATTAGCAAAACAAGTGTTCATCATTCCTTCGGTGCATCACCTGGTAGTTTAGTTATTGTTTATTTCTTGTACCCCTTTCTTATCCCTATCTCCTTGGCAAGTTTTAGATTAGGTTTAGAGATAAATCCTCTGCAAGCTCCCACGCATGCACCTGAACAGAGGAATAAGGAACCAATCTTTAATCTGGAGAGCTTTTCCATTTTTGCAAGGTCCCACACCTTGGGGAAAGTTCAATGTTATGAAATCACACCGAATGAGTCTGCCTTAGAAAAGCAAATTTTTAGAACTCATTTGGGGGTGTTTTGATTTTGCATTAACAGGTCCTTTAGCTCAGGATGTATTACCACGGTCTGTGGAGTTGCAGAGCCGTTTTGTGAAGCAGTCTACAAATAATAAACTAGCATAGGGAAATAAAGAGATATAGGGGCCGCAACTAATGACATAGATTGAGTGGCGAGACTTCTATCTCTAAGGATCTTGCAGCCATAGATAACGATAAAGATGACAAGATATGACATGTATGGATGTATTGATGTAGGGGAGTTGCCTCCTAGTGATGATGATTTTTGTAACTATGATTATGATATATATATGCATTTACTTGTGTATGATCATTGTATTTGATGTTTATTTATGTGTTGTTGCGACAATGATGTGTGTGATTGTTGTTGTTATATATGATGTTTGATGTGTTTGAGTATTGTTTGTATTTATTGAATATATTTGTAATTCCTAGTTGTCGAGTAGTGAATGTGATAATGATATAGTGTGTATGATGATAGATAATGTATGTAAGATGGTTGCAAAAAATAGTGTTATGAATGATTGATAATGTGTAAAAGTATGATGTGATTGCATGTTAGTATGATGAATATGGGAAGGGTAGAACAGTGATTCCCTCTGTTGAGTTGTGAAGCTTAATTACTTCATTTTAGCATGCAATTGGAACTTGTTGGAAAATACAGTAACCGGCATTGGTCAGGGCAGACCGGTATCGGTCAGGTATGACTGGCATCGGTCAAGTAAGTAAGGAACCGGCCACGGTTAGGCAGAACCGGCATCGGTTACCTATGCGATGAAGTTTTAATTAACTCTCGTGAATTATATCTATTTTTAGCATTAAAATAGATTTATTGATTGTAATTGCATGGCTAAGTGCCTTAAGTCTATAAACAACTATATAAGCATAAAAGTTAGGGTTTAAAAGTATGGATGTATCATAATTACAAGATAATTATGTGAAAGAGAATTCTTGGTGAAGAATCAAAAAGCTTGAAGGAAGAAATTACTGAACATCTGAGAAGTGTAGAAGATTGTAAATCTTCATTGTATATCTTGTCAAAGCTTTGGATAATAGATTGGCTTGTTTCTTGGTGGACGTAGCCCACACTGGGTGAACCACGTTAAATCTGGTGTTAATTTATGTCTCTTGTTTTATATAATTATTCTGGTAGAATATCCACTTTTATTTACATGTATGCTTAGATCTGATATATTGTCTGTACAACCGGTGTGCTAACCCCAACAACTGGTATTAGAGCTTTGTTTGAGGGTTTTGTGTGTTGACAGATTTTACTCACAGAGGGTTTTCTGATTGAGTGGGAGCTACAACAATGAAAGAAGATAATAAATACAAGGTAGAGAAGTTTAATGGCCGAAATTATCAATTATGGAAGATGCAGATTGAGGATTATCTGTATCAGAGAGATTTGTACTTACCATTGGATGAGAAGTCTAGACCTACAAAGATGACTAATGAAGAATGGAATATTCTTGACAGAAAGGCTTTGGGATCTATAAGATTGAGCCTGACAGCATCCGTGGCTTCCAATATTACAGAAGCGACTTCTACGGTAGACTTAATGAAATCTCTTGCTAATTTATATGAAAAACCTAGTGCTTCAAATAAAGTTTATTTGATGAAGAAACTTTTTAGTTCTAAAATGCATGAAGGTGAATATGCCTCTAGTCATTTGAATGATTTCCGATCTATTGTAAATCAGTTAAAATCGGTTTCAATACAGTTTGACGGTGAAGTAAAAACACTTTTATTCTTATGTTATTTGTCTGATAGTTAGGACAACTTGGTAATCGTTGTTAGTAATACAACATCTGCTAATAATATTTTGAAGTTTAATGATGTGGTTAGTATAATCTTGAATGCAGAAATTCGCAAGAAAACTATAGAGGAAACATCATCTAGAAATGCTTTGAATGTAGAAAGTAGGGCCAGGCAGAAGGAGAGATCCAAGAGTAAGAGTAATGGGAAATCAAAGTCAAGGGATAACAGATCTAAATCCAGAAGTAAGGGAATTACTTGTTGGAAATGTGGAAAGAAAAGACATACAAAGAAAGATTGTTGGTCAAATAATAAAGAGAATCAACAACCAGACAAAGGTAAAGATGTGAATCTTACTGCATCAGAGGTAATGCAAAATGCTCTTATTCTTTCTTTAGATAGTAGAATTGAATCATGGGTTTTAGATTCAGGAGCTTCTTTCCATGCAACCCCTAATAAGGGTTATTTCAGAAATTATGTCCAAGGCAATTTTGGGCATGTTTATTTGGGTGATGATGAACCTTGCAATATTACTGGTAAAGGGGAAGTTCGTCTAAAATTGTAGAATGGAAATACATGGATATTGAAAGATGTGAGGCATGTGCCAAGCCTCAGGAGAAATCTTATTTCTGAAGGGCAACTAAGTGAATCTTGTTACATGGTTACTTTTATAGGAGACTCTTGGAAAGTCACTAAGGGTGCTTTTGTTGTGGCTAGAGGTAAGAAGGTAGGAACACTATATTTATCTACCTGTATTACTGATTCCTTTTCTGCATTATCTACTTCAGATTCAGATGCATATGAGTCAAAAAGGAATGCAGATCTTAAAGGCTAAAGGTAAGTTATCAGATTTGAAAGATTTAGATCTTGATTTCTGTGAGTATTGTATCTTTGGAAAGCAAAAGAGAGTGAGATTTCTCAAAGTTGGGGCAACTAAGGAGCAGAAATTGGAGCTTGTACACTCAGATGTGTGGGGACCAGCTCAGGTAGCTTTTCATGGTAGATCACAATATTATGTTACTTTCATTGATGATGCTACAAGAAATGTATGGGTTTATTGTATTAAATGCAAATTTAATGTTTTTGAAACTTTTAAAAGATGGAAAGTCCTTGTTGAGAATGAATCAAATTCTAAGTTAAAGTGTCTTAGATCTGACAATGGTGGTGAATATTATAACAAGGCTTTCAATGATTATTGTTAAGTGAATGGGATACGTAGAGAAAGAACGGTTCCAAGAACACCACAGGAGAATGGTGTTACAAAGAGAATGAACAGGACAATCATGGAATGTGCTAGAAGTATGAGGATACATTCTAGATTGCCCTTGCAGTTTTGGGTAAAAGCAGTTGATACAGTGGTTTATTTGATTAACCATGGCACTTCAAGTTCACCAGATGGAGGAATACCAGAGGAAGCATACACTGGAAAAGAGGTAGATCTTTCTTTTCTTAAAGTTCTTGGTTAAGAAGCTTTTGTGCATGTTGATAGAGAAAATAGAAAAAAGTTAGATGCAAAATCCAAGAGGTGCACTTTCATTGTTTATGGATCTGGTGATTTCGGTTTTCATTTTTGGGATTTAGAGAATTCTAAAATTGTTAGGAGTTCATGATGTTGAATGGAATGAAAAGAGAATATATAGGGATCAAATTTTGGTACCCAAGGATGAGAAAATTGAGAAGTTTATTGATGAAAATGAACTCTCAGGTTTTAAAGAAACACCTTCAAAAATACACAGTAACCGTGGTCGATTAGGCCCTGACCGACATCAGTCAGATGAACTACCGACGGTTAAAGAGGATCAGAACCGGCGTCGGTTAGCCAAACCGACGTCGATTAAGGTGTTCAACGCCGATCACAGTCAGAAGTTGATACTAATGTCGAGGAGGTCCAGATTGAGCCTCCGGTACCCCAAACTCCTGTGAGAAGATCACAAAGGGTAAGTAAACTTTTAGAAAGATTTTCACCTTCTCTATTTTATCTATTATTGACTAATAGTGGTAAACGAAAAAGCTTTGAAGAAGCAATGCAGGATAAAACTCACGTTTAGTGGGAGCATGGCATGGATGAGGAGATGAACTCTTCGAAACAGAACCAGACTTGGGATTTGGTTAAATTACCAGTAGGAAAGAGAACATTGTAGAACAAGTGGGTTTACAGAATTAAGGAAGAAGAGGGTGGACAGAAAAGGTACAAGGCAAGGCTTATAGTAAAGGGATTTCCACAAAAGGCAGGTATTGACTTTGGTGAAATATTTTCTCTTGTTGTTAAGATAGCTTCTATTCGTACTGTATTGAGTTTAGTTGCAGTAGAAGATTTGCATTTAGAGCAACTAGATGTGAAGACGGCTTTCCTTCATGGTGATTTGGATGAAGAGATTTATATGCAGTAGCCACTTGGGTATGAAGTCAAGGGTAAGGAGAAATTAGTGTGCAGGTTGAAAAAGAGCCTATATGGGCTCAAGCAAGCTCCAACCATAATGGTACATGAGGTTTGATAGTTTTATGCATGAGCATGGTTACTTGAGATGTGAATCTAACCATAGTATTTATTTCAAGAAGCTTGAAAATGGGAGCTATATTATTTTGTTACTGTATGTGGATGATATGCTTATTGCAGGATCTAGTATGTAGGACATTGGTGAGCTTAAGAGAAAGCTAGCTCACACATTTGAAATGAAGGATTTGGGATCTATAAAAAGAATCCTTGGCATGCAAATACATAGAGACAGGAAAAACAAGAAATTATATTTGTCTCAGGAGGATTATATCTACAAGGTGTTAGAAAGGTTCAACATGCAAAATGCAAAACCTATTAGCACACCTATGGCTGAACACTTCAAATTGAGTAAAGATCAGTGTCCTTCATCACAAGAGGAGGTCAAATACATGACACGAGTGCCATATGCTTCAGCAGTTGGAAGTCTCATGTATGCTATGGTTTGTACAAGACCAGACATTACACAGGTAGTGGGAGTTGTGAGTAGATATATGGCTAATCCAGGTAAAGAGCATTGGAAAGCAGTCCAATGGATACTCAAGTATTTGAAAGGGACATCTAGCATGCAGTTATGCTATGGAAGTTCGGATATTTCATTACGTGGCTATGTTGATTCGGATATGGCTGGAGATCTAGATGGTAGGAGGAGCACTACTGGATATATTTTCATATTAGGTGGAATGACAGTTAGTTGAATTTCGATATTGTAGAAGGTTGTGGCTTTGTCTACTATAGAGGCAGAGTATGTTGCAGCTACAGAGGCTAGCAAGGAGATCATATGGATGAGTAGGTTCATGGAAGAGTTGGGAAAGGAGCAAAGTAATTATAAATTGTTCAATGACAGACAGAGTGTAATTCAATTGGCAAAGAACTCAACATTTCATTCAAGAACGAAACACATTCAGTTGAGGTATCACTTCATACGATAGGTATTGGAAGATGGACAGTTGAATCTGGAAAAGATTCATATGAGCAAGAACCCTGGGGATATGCTAACAAAGCCATTAGCAAAGGAGAAGTTGGAGCTACACTCCACTTCTGTTGGTCTTCGAGTTTGAGACTTGAAGAGGAGAAACAAAGCCAAGGAAGGATCCAAGAATGATGTTGTACATATATGGTGCAGTAAATAAACTCCAAGTGGGTGATTATTGAGTTTTGAAGCTTAATTACTTCATTTTAGCATGCAATTGGAACTTGCTGGAAAATATAATAACCGACATCGGTCAGGGCAGACCGGCATCGGTCAAGTAAGTAAAGAACCGGCCACGATTAGGGGGAACCGGCGTCAGTTACCTGTGCGATGAAGTTTTAATTAACTCTCGGGAATTATATCTATTTTTAGCATTAAAATAGATTTATTGATTGTAATTGCATGGCTAAGTTCCCTAAGTCTATAAACAACTATATAAGCATAAAAGCTAGGGTTTAGAAGTATGACTGTATCATAATTACAAGATAATTATGTGAGACTGAATTCTTGGTGAAGAATCAAAAAGCTTGAAGGAAGAAAGTACTGAACATCTGAGAAGTGTAGAAGATTGTAAATCTTCATTGTATATCTTGTCAAAGCTTTGGACAATAGATTGGCTTGTTTCTTGGTGGACGTAGCCCACACTGGGTGAACCACGTTAAATATGGTGTTGATTTATGTCTCTTGTTTTGTATAATTCTTCTGGTAGAACATTCGCTTTTATTTACGTGTATGCTTAGATCTTATATATTGTCTATACAATTGGTGTGCTAACCCCAACATCCCCAACGTATAGATGATGAGGTTCATTTAGATAAGACCCCTCAGCAGTCAAGAATGAACTGCAAAACAAGAGTGCGTCATCAGGAAATGATTCGATAATGTGTGGTAGATGAATCAAGGAAGCGCGTGAAGAGATGATCTTAATTGTAATTGATCCCTCAACAGTCATGTAAGAACTGTAAGAACACGAGTGCGTCATTAGGGGGTAAGGTGATAGAAGTCACCTGCCAAAGAAAAAGGTGGCATGGAGTGATGGAAGCAACATGAGTGTATGAGCCAAACTGAAGTGTATGTAGAATGTGCAAATGATAGGTAATGTAGTGGTGGGAAGTGGAACTGCCAACGACTGTGGAAACTAATGTGTAGTAGGAGCGTGACACGATGAATGAGATGGTGCGGCGATGGATGGATGAGATGGAGAGCGCGTATGAGCAACAACTTGTGGTGGTGGACAAACAACAACATTAGAACTAGAGGGAGGATATAAATCAACCGGAGTAACAACACATCTACATGGGAGTGGAGATATAGACCGCTCACGAGAGCGAGAACCAAAATTAATAGCGCCCTTATCTTATAATTGTTGTAGTCGATCATGAAGGGCATAACAATCGTTATCACGATGGCTATTTATATGATGATAGTTGCACTAAGGTTGATCACATTGGTGTTGCAAATGATGAGGTAGATGATGTTGATTAAAAGGTAAGCAAATTAAATGTTTGTTAAGAAAGGTACACAACACATCACGAGGCCTAGCATGATTAGAAAAGTGCATTGAATCTTGTGTAACAGGTGTACAAGTCTGAGGTGTATTCCGACGTGGTGAAGGAGATGAAGGATACTTATGTAGCGTAGAAGATGGAACTTGTTTGTAAGGTGGAGGAAATGGAGACTATGTAGGACGCTCAATAGATGGGAGCAAAGAACTAAATGATGTAGCAATACTAATAATAAGAGGATTTATAGCATGTTTTGTAATGAGACCTTGTTCTAGATTAATGACCCTATAACATAAAAGCATGAATGATTCACATGTATCATATTGTAATAGTTATTTTAATGATGGAATCAAACTGTGACAGAAGATAAGTTGTTTCTCCAAGTCAATAGGCTAAAATACTAGCTGGTGCATGCAAGAATTGAAGCATAAAATGTAATCAATGGTAGGTTTTGTTTTGCCCCAATGTAAACTAGGTAGATGATCATATGTGACTTGAGGACTATTGTTGCCTATAAATTAACAAAGAAAAGCTTCTTCTATTTCGCAATAGGTACTAATAAATCCGAAGGGTAGATGCGTCTATCATTGGAGAGCGGTATATGTGAGACTATGATGAAAGGCTTTAAGTAGTAATCGGTCATTAAAATAGGAAGCCATAGCCATACGATAATGCATGAGATGCAAGTACGGATTTCTAGTCCCATTAAAACATGAAAATGTAGGCATGACAAAATCCTTGGGAAATGTAGAGTTGTGAATCTTTATGGGCATAGGATTGCCATGTAATGAATTATTATCAATGGAAGCATAATAGGCCTTGATTTTTAATGTGAGAGATTGGACCTAAGATTGTAAGTGACCAACAACGTGCATGAGGGACAAGATATCTTGTGAAGGAATAATGGAGGATGGCAATAATTTATTAAGCGGTTATAATTTGCCATCATGGGTAATCATAGGAGTATAAAGAGGAGATATATGAGATTCTGATGCTAAGGGCACACTAGATGCTGGTGTCGAAGAAACACTACGTGGTGAAGGACATGGAACATCCATAGAAATATTAGGAATAACATCGCAAACATCCCTAGAAGATGAAGTGATAGAAGGAGATGCAATGATAGGAGGAGATGAAGTGACGGACGGGGATGTAATTGATGAAGGTGAGGTGATAAGAGGAGATGAACTAATAGACGAAGATGAAATAATAGGAGGGGATAAAGTAGTAGAAGGATATGAATTATGCATGTTATTAGATACAATCTAAGAAGAAGATGATAATGGAGCAGGAGATTCACACTCAACAATATGCAAAGAATTGGAGTCATGACTATCAAGTGTGTCATCAAAATCAAAAAAAGATTTAGATAGAAGGATATCGTTACGAAAATAATCGTCATAAAATGAATGAGTAGGAGAACTAGTATGTGATACATTATGAGAAGTATTTTCAAAAAGATGAGAAGTATGAGATGTAGCTATAATATCATTGTGAAGAGAATGAGAAACATCAGGGACATGTTTATTATCATCAAGACCAAACATGAAATTAACGATAAAATCATCTAAGTTTTCATTATAAATTTCAGGATGAGGGGTGTGACTAACTGTATAACATGGTGTGCAATGAGTAAAGGCGACCGGATCCGCAACTATGCTAATAGTAGAATTATCAAAAGTAGTGGGCACATTGCATTTGTTAACTAAGAGTTGTTGAGTATGATCTGAAAGAGTAGCATCATGATATAGGATAGTGAGTTCAATGATGTTTGCTTCATCATAGATGGGATTAACACTCACACGAGGCATGACTAGCCAAGAGGGAGAAGAACTATCCTTAGCCATCAGGGGTTTTAGTGAATCCTAGGGCAAATAGTTCTAAGCTATGGGTTCACCAAAATGATTCAATAAAATCTAAATTTTATAAAGAATCTAAATGTATAGAACTATAGTAAATGAAATACATTGAAGTTTATCCCGGTCTCATAATACTATTTATAAGGTTCTTGAGTAAAGAAAGTACTAATTAACCCCTGTCATTTTGGCCATCTTGTTTATTTTATTTCATAATCTGTGACCTATTGCACCCATATGCCCGACCACTTTCTAACATTTCACGTTATTTTAGCCTTTTCTGGGGCACCCATTTAGTATTTGGTCGCCCATGGGTGCCCTGGTCCCACCTAGGGGCACCCCGATCCTTCTAGCACTTTCCCGCCACTTTTTGGGCCTCTTTTAGCCATTTTTCATCTTTATCTTTCTTATGGTCGGCCTTTTTGGGGTTAATTACAAAATTAGAGCAAGAGAACCCTATAAATATAAAGTTATGAGACCATAATGAGGGACCTAACATCATCTAACTACTATCACTCCATCTAGAGTTTCATCCATCTATTGCATTGGCATCCACATAGCTCCATCATCAAGGCACAAGCTAAGCCATCTACATCACACTTCATAGGGGGAGGGATTCTATTCTATTCCATGTACACATTCTATTACATTTTCTACATTTAGCTATTACTCACTATTTCACAAAGTGTGGCTAGCACAAGAGCACCTAGGGCATGACATACACACACTCACCAAAACTACATTGGGTTTGAAATGTAGTGTAATGCTCAATTAGTAAGCCCATTGTTGTGGCAACAAAGTTCAGTCTGACCCATTCATTTGCGTCTTTATTTTTTTAGGGTTTTGATACTTATTTTGGTCTTTTGCATGTTTTTTCTTCCTCTTGGAATATTTTAAACATTCATCGCAGTATAGGAAAATTAATACGACAAGCAGAAAAGGATAGCAAACATCTCCAGGACCTATGAAGACCAAGTCTAGACCTTTTTCCCAAACCAAGGCACCTGTTTTGCTTACCGGAGCACCTGCGGGTGCCCCAATCCTCTCCCAAACGCTCCAGTCTAGCCACATCACCAAGATATGTCCTCTACAGGACTTTGACATAGTTTCTCCTACTTTTTAATTTTTTGTTCATCACTGTGACACATTGTTCGACAAGTATTCGTTATCAGCCGAGTTCTTTCCTCTTCTCTCTTGCACATTAGGGTTAGTATTTCCTTTTGCATTGTGTTTTATATTATTTACATTTCCTATTTACTACATTTATTTACTTTAGTACAACTATTCATAGCTTAGATTAACTATCCCTGGACTATTTAGTCCATTTTTAGTTAATCATTTTAGTGAACCTGACTTTTAGAATACCTTGCCCTAGGACCCACTACCTTTTGATAATGTCATCTCCCTCTCACATTATGGCTCAATCCTCTTATCCCACCTTTGCACCAACTAAAGTCACGATAATAGTTACTATTGCTATTGATTTCATGTGTGTGCATACTCAACAGCCTCCTCGCTTCGTCACACTTAAGGTTGACCCATCCATTAATGTCATTACTACTCTTTTCATACTTGTCCTAATCTACCTACGGCTCCACCCACATCTATTCCTCCACCCATTATGGAAATACCTCCTACTACTTCTAAGGGATATGATATCATTGAGAAACTTAAAAATACGCCCGCTAAGATCTCTCTTTATGACTTATTGCGTAATGCACGAGATTTTTGCAACACACTAGAAGCTTCCCTTCATGTCATTCATATTGAAACTAATAATTCTAAGGTAGCCTTTACACATCTCATATAATCCCTTCGTAATCTACCAAGTGCCATATCTTTCACTAATGAGGATATCTTTCCTTTTGCTGAAAACAATCCATGTTCTACTTTTCTCATTACTATCGTTATTAGCACTACTTGCATTAAACAGGTCCTCATTGATAATGGATCAGCCTGTTAATCTATGTGCACATTCCCTTTTAAAGAAGTTAGGCATTAGTGATAATTTCATTTCTAAAAATTCTACCCTCATTCACGGTTATGACTCTACCACTCGCACCTGCTTAGGAACTATCTCTTTACATATCTGGGTTGGACCTAAGACCATTCTCACCAAGTTTTATGTTATTGATGGATCCTTCTAGTTTAATCTCTTGTTGGGTATGCCTTGGATTCATGTAGTGCATGTCATACCATCTACTATCCATGAATGTGTTAAGTTCTTGTATGATGGCTATGAACACACTATCGCGACTGACCCAGAACCCTTCAAATATTGTCACATAGACCCCACTACCTCTATGACCATACCACCTTCACAGCGCATTCCATAAAATAACCTTGATACATATGACATTGGTCAATCTAGTGCTTCGTCATCTTCCTCTACCGCTCTTAGTACCCCAGCTATTTCAACTCACACAACAGATATTATTTCACCTACAGTATCAGATCCTATTATTGTCCCTTCTTCACCCATCGTGACACCTTCTATTATTCCACCTATAGTTTCAGTTCCTCCTAGTGTTCCTCCTCCACCAGTTGCAACACCCTCTACTACTCCAACTACAGTGACCCCTACAAAAATTCTTGATAATTCGATACCACATGATATTGTTCATACTTATGAATCTGAGGATTCTGATGGCAAAGTTGACACTATTGAACTTACAGATGAAGCATTAAGACAAATTGACTTTACCCCTCCAGGTGTAGATGATTCTTACTTCAAAGAAACCTTTGTGGCCGATGGCCCTAGTGAATATACGTTTAAAACCTCTCCATCTACTAATGTTATGGTATTGTATAAGGGATATGTTCATAGTGTCAATGCTACCTCCTCTTCTCCTCCACGAATTTCTGCTCCACTACCTCCTTCTTACTTGCACATTGTTCATCAATAGGACCTTCTGGATACATATCCCCATTGACTCTACGTGCTTAAAAACTATTTTTACACACGAAAATTTGGCCATGTTCAGCATAACACTCTATCAAAATTTTACCACCTCTTCATTCACCACATCTATATCATGGTTACTTTCACACTATGACATCTTATGGATTACGTGTTTTTCATTTGATGGTTTTTGTTGCACACTCCCCTCGTGAATCTCCCCTCACTATTGGATAGTCTTGGATTGATTATATTGGCAATATAATAAATTCTCATCACTCCTTCGCTCACATTTCTCATGCCTTTTGGAAATGTCTCTATCTTTAATGATTTTTCTCTTTCTTATGTTCCGAATATCTCTCGTAGGCATGCTCATTGTTTCCCACTGATTGACTTTACTGATGAAGAATATGAAATGAATGTTTACACACTTCTCCACAATGGGTATCTCTATGATCCTCCTCACTCTATAGCTTATCAGGTTTCTGATGCTTCCTCAGAAGGTTTTGATCATGATGATGATGATCTTCTTTATAATGGTTCATAGTCATCTTTTCTATCACGCACTTAAAGGGCATGACACTACACTTCCCCCACCCCATTTTAGCATAGTTATAATATTTTGCATCCTTATACATTCATATTCTCTCCTTAGGTATATTCATCTTACATTCTAGTATCATTACCCGATGACACACTTTTATACTTCGGTTCACACTTGATTTTTGAGGGATTACTACTATACTGAACCCCACACACTGCACTATAGGTTATGCTTCATCACACATCACACATTTTACATTCTACATTTAGTCTATGACATTTGTGAATTTATACATCATACATCATGTTTTTTGTCATTAGGCATTCACCATTGTCCGTGCCTTACATCCTACACTACTTATCCTACATATTGCATTATCCATTTGTCTACAAACCATACACATTACACCGTGCATATATTTACACATATTCTACATATTACAATATTATCTTTTTTATACGAGAGTCTAGCATTACATTACCATTCTATCCACATACATTTCATCTTGCTCTATGCATTACAATTTATAGATTCTACATATCTACCTTTTCATTTACATACTAGACGCTCTTAGCCACATTACATCTATTGCACGTTGTAGTATACATTCATACATCACGCATAGCCACATGTTTTATTTACCTTACATTTTTACATATTACATTGGCATATTTACATGTTCCACTCATAACATGGTCAATTTTTTTCATTACATATATCTCTTTGTCTTCTACATGTTGTGTTCACCACCCAATGATGCACTTTAGTCCCTCGGTCCATAATCAACTACCGAGGGTTTAGAAATCAAATGGAACTTACACCATTACTACTCGACCTTTCACCGCATCACATTCCTATCCTAATGACATATTCTTTTGGATAAATTGTCGCCTATTCCCTTATGATGTAGTGGTATACACCTTAGGTTACATCACCACTTTCTACTATTCACCTAGTAGTGACATAGGCTTTAGGTTACTAAATTGTCCCTATTCTATCATCCTCTAGTAGTATACACCTTAGGTTACATCACCACACCCTATTTACATTTTTTAGTGATATATGCCTAGGCTAAAAATCCTCACTCCAAATTTCATCTTCTCATGGTATACGCTTAGGCTATAAGGTCCACACACATCTCTTCTAAATTTCACATGTCATCACCACTACACATATACACCTTTATCACAACATGCTAGACATGATACACACTTCTCGACCATTTCCTGATGATGCACCCTCATTTACAATTAATTCTTGACTACTGAGGGGGAAAACAAATGAACCTCGCTGCATAAATTTCCATTCACTTGGGGGGCACACAGATCTTATCACTTCACTTTGCATTCTATTACATCCATCCAAAACATACTACATATAGGGTTACTTATATTCTTGCTTACTTTTTTTTCCATGATCACTTTATTATACATGCTATCTAGATTCTTTGTATTTTATTTATCTATACCTTCCACACATGCTTGTTCACGCCTTCTTTTAGTTTTGATCACATATACAAGTCTCTTACATACAACATGGATGTTTTCCTTCTACCCTTCCTTCACTGGTCGCTAGGGGCATCCACATTCATTTCTTAACGGTACTTTATTTGATTTTTTACTTAGAATTTTTCATTACTCTCTTATACATGCTTTTTCACATACTAGTTATCTTTCTAACATGCTAATGGGTGCTTCACGTGAAGCATTTTTTATGTAGGGATATTGGTTTCCATACTTGTTTGATTACATTGTCTGTTATTGTTTGCGGACCTTGCCTTATGTTTGGTGTGAACACTTGTTTTTTTTATGACCATGATGGCCTTGCATGCCTTGCGACATCGTGAGTGATTTCCCATGTTTTCAACCCACTTTGTGTGACTTACTTTGTCTTCTTATGTGTTTACATTACTACTTTTCTTTGTAGCTTTTACACTTGTTTATGTATCTTACACATTGTTTTCTACATGCATGCATGTTTACACTTGTTTTTGGATAGCCTTCTTTTTTGTACATGCCTTGGTTTCTACCAAGCACATTCCAAGGTTACAACGTACATGCGGTTGGTCCTCTTTTGGGGATGCATGGCTCCTATCACCAACGTCCCCTAAAGAGGGGGACATCATTTGGGGGTTTACATACTAACACAATGTATTTAAACCAGTTTAGTTCAGTGCAATTTCTGCCCTTGGCATTGTGGGTTGCATACAACAAGTGGGTTCAGAATGGTTTATGAAGCCCATACATAATGGATTTTATAGGACATGGTGTCCATAGAATTTTTGGGAAGCAGTTATAGGCATGGAGGTTACAGTGGGTGTACCTCTCTACACTACTTTGGCCAATGGCGTCGGATCACCCAAAAAAACCAGGACAGTACAAAGATCTCTACATAGTTTAGGGAAGTAGTTAGAGCTTGGAGGACACAGAACATTTCCTCTGTACACTTCTTTGGCCTATGGCATGATATTGCCCCAAAAACTCACAATATAGGATATCCTTATACACTCTCTCTTAACACGGATCAAGTGCACATGTTCCATTTATACTTTTTCATTAGCACATTTTACATTTACATGTGTCTTTTACATAGCATTTTTACCCTTACATGCATGCATATTTGATTACTTGATCGTTTTCTCCTTACAGGTCTGATCGTATGAGAAACAAACAATAAAATGAGGGCAACAAAATTAAATGATAGCACACATGATTTACTAACCTTGAAGGTAAAATACACATTGTGGTAGATACACACATGCATTCTATCCTAGGCTCACTCTCAGCACTTTTTCTTTGCACATTTTTCATCTATAGTTTCCATGTTCCTTCATCTTTTTGTCATTCCATGCTTTTGTCTAGTCATTTGGCATGTTTCTACTACACTCTTTAGGAACATCAGGTACAAATCTCTATCTACTTTATGTTACTGAGATTTCTTCTCACCAACATAAAGTGGGGGAAAAATGTAGTCACAAAATCATGCACTTTAGACATTTATTTATCCCAATATCATACTACTATTTAGAAGGTTCTTGAGTTTTTAAAGTACTAATCAAACCCCATACTTTTGGCCATCTTGTTTATTTTATTTCTTAATTTGTGACCTATTGTACCCATATGCCCAGAAATTTTCTAACATTTAGTATTATTTTTAGCCTCAGCTGGGGTGCCCATGGGCTCCTTGGTCCCACTTGGGGGTGTCCCGATCCTTATAGTACTTTCCCACCACTTTTTGGGCCTCTTCTAGCCATTTTTCATCTTTATATTTCTTGTGGTCGGCCTTTTCGGGGTTAATTACAAAATTAGAGTAAGAGAACCCTATAAATATAAAGTTATGAGACAATAATAAGGGACCTAGCATCATCTACTATTTATCACTCATATAGAGTTGCATCCATCTATTACATTGGAATCCACATAGCTCCATCATCAAGGCATAAGATAGGACATCTACATCATATTTCATAGGGGGAGGGATTCTATTCTATTCCACGCACACATTCTATTAAATTTTCTACATGTAGTTATTTCTCACTATTTCATAAAGTGCGACTAGCACAAAAACACCTAGGGCACAACATGCACACACTCACCAGAACAAAATTCGGGTCTGAAATGTAGTGTAATGCTCAGTTAGTAAGCCCACTATTGTGGTAGCTGAGTTCAGTTTGACCCATTCATTTGCATTTTTTATTTTTTTGGTTTTTTATTCTTCCTTTTGGTCTTTTGCAGGTTTTTTCTTCTTCTTGGAATATTTCGTACATTCGGCGTAGTATAGGAAAATTAATGTGACAAATAGTGAAGGATAGAAGTCATCTCCAGGACCTGTGAAGACCAAGTCTAGACCTTTTCCCTGGATCAGGGCACTTATTTTACTTACTAGAGCACTCGTGGGTGCCCCAGTCATCTCCTAGGAGCTCCATTCTAGCCACATCACCCAAATCTATCCTTTGTGAGACCCCGACATAATCACTCTTTCTTTTTTATTTTTTGTTCATCATTGCAACACTATCCGGTAAGCATATCTTATCAGCTGAGTTCTTTCCTCTTCTCTCTTGCACATTAGGGTTAGCATTTCCTTTTTCATAGTGTTTTAGATTATTTACATTTCCTATTTACTACATTTATTTACTTTAGTACAATACTTTTTCACCCTTTGTCGCGTGTATGTTGCATTTGGGTCGTCAAAGCACTTGTAAACTTGGAATGAAGGAATCACATCAAAACCCTAAAAAATAAAGATGCAAATGAAGGGGTCAAGTTGTCCTTTGCTTCCAAATGGACAAAATTATGACTGGGCGTTGTACTACATCTCAAACCCAATGTAGTTTTGTTTTTTGTGTGTGCAATATTGCTCCTAGTTCACCCTCGCGCCAATGACACCAAGATAACAACCAATAACTAGATAAAAATGCAAATTTGTGGATGGAATAGGGTAGACTCCCCTTCCTATGTAGTGTGTATGTAGAATGATGTCCCAAATGTAGTCCCTTGCTCTATGTAGATAGCTAGCCCTTTATAAGAATAGTTCGCACATATAATGGTATGTATGTTGTGTTTATATAGGGATCTCTTGCTTTAATTTTGATACCAATGACCCAAAATGCCGACTAGTACCTCAGGAGATGAGAGGGAAAACCGAAGAGACCGACCTTAAATGTCAAAAATAAGATGTAACATAAAGAGGACAGGGGCGCCTAGGATGGACAAGAGTGCCTGACATTGGTGTCCAGAGACAAGTGACAACAAATGAGTGATAACTCACAGGAAAATATCCTTATGACCTGACCAATAGTGAATATATGAGTGACAAGTGTGTAAGACAAATAACAATAATGACTAAAAAGATAAACAAATTGACTATGGAATGCGTCATCAGTGAATACTTTTCTTACGCAAGATCCATTTATAAAACAACATACTTATCGGTATAATAATAGTAGTAAGCGTGTGATTTTGTGTCTACAGTAGGGGAACAAAAATGGCTCGCAATAGAGACCAGGGGACTAAGCCACACTATATAGGGCAAAAAATGCAGACCTCGGTGTGAAGTTCACTGGACGAGCATGAATGTAGGGTAGGGCCGAGGTTGGATGGAGGGGAAAAACAAAACAAGCTCAACTAAAACACACAACTAACAAACACACACAACTAGTTCATAGGTACAAACAACTCAATGGCAATACCAAACTAAAGCTCACAATGTAAATTGATAACTCGTCGAATAATGAAACAATGTAAAACAAGGCAAAGATAAATTAATTCAAACAACGTCTCGACGAGTTGTGCCACAACCTAAAATTCGACCCACAAAGCTAACTTGCCACACAATTCAATGCACAGATGACTTGACTTAATGTGTAAAAAAGAAGCTCGCCAATAATAAAGTAAACTCAACCCAACACAAACAAAGCTAAGCATAACTCCTAACTCGACTTGGAGGCAAAAAAACGATGCACACGAAAGACGACTCGATGGGGTCAATAAACAATGCAAAACGAAACAACCACCTCGGTGCAAAAGAGACCTAACTCTGCTAAGGAGGGATGACTTGCCAGGGAGCTCACCAAGCTCTATAGGAGCTTGGCTGAGTTGGTAGGGAGGAGAGTTGGCATGACAAGGTTCAAAACAAAAAAAGCAAACCAATAGGGGAGGAGACTCAAAAAGGTCTAGAAACAAATTTTTTTTGATACACTTTTAATTAAAAATTATATGATATGACAAAAAATGCAAAACCTACCACTAGATTTAGATTTTCCTCCAAACTTAGTTGCAACTAGTTGGATTTAGATGAGAAACACTTAAAACATGCACATGCACAACCAAAAAATCAACACAAAAGCCAATAAATGGGATTGTTAAACCTATTAACAAGATTCTAAAGGATGATCGAAAACTTGCACAAGAAGCACGAAAACCAAAAAATGAAGTAATTAACAAGTGGAATCAAACGAGGGCACATTTACCAAACAATAACTTTAATACCATATCAGATTCTTTTGCGAGGATCAATACGAAACCTCGTGCACATCGAAAAGGTTGCACTTCCAATGGTGTAGTGAATGCTCTGCGTAGTAAGTAAGAGATCAAATCACAAAATGAGAATCGGGTATGAAAGAATAAGTCTACCCATTCTTATAGATCAAAAAAGGGGGTACATATATGAGTGATGTGTAACTACTGTGCATGACATGTGGAAACAACCCTAACTAACCCTAATGACCTATGATCTCACTAAGTGAGAGGACTAACCATCTATGGTGGACAAGACGCTGAATGACGACGAAACAAGTCAGATACACCAACAACAAAAATCCATGTGGGGTAAACTAGTGGGACCTGTTGGTGCTCCAATTTATCTCGCCCCACTTGTCATCAAAATTCTTCAAATTAAGGCCTCTATTATGTTTTCTGTCTCCCTGGGCTCAAATGGTGGTTGTCCTACATTTTACGGTTTGACGGGTGTAATTTCCTGGTCAAAATTACTTCTTGGCATCAGTTGAAAAGTGGCCCTTTCTAGTTAGATGCAGCTCTGCGGGGCACTTTAAAAATTCCAAGGCTCATTTCAAACCAAAATGTGTCCACATGGAGGCTTTTGCCAGGCTTTCCCATACTTAGACTTGTCACGCAACTTCCTAAAGGGGCCTGGGACATGTGGAGGGACCACGCATGTTTGGGGTCTCTACTTTTTGCGACCATCTCAAAGTGCGACATTAAGACATGTAGCAGGTGGGGAAATGGAGAGACAGAGCTTCAGGGTCATTTAAGGTTTTTGGCCTTTCATAAAAAAAGGGATAAAATTGTAAGTTGAAGTGCGGCCTCGACATAAAAGTAATGCCAACGTGAATAGTCAAAAATGGAGGTGCGGGCCGATGGGGAAAATGTGGAACTTTTTCCTTTTTGAAAAATAAGTAAAAAATGAAAAAATGAAGCGCAGGTCCGTTGGGACCCGCATCAGAGCTAAAGGCGGAAGGGCGGAGTTGCGGGGAAAATTTGGAAATTTTTCCTTTTTCCAAAAGTTATAAAATGTCAAAAAGGTGCCCCTAGACCCGTTTCTAATTGCATTTTACCACGTGGAGGGCTCAGATTAAAAGTTGAAACGCAGGATCGACAGTAGCTGTGCATTTCATCTGATTTTGCCACCATTAAAGCTTCAGGATGTTTTGAAACGCATCTTTACATCATTCTTCATCATTTTTTTGGCAAATTTGTGTCGTTTTGGCCTACGAGGTTCAATTGAATTAATTTGGGAGCTCAATTTGTCAATTTGAAGTACTTTTGAGGAGGATTTTTGCTCGAGCTCGTGTAAGGAAGCAAAACGCCAAATCCATAAGTTACAGAACAAAATTTCAGAGGAAAAGGAAGGACAAGGGACGAAGTGATGAAAGTGCAAGCATGAAAGGTGAAAAAGGCGTTGCCCTGAGAGCAAAAATGGATGACTTGTCAAGACCAGCTACACAGAGGCTCCGAGAAATGATTAAAAAGGGGATTTCTCGCATGACAGAATTAGAATGATTAAAGGGACTCCCGAGAAGTTGTGGCATGACATCCTAGTCAGTAGTCGAGGGCCCAAACAACGTGATTTGTTCAAAGTTGGTCCACCTAGCAGATTTTGGATCTGAATTTGTTAAATGCATGTCTGAAACAAATTGGTAGTAGGCAAAAGTCCCTCGAATATTCCTCTTTTTTGAGGGAAAAGGTGTTGCATGCGCCAAGGATGAAGAATATGCCTCCAGTTAGAGAAATGATGCAAATATTTGCAATGATTCACCTTTTTGGAAACGCCTAACAACCTTTTTGCGAGTCTGTTGAATGTCATTTTCTGCAAATCATGATCTGATATGTGCAACAAAGGTGCTTCGAATATTCCTCTTTTGGGGGGAAAATTGGATGCAAAGGGTGTATTATAAATGCAATGAGATTACTCTTGCAAAAGGTCGGGAGTTCATTTTCACGAGAAATTTTTGAGAAAAGCTCATCTTCTGAGAAACCAGGTTAACTTCCATTGTGTTAGATTTTCATTCATGTCAAGTTGGTTACGCGTGTATAACCATCAACAAGCTCTGAGATTATTTATATAACCCTCCCCTACTGATGAATTTGATAAACTTTGAGTTAATTCGTGTTAAATCTTTGGCAAATTTTGTGTTTATTTCACTTTCAGAATGTCTGCAAGTAGTTTTTCTTGTTCCTATTGCAATCTTGTATCAAAATATGTTTGAATCACACAGATCTCAATCCTTGTGATAGTTTAGTGGCATCTGTAATTTCATTTTTCAGAAGAGCTTTCATCTAGGAATGAAATAAACGATTTAAAATCACTTTTCTTTCATCTGTTGACAGAGATTGTTTGTAAGCCTCTGGGCGTACCTCAGGCATGACTGATCTTAGATTTTGATTTTTTATTGGGTCTTCTAACTCGAGCCTTCGTGCTAGAATCTCAAAGATTGTGTGAAAAAGTGCATGTATGGGCCTCCATTGATGCACACCTTCTGGTTGAAGGAATGTTTTAAATATTCTGAAGCTTTCTGTTATTGAATTCTCCATTTGTTGTGAAGTTTCTCAAGGATTTGGCAAAGTCCAATCTATCTCATTGATCTCCCACCAAAAATTATTTCAACTAACCAATCCTACCCCAAACTACCCATGTCTTGCTCTGTATATCCACAAAAGAACAAAATCCATTTGCTATAGTATGTAGAACAGATCAGGGTTCCAAATGTCTTCAGTAACCTTAGCCTTGTGTTGAAAATATCTCCTTATTCTGGAAGTGACAACTCGTGAGAGTCAGATTTGGGGTGTTGAGCATATTTCCCCAAGGTCTTCCATATAAAATTTGTGCAAAAGTAAGGTATCTATGTCTCCTTCATTAACAGAGGTTACAAAATAGGTTCTCTTACCTTGGTTGAAAGGCACAACCTAAAATAGTTAGGATAAGATCACATCCTTTTAAGGTGCTACACACTTCTTCAAGGCCCGAGTGCTAAAAAGTCAGATAAATTGCTTCCCCGGCTACAAAACGACATACATAATCAATTATCTGCTTTTAAGTGTCCTGTTAAATCCATGATGCCGCTTGGTTTGTGAAGAAGAGTAAATCCCGGTACCAACAAGACCCAAGAAAGCATATCCTTGACCTGACGAGGACATTAAGTGAGACCTATCTCAAGAGGCGGTCAACCTAAGGGATCGACCATGAGACCTCCTACTTAGAGTATTAAGCTCTCATCCATTTGAGCTAGCCTGTTAGGCTTGCATAATACAAGTACCAATACCCCACTCATTACATTAAGAGGTAGTAACCCATATATCAATGTAATACTCATTACATTAAGATGGAGTAACCCTTATGATCCTTGTTATGTCAGAAGGCGTCCTCTATAGAGTTGCCTTTGTTGGAAAATGTTTATTTTTTGGCCACATTTTTTGGGCAACCTTTTCTTGACTGAGAATTTTTCCAATATTCGCTACATTTTTTTCAACATGTGGTACACACTATTCTCATTATTTTGTTGTTGCCCTCCCTCTATATGTACTGCTCTGCCCTTTACAATGCTACCATCCTTCACAAACTATTACTACCATTATTATTACTTCTCGACAGTAATGGACCACCGTTTACGCTTGTCCTCTCCATCTTTTCCTTTCAAAATAACTGCATTTATGCTTTTTTTTATAATTAATGGCTTGCTTATAATTTCAATTTTTTAATTTTTATAAGCCACAATGGTTGACGATTTTTGATTAATAACCAAATCTATAGGGTTTTGGCTATTTTTAGGGCAAAATATTCCTCTGTACATCGTGGAATCAAATTCGGGACATGGTAATGGTTTTTGTTGTGGTAAAACATTGTCTCTATGACTGTGGTAGAAAAATATCACATTAAAACACTCTCTTGAGTTAAAGTCACTTGTGTATACATTTGTGATTACATAATAAATGATTCACTTGCAAAGCATACGATTCAGGTGTGCGTTCTTGCAGAGACAAGGTGTGGACATTTGCAGAAGCACTACGAAACAACAAATTTTGACAAATGTTTAGTTTGCACATGCCCTGGAAGATATGCCTGCAAAATGTGAAAGTAGGTGAGCTACTTGACAAAATTCCTGAAATATATGGTCTTTTGGATTGTATTGAATGTGAGATATGCAAAAGATTGGGTATATAAAGTTGTAAACATAGTCTTGTTTCATTAAATTAAAAATGTGCATTAAAATTCAAACTTCACATCAAAAATTTTACACTTGGATATGGATTATCTTTGGTAGTATGAGCTCTAGGATTTGTTTTGAATTTTGGATGCCTTTGAAATATCATTTTTGATGGATGAGATTGAAGTATAAACAAAGTTTTGAGTTGGGGAAAAAGCATTTTATCTGTTTCCATCTCAAACGTGTCTTCTAAAATGGAAAATTAGGAATTATTTGAAAATTTTCCTCTATTTATGTCGAATAAGGTGTACAGATGTCAATGGAGTGTTATGGCACATTACATCCAATGGGGGAATTAATCTAGTCAATGTTTTTCTTTTTCTTTTTCCAATGTTTTATGTTATTTTTTTTAATTACTCAATCATAATAAGATGTATTTGTATTGTTTTGGATTGGGGTTTACTAAAGGTTAAATAAATTTGTGGAATATTATTGGTGGTGGTACATTTGTTAATGTCCCTACCCCCTGTTGGTGGGAGATTTCATGACTTTTTGGATTGCTCGTTTGATATGTTCAAAGTGAGGGAGACTTTGTGCTCACCTCTCCATCCCATATTTAACATTGAGGACCATTTACAAGTGTTTATGTGTTTTTAACCATCAATAATTAATAATTTCATAGCCTTCTTTATAAGTTTTTTATCGATTGGTGAAAAATGGTGTTGGGAAGATTTAGATATGGTCATCCTCAAGAGCCATTAAGACTATTTAATCAAATGCTACAAACAAATAGACAACCCGATCAACTCACCTTTGCTAACATACTTGCAAGCCATGACAAAATAAGAGCTTTCCAATAGGGTATGGACATCCATCAAAATAAAATATGAAGTGTGTTTTGTTGGCTATTGTAGTTGTACTTCACACAACCTTAAAATTATTCAAGCTAACAAACGTTTCACCACAAATTACAACTGTAACAAACATAACATTGTTATTCTCTCTTGCGTGGTTTACTTAAATACTGAGGAATTTAGCAATGAAATACCACCTTTGGAAGCTTGGGCATGCAAAAGTGAGTACACCAAAAAAATTTCTACATACTTTGCTCAAGATTTGAAACAATTAGATTTTATATGTGTGCTTAACCAATCATTGGTTGAAGTGCAGTAACTCTAAAGAAGTTTAGGATAAACATATGTTAAACTAGATTTTGCTCAAAAAAATCAGAGCTATTGCAACTTACAGAAGACAGGGTCATACTCAAGAGCTATTGAAACTATTTTATTGAATGCGACATACATATATTCAACCCCATCAATCCACCTTTAACAACATCCTCACGAGTGTGAAAAAATAAGAGCTTTGCAACACAATATGAGACTATTTAACCAAATGTAATGAACAAACATTTATCGAGGCACAATAAAATGTATTTTGACCAAATATTAAAATTGTACTAGGTTATTCACTCCTCCCATTGCACAAACTTTAAACAATTTAAACTAGTATAAACTAAGGTCAAAATTAGAACTCCAACAAACTTAACATTATTATCCTATGTGACATAATTTGCAACTATATACAATTGCTAGGTAGTCATTATCTTAGTCCCATACGCTACTAAATATCAAGGACGTTATTAACATCATTTCCAGTGCCACGATTGATCATTACGCCGTTCTTCTTTCGTTAACCACAAAAGTTACCGTCATAATAACAACAATGGTAAAACAAAACCATCTCCTTTTTCTTCTCTCAGGGGGCATCGGATGCCCGAATCACGTACACGTGGCCGTTTCTAGCGAAACCGAACTGGCCACCGCCCGCGACGGTTTAGCTCCTCGGGTCCCACTGTCCCCACCTGAATGACGCGGCAGTAGCCGGTGGTCGTCCTCATCTTACACGTGTGGCGTGCACACTGAATTCCCTCTAACTGCACGTGCGAGAGGAAAGCCTGAAAAATATTTACCCCAATATCAAATACAAAACAGGTAACAGAAACAATAATAATTTCACGCAGGGGTTTTTTTTGTTTCGTACATCGAGTTACGAGGGTTTGAAGCCTCCGATCTAGTAGCAGATTAGTCTCAGTTGTCTGTTGTGTATAATATCCTATGTTTGAGGGCACCCTTTTTTTCGCTGTTAGCTTCTAACTCACGACGTGGAGAAGCCGCGGAGGATCCTGTGAGAACGAACTTTTTGGGTTTTTTTGCGCCATTGTCTGAAAAGGGCCGTGAATTTTTCTTCCTCTTTGGTCCCGAGGCCGTGCTCTTTCAGGCCATATTCGTATCTGATCTAGACATTGGGGATTTTAGGGTTTCAGCAAGCCATATTGGAGCAGTTTTATAAGTTTATTTGCACGTGGCAGCAGCAGCAGGAGGCAGGATGACACGGATCTGGAATGATCGTGATCCAGCAATGAACCCCATAACTGCTGCCGAAGTCCCAAGAATAGTAGCGGTAAGTAGATGTAACTAACGCCATTGTTGCTTTGCTTTCAGTTAATGCCTAGTTAAATATTAAGGTAATTGGGGCTTATGTGAGGCTTACGGAAGGCGTTCATTCATTGCTTATCCAATATTGGCGTCAACTGGGGCCAATTTGAGGTTACGTAGAAGAAGTTCGTCAGTACTGGTTAACATTTGGGAAGAATAGGGGCAACTGGGGCTTACAGCAGGGAAAAAGTTGTTCATTGCTGCTTTACTTTCAGCTAGTGTCTGATATAATATTGAGGGTAAATACGCGTAATTTAAGGCACACACAAGGCGTCCGTCATTGCTGCTTTGTTTTTGGCTAGCGTCTGATTAAAATTTGGGGTAAACAGGGGCAGTTGCGGCTAACTTGCCGTACACAGAAGAAGTTCACCATTGCTACCTTGTTTTCCTCTAGCGTCTGATTTAATATTGGCGTAAATAGGGGCAACTGAGGTTAATTTGAGATACGCAATTGGGGCTGGGCTTATCTGTGATATACAGAACAAGTTCGTCGTTGCTGCTTTGCTTTAATCTAATGTCTGCTTAAATATTGAGATAAATAGGGGCAATTGGTGCTAAATAAGCGCACAACATCATTGCTGCTTTGCTTTCTGCGATATCTGATTAGACATACGTCCTACATAATTGCAATTGCGGCTCATTGTACGCGCACTGAAGAAGTTCATCTTTGCTGCTTTTTCTTGGCTAAAGCGTTTTGGGCTGAATAGAGGTATTTCGAGAGACTGAGAAGTAGTTCTGAAGGACACTTTGATCAAATAGTGCTGTAAATAGGAACTATTAGGACAAAGGTACCGCTGTGTCATTGCTGCGTTGCTTCGTGTGTATAACTAATTAAATAATGGATCAAATAGGGGCATCTGGGGGTGATTTGGGATATCAGGAAGAAGTTCCAAGGCACAGACCTTATTAAATATTGAGGTAGATAGGGTTACTGGGGACTAATTTGAGCAGAAGAATTTTGAGGGTGTGCTTTGCTTTTAATAAATAGTAAGAGTTGAGGCTAATATGAGATACTCGAAGGAATTTCTGAAGATGTGCTTTGTTTTCAGGGATTATTGAATTAAGCATTGAAATTGAGGTAAGCAGTGCAATCGTGGCTAATTTGAGATACTGCTGAGAAGAAGTTGTGAAGATGAAGCCCCCGTCATGTTCGGTCTGTCAGATGACCTACAATGAGGAAGACAGGGTTCCGATGATGCTTCAGTGCGGGCACAGCTTCTGCAAGGAATGTCTGACACACATGTTTTCTGTTAGCATAGATAATACACTTCCATGCCCGAGATGCAGGCAGCCTTCGAAGGTAGGCAATAGTGTGGAAGGCCTGCGTAAGAATTTCGCAATGATTTCACTGCTTCACCATGCTAATGAAAGTTGCACGCCTGAGGATGAGTCGGATGAAGATGACGAGCTTAATGCTGATTATGGATCCAACTGCAACAATTTGAGCAATAATGGGTTGGGATGGCCTTCGACCTGTGGCAGCAGTATGCTGATGGATGTGGGTTCACACTCGATGCGACTGGTTCGACAATTGGGGAAGGGCCCTCGACCTGGGCAGGACACCTGGTCTGTGCTGATGACTGGGCAAAGTGGGTGTCGGCACAAGGTGGCAGTGAAGAGGATTAAGGTCTCAGAAGGGATGGATTTGGTTTGGGTTCAGAGCAGGCTTGAGAACTTGCGGAGGGCATCCTTGTGGTGTCAGAATGTCTGCACCTTCTATGGGGCATGTGAAAAGGAAGGCAAGCTCTGTATGGTCATGGAAAAATACATGAGCTCTGTGCAGTCAGAGATGCAACATAACGAGGGTCGTCTTACATTGGAGCAGATCTTGAGGTATATATTATATTCTTTACTACTCCCATTGTTAGCTGCCAAAAAATATAATAGATTAATTAATTTATATTGTTTTCTATTTAGCGAACTACCCTTATGACCATAAAAGAATGCTTTAAAGTTCCTTTAATATTGTGGGTGCATGTTCAATGATGCCTACCTGCTCCAACAAGATGGACATGATGTGCAGGCTTCTACTTTCTACTAGTTTCACTTTTTAAGAGACCAATGCACTAGTTTCATGAATGTACATTGTTTTGTATTGAAATAATTTTCCTTTGTCACCAAAAAGAATAATTTTGGAGCTCCTATAATCTCCAATGATGCTCACCCACTGTCTTCAGAAAGACTCGCATCATTTGCAGCTCACTGCATTGTACTATCCTCAGGGTTGCGTGACCAATTGAACTAGTTTAAATGAATTAATGTTGTTTTGAATGGAGAGATTTATCCTTTTTGTCTCCGAAAATAATATTTTGAAGATGTTATAATTTGCAGTGATGAAAATTCTCTCCAGTTATAAGAGCATGAAGTGCAGGTGTCTACCTTCTACTGCCGTCACTGTTCCCTGACCAATTACACTGGTTTAATGAATACATATTGTCTTTGTATTGACAAAATTATCCTTTTGTCATCGAGAAGAATATTTTTGAAGATGTTTTAATTTCCAGTGATACCTAATGTCTCCACTAAAATGTGCTGAAATGCAGGCCTTCAATTTTTTCCTTTCACCTCTATAATCTATTAGATTAGTAACATACTATGGACTCTGGAGATATGTGATACTTTGGATACTGGTTACATAGCTCTTCATTACATGTTTGTCTTAATAATTAGTATAATTATCTGGATGTATAAGTCACTAAATACACGTATTTGACGCTTAAAAGAAATTCAAATGACTCATTTTTAAGGCTTTGTTTTCCTCTAAATTCATGGGTTTACAAGACTCAGACTTGGCAAAAGAGCTCAGTGAAAACTCAGCTACTCCAAATGAGGCCTGTGACCTGCAAATGAGGGCGTTTATTCTATTCTTTTCAGCTAACTGAGTCTCATGCTTGTCTCAGAGAGTGTTGTCAAAACTTGGAGTCTCACCTGAACTCAGTTTCAGAAAGTGATGTATTTGACTTGTTTTGTTTCATTAACACTTGAACTCGGGAATTTTATGACTGAATCAGACAGTCTCGCAACTATGGGTAAGCCAAGGAATCTGATGTCAGAAAGTCCTAAAAATCCATATACTTGTAGAAAATATGACTAATATAACTATATAATAAATCACATCCAGCTGCTGCAAAATGATGGAGTGGAGTTTCAATTCATTCATGCATTAGTGAAGATTACAAGGGTTACTGTGTGCAGTATTATATATGGATTTGGACTCGGGATTCGAATTCATTTTCATGTTCTTGGTTTGTAGGCCAGTGGGTGCAGCAAAACATACATTAAAAATTATATGTTTTCCTAACAAACAAATATACCAAAAGCATGGCTCTGGTTGTGGCAGATTTAAAATAAGTATTTGGGAATTTGATAAAATAAAATATAGACATTAAAGCAAAATATGTTTGCAATCCTTGGGAATCATAATGATGTAATGAAAAACATATACTGATGGGTTAGTTATTAAATGTCGAGTACCTGTCCGAGTTAAATTTAATAGGTAAAATGTAAGGAGGGAATTATTATTACTCTACGGATGAATAGACGCATCCCCATTAAAACCATACATATAACAGTCCCCTAGATACTATTATATTCTTGTCTAGAAGGTCAATATTTAAAACAATAGGGAAACTTTGAGGATCTGTGCCTTTCATACCTTCATTGTAATTTTTATAATATTAAAAAGGGGAGAAGTACAAAAAAAGAGTATTTAAAAGAGTAAGGTACTAAAAGAAAAAGCAAAGAAGTGTCTTTTCGTTGTCTTTTTTATTTGAAATTAAACCAATTGCCATGGATCTTTTTGGAAGTCTCAATGTCCCCCAGGTTTGATGCATAACTTTGTCCTGGTCCAACTCCTTGCATGAGAGCACATGACCGGCAAAAAGAACAAAATGAATTTCATTCCAACTTATGGAGCAAATAATTAGCATTTTAACTTCCAAGTATTGATCTAGAAACCGGCACAATGAAATGGCAACAAGAACAAAACAAATTTCATTCCAACTTATGGAGCAAATAATTAGCATTTCTACCTTCCAACTGTTGACTTAGAAACGGAATGGTACAACATCTCTGCAATGAATCCTTTTCAACCAATACAACTTGAGTCGTGTGGATTTGGCAATTCTAAGGTGCATGCAGATGCAGGTGGGACATTTGCTCCATCTACGCTACAAAGCATGCTGCTTTTACTTCCCCAAGTTGTCAAGAAATTTGATGATTCTTCTTCGCTACCACCCTTGCATTATCATTGTCATCTACCAAATAGGCAACATGCATACCTTAGATGGTTAGCCACATGACCTGCAATGAAGATATTGTTTTGGAGATTACAACTCTACAGTGGGTTCCACTTGTTACCGAGTCTTTTGACCAATGTTTCAGCACCTTGCTTCCCCATTCGGTGGTTTTGTGCATGGGACGTGAGCTTCATCACCATGTTGAGCCTGTGCCGATATCTTCTACTTTATTGCAATTGTCTTGTTTAGGAATCAACAATTGCAAAGACCAATAATGAACCCTGTGTGTACCTTTCTCAATAGACAAGGATTCTTGTTTTGTAGCGAGCTTTCTTACAACTCCGGATGGACTTTTAAGTTTTTAATGGCTTCAGTGCTGGCATATTCTCCTTTTCCTTCAGTATTTACCATTGCTTTTGTCCTTGAGCGGAGAGGACACCATGCACTTTTAATTCCTCATCTGACAGTGTAATGCCTTGGACCCGACACTCATGCTACTACAATACAATCTCTTCAGTGCAAAGATATTTTTCCGTTCAAAATGTAAGTTACTGGAACTTGTATCTTCATATGAGGATACTTTTGGGCCTTCGGCATGAACAATTTATAGCAGTTTCCATCATGCTTCATTCCCAAGCGTTTTATGTCCCAGCCTTTGATATTTATATTCTATTCCATCTTGGGACTCTATCACGGCTTGTGGCATGTGGCATGTGGCATGCGGCATGCGGCATGCGGCATGCGGAATGCGGCATGCATGCACTTCATACACTGTTAAATAACATTTTCTCTTGGCTCATCTTGAAAGATATGAGGTGGTTCTGATTCATACATAGAAATTGGAAACAATTTCATCTTAAGAAGGGAGGAAATAATCAGATTCACTGTTGTAGATATTTTTGCTTTTTTCTTGTCCTAGGTGTTATCCAGCTAACATGCACCCTCATTGTACAGCTTTTCAATCTACAGGAATGATGAGCGTAAACATAACAGTTTTTGTGGCATATATCTCGTGTTCTTGGTGGTTCATGCATTTTACTTAGTCTCTGCTATGTATTCTAAATGAATTATATCAATCTTAGAGGGACTGATGAAGGCACGACTGACTAAAGTCAACTATCATAGAATTGTAGTCACACAATGGACTCATTTACTATTATTGACAATTTATTAATAATCATGCTTAAGCAACTACAATGTGGATTGCCTTGTTAGTAAAAATATTCTTTCAAATAGAATGAGACAGTCGAGGTGCGCTTCTAAAGCTAAAAGAGGCTATGCCTGGAATGTCAGAATTGTAGGCATAGAATTGTAGTCACACAATGGCCTCATTTGCCTTATTGGCAATTTATTAATAATCATGCTTAAGCGACCACAGTGTGGATTGTCTTGTGAGGAAAAATATTCTTTCAAATAGAATGAGACAGTCGAGGTATGATTCTAAAGCTAAAAGAGGCTATGCCTGGAATATCAGAATTGTAGGCATGTGAATAAACTCAAGATGATTAATCTGCACCATCATGGTCTTTGGACTACCAAAGCTATACATCATTCGAATTGGGAACAAGAAAAAATTGTCAAGTTCAAACTCAGTGCAAACATTGGATAAAGAAACATTGAGAGAGCAATTACAATCAAATTGTAGAGTCATGTAAGTAAATCTAACAACATTTTTATTGATATAAATTACAATCAATGTGTCCCTAATGTCATTCGTGACATCACGATCTTTGGACTTACCAAACCTATACATCATTTGAATTGGGAACAAGAAAAAATTGTCAAGTTCAAAGTTAGTGCAAACATTGGATAAAGAAGCATTGAGAGAGAAAACACAATCAAATCATAGAATCATGCAAGTAAATCTAACAACTTTTTATATTGATATAAGTTATAATCAATGTGGGTGCATAGAGTAATTGGCTGGTTGTTGAAAGTGGTGTGATGTTCATATAATTCCATGTAATTATCCCTAATGTCATTCGTGACATCATTTTTCAAGTCGGGAGTAACTGCACACCATGTATATTCCTCATTGTAATCAAATTATATACTATTAGTATTTTCATTACATTGCCCATTACATTATACTAGTGAAAATGGAGGGCACACAAAAAATGTCGTTTTTTTGTTTAACTCATCTACTCGAATAAAATGAGCATATTTCAGGGTGGCAGAAATTCAAAGCAGTATCTAAACTACATGAAATGAATAAAGAAAGTTTAATATATGACATGCTTTACTTGTAAAATTTACAGTAGTACCACAAACTTCATAGGATATTGACCAGAGGCCTCTACTTCCTTGAAAACAAAATCTATGTTGTCCATTTTTCTTGTTTTCTTCACTTTTTTTTCACGTGAATGTGTTTTGTGTCTTTTCAGCCTCTTGTTTCCCTTTTTTCCACAAACATGGCTACTATGCTTACATATTAACATTGACATATATATTGCACTATGATTTAATTCACTTATGATATGTATGGAACGATGGTCTTGATTGCAAAATTAATGGCTTTGATTATGGAACTGTAAGGAAAAGGTATCATAAATGTGTAGGGATGAGATATGCCATTCCCTCTAAAATCTTGACCACGCTGCTTAAAGATTGTAGCCTGACCGGGCTTGTTGTAGAACTCTTCTTGTTGGGTCTGCTTGTTGTGCTCTTGTTCTTTAGATGATGCTGATACTGAAGTTGAAATGGGTGCTAAAACTACTGTCACATTCTTGAAAAAGTCATTGATAATGAATCTATGATTCCTACATAAATGCCTTTGGTGATGATTTCTTCATTGATAAATTCTTTTATGATTGTGTCCTTATCTTTAGTGATGTGCTCCTGCCTGTTTTTAAGATGTCTTTCATCCATGTGTGCAGGTGTGCTCACAGGTTATCCTGTTCCAATTTTTCTAGATATACTAAGAGGATATCTCAATTCCCCCCTACCTTGGATGTCCTTGCAGGACTTCCTACATTATCCTTTTCAGAGGTCCTGATAAAAAACTTGATTGTTAATATCTTGGTGTTCAAGCAGAATTTCAAGTATACTCCATATTTAGGTGTTGAATTATGAGCAAGCCACCTATTTTTCTTCTACTTTTCGTCCCATTATAATTCTTTATGATAAACATAATTTTTCAATTCTCGAAACTTTGGGTGTATGTAATAATTTGCTTTTTTGGGAGGTTTCTTGCTATAAGCAATCAACCCTTATAACCAGGGTTGCACAATTTTTAGAAAGCATTGGACTTACAGCACATTAATATTTGTGAAAGATCTTAACGGCTGTGCTAAATGGGGTTTCTAATATTGCATTGTGAAAATATTGCATGTTCTTATACAATGAGATTGACATTTTAGTGTCAAGAGATCTTAACATAACGGATTTATTTAGAAGATTTGGAAAATGTTTTTCTGGTAGGCACAAAACAACTTTAGATATAAGTAGAGATACCATAGTTATGCTTATTATGAAATCCAAATTATGCCACAAACATTCCTAAACAGAGACTGCGAGTCTAAATCCAGCAGTGCAAGTCTGTGACTAGATATCCAATTTCCAACTAATTTGAGTGTGGCTACCAAGTTCGGCAAGATCTAAGGAGCTAGAAGATACATCCATTTTGGTTTTCTTCCTTTTAGGAGGTGGTTTTGGGCTATTGGTTTTTACTTTGTTCCCCAGAGAACAAGTATTGCTGTCCTCTGTCTTCTTTTTCTGTATCCTTTCCCACACTTCCTCATTCTCCTCACTAATTTAAATGGCTGCTCCTACATTTGTCGGTTATTGTGGATGTCCTACTCCTTTGATTTGTCTTGCTCCATAGACTGGCGAGGGTTGATTGAAAGAGCCAAAATTCATACTCTTTGCTTTGTTCCAGGACAAGATGTGGTCTCAATGTCCTCTGCAGTTACCTCCTTCAGTGTTGCTTTGTTTTTAACTGCTTTACATTTGGACTTGGGCTTTCTATCTTCTTTATCTGTCCTGCTTTACCCTTTGTTTCTTGTCCCTTTTATGCTTCCCGTTTCTGATCCTTTAACCGCTTGTGACAAAGGCCCTCCAGATGCTCAAGTTCAAATTTGCTAAATTGGGATGGAGCATTCTCATAGTCCGCTTCTTGCTTCTACATGTAATTGAACAGCTTCAGTTTGATTGTTGAAGTTATTCAGACGTTTGTTTAATATGTTTCAAATGTATGTCAGTGTGGCAGCATACAGCTGCCTTAAGAGCTACAATGTTGGACCAAAACATTTTGGTCAGTATTCAAATTTGCTAAATTGGGACAGTGCATTCTCATTCTCCGCTCATTGCTTCTACATGTAATTGAATAGCTTCAGTCTGATTGTTGAAGTTATTCAGACATTTGTCAAATATATTTCATGTGTATGTCCCTTAAAAAGCCATAATGTAGGACCAAAACATTTCACTGACTGCCTCAGCAGCCATCATAGAGCATCAACCACAGAAATAAAGCCCTAAGAACCAAAAACACATATGCCTTCTGACAAGAGCGAAACCACTACTTATACTTCTGAGGCACTGCAAGCTTCTATTAGTAGAGGCTGCTTGCCATTATGTCAGGCTGTAGGTGTGCACTCTCCTTCATTTGCAGAGTCCATGGGCCTTCTGAGCTATTTTTCGCTCTAGGAATATTTGGAAAGTTAAATTGAGATAAAGTAATTAATATTTTTGGAATCATATAAATATGTATTCGAAGGGTGGAAAAAGCAACTAAACAAGGTCAAAATAAAAAAATGTCAAGAAAGTTTTTAGCAAGAGGCTCTTTACGGGGAAATTTATCTTCTGGAATAGGCATATCACTGTAGCTATGTTTTTAACACATTTTAATTCAATATGTATGCTAAGGCTTCAAATAGCTTTCAGTTTCCATAGATCAACAATATAAGTTCTTATCCCCACTTTGTTTCAGTTGTAAGAGGCTCCAAATATTGCCTATTAGTTTGTGCCCATAGATTAAATTGTGTAATTCTATGCTCGTGAAACATTTAAGAGAGGGCAGGATTCTTTTCCCATTTTCTTAATGCTTGGGAGTTTCATATCACTTCTTTTAGTTGACAAGAAAATAAATAAATTATATTAATGTCCACAAATGACCAAACTAGGTCAATGGGACTTGAGAATACAACCAATTACAGTAGAGAGCGCCGGGGTAAAAGGACTCTAGAAACAAGGAGAAGAACAAAAGTATTGAATTTAGATGACGGATAAACCTAATGTAGTAAAGTCCCCAACCCATGTGGTTAGGGTGCCAATATAAATAACCTTGTGGGGGGAGAAAGAACAAGAAACCTCAAAGATCATGGATTGATGAAGGTTGAAAGGACTGGATGGTAGCTCCATCGAACTTCTTTGATCATGTCCAAGACAAAACAATCACTTGTGTCATTGTTTATCACTATGAAAGGGCCAATGTAGGATCAAGAATACTCATTCGAGGAGTGTCTTAGGCCATTGGGGGTAGGGTGGGTAATCCTGGGGGGAAGAAAATCATCTCCTTTAGAAACACCTCTAACATCTAAGGCTGTAGAAACTCATGTGGTAATGAAGAAAGTTGTGATGTGTGCTTGTCCTTGTGGCCCAAGAAGTGGTTGTGAAGGAGCGAATCCATGACATCGAGGAGTAGATAAGGTGTTGAGTAGGGGCGGATTCCCATCATCAATAACTAGTGTGTTGAAGCACAAATCCATGGTGCTGATAAGATAAGATAAGATAAATATATTAATGTCCAACGAATGACCTCAAAAGTAGGTCAATGGGACTGCGGCCCAAACAATATACAAAGTGCGAGCAAGGACAACTCAAAACGAGGTCCCAAAAACAGAAAAGAAGAGAAGACAGTAGAAAGGAAACCCGAAGCCAATACCCCCATAGGCAGGGGCAATGGGGCAAGCGGGGAATGAGATGGAGGGGAAAACGAGGACCAAGGTCTAATCAGGAACGGTAGCCACACCCCTCCTAACATTAGAGGCCGACAAAAAGAAGCTCTTGATGGACTGGCAACCTGGAGAGGGGGGTGAAAACCTCCTTCCCTGCTGAGATTTGAGACTGAGATTGACGCGACGGGCAGGGGGACGAATGGAGTTGGACTGCCCTCTGATACGTGTGTATCCGATTCTGCTGGCGGTGATCGAGGGAAGTGTGAGGGTCCAACTGGGGACGAATTGATCTATGCACTGTATCTGGGTCAAAAAGGCTCTGTCGTTGAGTTCCTCCACTAGTGTGTAGAACCGGAAAGAAGGTTGTAATTCGTCTCGTGGGGATGACTCTCGGAGGGGGATGAAGAATCTGGTCTCAGAACAACAAAGACTCACGGATGTAGAGGGCAAGACATCGTTGGTCGATATATCTGAAGAAGTCCGCGAGAGTCTGAATCCCTCTGAAGAGACAGTGAAATCGTCCTCTGATCTCATAGTATATGGGGTAGCGGAAGATGAAATGAGTCTCTGTCTCCACCTCATGAAGGCTACAAAGCCTACAAAGTCTATCCTCCCGATCAATGTGGTGAGTAGTCTCGCATCGAAGTCTGTGGGAGCCGACTCGAAACTGACCCAGAGGTATACAGAGGGTGTGTATCCAGTGGTGAGAGGTGTACTGAGGTCGGATGATGAGTCCATCTTTGATTTCAAGAAAGTGCTCTGCATAAAAAGACATCTTAGGGCGCAAACCCCCAGGGGGTTCACCCAAGTAGTATGAATGAAGCTCCTGTAGATATCCTCCCGGATGGACCTGTTCAACACTTGCTTGGTGGGCAAGAGATGACTGGGAGCATTAAGAGAATACTGGAAGGGAGGGAGACGATCAATTTGGATACCAATTGAGTCCAACAAGGCAGAAGTCTTGGCAAACCAACAACGGCCCACAACCTGGGCAATACTCACAGAGGAACAATAGGCGAGATATGGATACCTGGCCTGCTCACCGGGGAGATCACCAAACTTTCTGATACGGTGAAGAAAGGATGATATGTCAAATATAGTCTCTAAACGGAAAGGTTGGGCTCCGAATTCTGGCAAAATAATATGCTGGGGGACCGTCTGTTTGCATCTGATGAAACAATGAAGGAGGAGAGTCTGAATCCTCTCAGCAGAAGCCCAATTTGTGTCCAAAAGGGAGGGCCCCTAGACAATAGACCCATAGAGAACAGTGGGGCGGATGAGGGAGGTCATAAGAAACATCTTGGAGGAGACGTCATGGAAGTGGTGCCAAAAATACTGTCTCTCGAGAATGGCAAGAGATCCATACCCTTTGTTCATTCTTGGCTGAAGAGCATGCCTCATACTGAATCTAGGCCCTGAGAACTGGACTCCTAGGTAGGTGTATGTATTAGTAATTTCAACCTCATGCCCCTTGAAGAAGAAATGGAGGTGTGATGTCCGCAGCCCATTGAAGACCATGACCTTGGTCTTACACAGATTGACCATCAAATGCCGAAGATCATAGAATAAGGCAAGTGCATCAAGTTGTCTCTGAAGTCCCTCAGGAGAAGAGGCGAGTAAGACAATATCGTCGGCAAATAGGAGAATAGAAATCAAGACGTGGTGAAGAAGGCAACCGTCCCCTTCTTGAATGTGATCTGGAAGAAAAGATTCCAGCTCATCAATGTAAATGCCAAAGAGGGTAGGAGACAAGGGGCACCCTTGTTTAACCCCAATGGTGCTCCTGATGGGATCAAACAATCCATGTGCAGTACGAAGACGCCCCAAGGATGGACTCATAGAGGCGCATGATGGACTCAAGAGGATCTGCTGAGTAGGGGCAGATCCTCTTCATTGAAAATTAGTATGCTGGCACATAGATTCATTGCGCTGAGTAGGGGCGAATCCCTGTTGCCAAGAGCTAGTGTGTTGGGGCACCTTAGTAGTAATCCAAGCTACAAGGTTGTTCGAGTTGAAGGAGCGTAAAATTTTGCCCAAGTTTGACAATGAATAAAGATAAAAAAAACTGTTTATAAGTTTAAACAATAAAACATAAAATAAAATTTCAAAATAATAAAATGTAAATTAAAATAAATAGAAATATGAGTAAATTGATTAAACCTTATTAAAATGAAAAACAAAAATCCCAGGTGTTGGGCAGACGCGGATTCTTGTCATCGATAGCTAGTGTGTTGGGGCACAAATCCATGGCGTTGAGTAGGGGTGGATCCCCTTCGCTGAGAGCTAGTATGCTGGGGCATAGCTCCAAGGTGTTGAATAGGGGCATAGCTCCAAGGTGTTGAATAGGGGCAAATTCCCGTCATCAATAACTAGTGTGTTGCGGCACAAATCCATGGTGTTGAGTAGGGGTGTATCCCTTTCGCCGAGAGCTAGTATGTTGGGGCATAGACACATGGTGCTGAGTAGTGGTGGATCCCCATTGCCAAGAGCTAGTATGGTGGGGCACCTTAGTAGTAATCTAAGTCACAAGGTTCGAGTTTGAGGACCGTAAACTTTGGCCCAAGTTTGACAATAGATAAAATTTGAAAAAACTGTCTATAAGTTTGAAGTTGAACAATAAAATATAAAATATAAGTTTCAAAACAATAAAATATAAGACTAAGATAAATATAAATATGAATAAATAGATAAAAACTTATTGAAATGAAAAAAAAAGTGAAAAAAACCTATAACGAAAAAATAAAAAATAAAATTAATATAAAATAAAATTAATCTTTAAAACATTTTAAAAAAAGTGAGAACTCCCTCAAAAGTATTCCAAAAGTCGTTTTAGAGGAAGATAATGAGGGACTAATGAAACCTATCACAGAAGAAGTACACCAAACAGTAAAGGATATGGGTCCGGATGACTTTCAGTTGGGGGTTTTTCAACAATTCTGGCACATTGTTAGTGATGATGTTTGGGCAGTAGTTGAGGAGTGTAGGAGAAAGAAAGTAGTTATGAAGGAATGGAATTCTACATTCCTCACCCTTACTCAAAAAACTGAAAATCCAGAATATTTTGATGCCTACAAGACAATCTCTTTGCAACTATCTATAAATTCCTCACAAATGTCCTAGCAAGAAGACTGAAACACTTCCTCCAGGACATCATCTCGGACAATTAAAGTGGATTTGTCATAGCTAAGCGGATTCTTGATGGTATGATCACAGCCCATGAAGCCATCCACTCTATCAATGATACGAAGAAATCCTTTGACAGGGTCAATTGGAATTTCTTGATCAGAATTATGATGAAATTTGGGTTTTCTGAGGGATGGACAAAGTTGATACATAGTTGCATCTCCGCAGCCTCATATTCAGCCCTCATCAATGAAGTCTCAATGGGTTATTTTCATGCCTCTAGAGGACCTCAACTGGGGGATCCATTATCCCACTCACTTATCATTGTTCTGACATAAGCTTTGGGCAAGACTCTTTCCAAAGTAGTCAACACCTAAGTTGCTGCATTCGAATTCGTGTTCGAATTTGCCGATGATTAAATTCGTGAAAAATTCGCTGGTAAAAAAACCAGCGATTAAATTCGACTATGAGAAATATACATTTTTATTAAATATATAAAAACTAAAGATAAATTCACATTTCAAAAGAGAGATAATATCACATTTCATTGATTTCATAAGTAGCTATTGCAATAATGTGATTGAAAGCAAAAACTTCAAAAAACATGTGCTCGCAGGTTGCGACCAAGTTGGCAGGTGGGACGATTAGTCTGAGCACGGGAGAATACTCGGCGAGTTTTGGAAAGCTATCCAGTATTTTTAATTACGAATCTGTCGACAGGCGATCAAAGCTCATGATTCTTTCAGAAGATTGCAAGAAGTTGCTTTGTCCAAAAAGGTGCAAAAATGGATTTTATGAAAATAAGAAAAATATTGCCATCAATGCGTAGAGCTCGAGAAAATATGCACTTTTAGAGAAAACGACACCTGAAACTGAGCCACAGAATGAAAGTTATGGCACATGCAAGTTTTTGCTGCTACATCTTCTCGGACCCTTTCCAAAAATGGCAAATTTTTTTCTCTACTTGGATTTTTTTTCTCTACTTGTATTTTTTCCACCGAAAATCCAAAAACAGAAAAAATTGCCAAAAAAGGAAAAAAAAAACGTGAATTAAATTGCGATTTTCAACTCACTGTTAAAATTCGGTGAATTTCGAACAGGTCAACACTGGTCAACTTAAGGGGTTGGAAATTAACTCAACCATAAACCTTCTCTCATTTGTTATTTGCACGTGACACTTTTTAGCTAGGAGAACCTTCCATTGAGGAAGCCGAAATAATTAAGGTTCTTCTCGAATCTCAACAAGTATGCCTTGGTTGGGGGGCAGGAGGTAAACATTGGGAAGTCCAAAATATATTTTCTAAATGTCAATTCAGCTCCAACAAAGCATACAAAGAATCAGTTTGACATTGATCAAATTTTAGTATCCTACCTTGGCATGCCACTCATAGTAGGGAAAGCAAGGGAGGAAACCTGGAAACCAGTGATAGATGGAATACAGAAAAACCGTATGCCTGGAATGGCAAGTTGCTCTCTTTGGCAAGAAGAGTTCAATTCATCAAATCATCATTACAAGCAATCCCAACGTAGATCATGTCACTTTTCAAAATCACCAGTTTAGTGGCCAACGCTATCAACTCAATTTAGAGAAACTCTCCCTGGAATGGAAATGATGATCAAAAGAGAATAATTTAGTGGCATTGATAAAAGTATGCCTGCCCAAATCGGTGGGAGGGTTCAGGTTAAAAGATTGCTTTGTTACGAACTTGGCCCTCAATCATAACCACCTTTGGTGAGTATATGAGGAAAGATCTTGGCTATGGAGCAGGGTGATGCTTAGATTCCCAAGAGAGGGATAGGCTTTTTTCTCAAGAAGATCTGCCCAGGGATCAACTATTTGGAATTTCATAAAAAATTGTCGGGTCCAAATAAGGGGTAAGCTGTGTTGGTGAATTGCAAATGGGGAAAAGTAAATATTTGGGAGGAATCCTGGATCACAGAATTCGACCTTAGTCAAGATGAAGCATTTGTTGATCTTGCCCCATTTTCTAATTTGCATTGGGGTGGTTCAAAAGTCTCATATCATATTGTCCTAGAAGGTAATCGACGCAGATAATTGTCTCCTTGATCAAAGCAAGTACCTCTCACTTCTCCTGGCCTGCCACTCATCAAACACCAAGGAGCTTGAGGATAAACTAATCTGGGATGGGGCAACTTCATAACAAGTCTCAGTAAAAGAAGCCTACGTGGACATTATAGAGCTAGTAACATTGGTGTTGCCTTCATATCCAATGAAGCAAGTTTGGGTTGAGCATGGATTGCCAAAAACCAACATCTTTTGGCCTCACCGGAGAAAGCCTTAACATATATTAAACTCATAAAAAGTGGCTTCCAACAATTTGTCTGCTATGTGCAGAGCTGGAGGAGACGAGCATCCACACCTTCCTTCACTACTTTCTCTCATAGGAAATTTGGAAGAAATGGTTCCAAAAATGCAGGCCAAGCTTGTGATACCATACTCAGAGATCTTATGGAGCAATGGCACCTCAAAATAGATAACAACATCATAAAAACATTTGGCAAATTGTTCCAACACTCATAATATAGAATATCTGGCTAGAATGCAATAAAAGAGTCTTCTGGACAAATCTCTTCCAGCGTCCCGCTTTTGGAACAAAATTGAGTCAAACTCGCCTTCGTAAACCTCAAAGGGAAAGCTGAGACGGCGACAAATGAAGAAGAATGGAGTGGGCCCTGTGCTCTCCTCCCATGGAAGTGTTCGGGCCCTTCATGTGATAATGGGGCAAGTAGATTGAATGATAAAAAATCAATTGTTCTCCTACCCGGAGGATTTATACCATTGAATTTTGGTGTGGCAAAAGGCAACTCAGGCCCGATTGGTGGGGGTTGTATTTTTCAGGATTCAACAACTCAAACCAATTCTAGCAATTGCAATTGACATGAGATATGGATCTAACAATTAGCTTGAAAGGCTTGCCCTTTACAGGGGGTTAGAAGAAGCAACCAAGTAAGGATGGAAGAAGCTCATTTTGGAAGGTGACTCTCAAATATGGATCAATGAGATGCAGGATGAAAAAATCAGTTTCTGGTCTTTGCAGGCCATCCAAGAAGAGGCAATATTGATAACCGCTCAGCTAGATGTAGTAAAATTCACTGACATTTGACAGCAGGGCAATCAAGTTTCGAAAAAGAAACAAATTTGGGAGTCCACATTCTATTGAGATCTGGCTTCCCCACTCATACTTTGACTCATGACCTCCTGGCAGATCTAAGGCCAACCTGTGTTGAAGGACGTCATGGGCTTCTTCTCTACCTAAATAGCAAAAAGCCCTTTTTTGTACAGGCTTGTGAAATGATGATTCCTTGTGCATCCTCTTGAATATGTCATGAAATAATTGTTAGGGAGTCAAATTAGCTAGATTACCCGACTTCATATATTTGGTACATATAGCAAGTCACCACGTGCTCTAAAAATCATAACAGGTAATAATGGCGTAAGATTTTGGAACATACACATGAATTAGGCATTTGCTTTGAGCACGGGAACTGTCTTTAATGGGATAGAGGTCACCATAACCCGTCATTTGTTTTCTCTACGTGTTCTTCCCAATCTGGCCCTTGCAACCAAAGTAGAGCCCCTGAGAAGATAGATCAAACGATGAATCGCTACGGCAGCAGTGGAAGACATGTTTTCTTCCTTTGGATTGCAAAATCAAGAATCTGGTAATGTGTTTGTGGGTAACGAATGTTTGGCAAGTGGCAAAGGAAATGGACGAGCTGGAAGACTAGGACTTGAAGGGGTTAATGTGGAACCTGCTAGATGATCTGGGACACACTAACGAATGGAGGAATCACTTTAGCCTGACAGAGAGCCTCAACTCTGCAAATATGATTCTGAGTGCAATGAGTGGCTTCCTTCTACAGCTGGAGCAAGCAGGCATGGAAAGAACTCTCCTTGCAAATCAGGGGGAGAGTAATTCCATTTCATCCAATCATGCAGGGCATCAATGGAATTCTGTAGGGCTAGAAGGAGACGCTGGAGGCATCTGGGGGTGGACCTTTTGTCTGGGGCTCAAATTCCACAGCTCAACTACAAGGTGGAATCCTCTTTAGAGAGAGGAGGAAGACATCATTATCCTTGAGTAAGCCTGCATTTCCAGTTTGTTTTTATTAATGGTGTAGAAAAAAACAGGTACAAGAAGAATAGCAAATAGAAAGAAAAATGTTTCTATTTGCAGCCTGAAGGGGTTTGTGTAATTTCCCCTGGCTACTAAACCTGTATTTTTGGTACTCACAAACTCTCGGGATGCTTACCAATTTATAAAGTGTATATGTTTTGTGGAGTTTTTGGAGGATTTCAAGTTTGGCAGCCCCGCCCACACACAGCCACAGAGTGACTGGTCCTATCCCAGTCTATTTTCAGGACTGGCCTTTCCGGTCCCAAGGTTTTTTGGTATCAGTTATGGGTCTGAATTTTAACAAGATGAACTTGTAACCTGGTAATGACTGGTTCACTTCCAGTCAAAGCAGTTATGAAACAGTCAGTTGAGGCAACTGTTTGATCAGCTTCAAGATGAGGTTTTGATGAGTAGAGTCGGATTAGTAACTGGTTTAAGATTGGTGGGGCTAGTAAACCCTTTGTTGTCTGACTGTTGGTGTTGGTTCCTTTCACTCTTCTCTATTGGCACGATAAGGTGCCCTTCTTTTTGTGGACTGGCGAGCTCTCGAGCTACTGGCCATCTGCATTTTTTTTTGTTGGGCCAAGGTCCTCTTGCTAGGTAAATTTAATAAAAACAAATATTAAAAAAACCAAAGATATTAAAAAGATAAAAACAAAATGTAACAAAAAAAAAATTAAAAAAAAAATCGTAGTAAATAAAAACAAAAAACAAAACAAAAAACAAAAAAGCAAATCGTAGGAACAAATAAAAAATAAAACAACAAATTAAATAGAAATCAAATTTTATCAAAATCTAGATGATATAGTTAAAACATTGTAATAGGATAAAACTTTAATGTAAAGTGGCTCCTCCACTTGACTCTATGTTCATCTCCAGCTCTAGAAGCTCGCAACTCACATAGTAAACTCTAGCTTTTAGTTCATGCTCCATGCTCCATGCCCCATGCTCCATGGTCAGCTAGTCTCTCTGCTAACACGAATCTTGTTTGTAAAGAATATAAACACAAAAGTCTCACGTTTGGCTAGGGGCAGGTACAAAATGCACATCTAGGACACAACATTTGGGTACTCTTTACAATGTTTTTTGGTCAGTTGTTTTCCTGAATTTTAGTGATTTTATCTCAACTATTTAAGTGTTTTGAAAAAGCGTGATTTACAAATTTTTGGGTGAAAAATCATCGTACATTGTAACTTAGGTAGTAGTGATGTGTTGAGATGAGTGCTGCCTAATTATCCTAAATCCTTCAATATGTGAACCAATAGTTCCAAAGGGTGCCTAATGCCTCCAACCTCTGTGAAGGGCCGAAAGAAAGAGGTGATCAACCTAGGGGCTCAAGTGCTTCCTACATGGACTCGTGTCAAAGGGTGCCAACCTCTTGAAGCAAAAGGGACAAGGATCATTGGTTTGAGTACTTAAAGGTGGATAGAGAATTCATCGAGTCTTTATAAAGACAACAATGTCTCCACCAAATCTCATAAAACGGGCATCTAAAAATGAAGTGTTTTTGTCTCCATCTCCTAGAGGGAACAAAGATAATAGATTTAGTCCCCACGTGGAATATGATTATCAATATTAAACCGTAATTGGTAGGAGCATACCATTATCTGATTGAGGGGAAACCTCAACAAGCTCAAACTAATGGCACAAGAGATAGATAGGGTGATGAATGACACCATCTACCACTTGTAAGAAATGCTCAACGTAGAAAGCAGGTTGGAGCTGAGTGGTTAAGGAAGGGAGGTCTAAGTGGTTTGGATGTGCTATCTGTAGATATTCTATTTGACAATTATAATGATAACCTTCTTTAAGGGTTGATGAGGGGCATCCAAATTGGACTTGAAGGGAGGCAACTTATCAATAGAGGTTGGATGAGCAAACTAGTCTCAAGAGTACCAACAATGCTGACATCTATTTAAGGCCAATGATGCAATCTTTTCTAAAGAATATTGGACTATGTATGGATACTTCCCATGACCTGAAGCTGAATTCCCCCATGGTTCTAATCCTGTGAATGAAGAAAGTAAGCCTAAAGTTAGTCTCAAGGTGTAGATGTGTTTCCCCCTCTGAATATAAGCGATTTTATCCCAACTATTTTAGGGTTTTGAAAAGAAGGTGATTTTCAATTTTTTGGGTAAAAAATTGCCATACATTATGACTTAGGTAGTAATGATGTGTTGATATGAGCACTAGCTCACAAATCTTGCTCCCTGCAATGAGTGAACTAACAATATCCAAAGGGTGCTTAATGTCGCCAACCTTCGTGAAGGGCCAAAAGAAAGAGGCAATCAGCCTGGGGGCTCCAGGGGATTCGTGTGGGGACTTATGTTGAAGGGTGACAACTTCTTAAAGGAAATGGGCCAAGGATTGTGGTCCAAGTACTTAAAGAAGGTAGATATAAAGTTTCTCGAGTCTCTATAAAGACAACGATGTCTCCATTAGATCTCATAACTAGGGCATCTTAAAATGAAATGTTCCAAAAATATCCATCTCCTAGAGGGAGAGAAGACGATAGATCCGCTCCCCACGTGGGATATGATGATCAATATTAACTTGTAGCTGGTGAGAGCATACACTTAGCTGGTCGAGGGGAAACCTCAAAGCCTAGACCAATGATGTAGGAGATAGTCAGGGCGACAAATGACACCGTCTGCCACTTGCAAGAAATGCTTCGTGTAGAAAGGAAAATTGGGGTTAAATGGCTTAAGAAGGGAGGTACAAGTGATCTGAATGTACTACTTGTAGATATCCTTTTTGACGACTGTAATGATGACCTTTTTAAAGTATCGATGAGGGGCATCCAAAGAATACTTGAAGGGAGGGAACTTATCAATGGAGATGTCGATAGGTTGGAGTAGCAAGCTAGTCTTGAGTACCAACAATGGTGACGTCTATTGAGGGCCAATGGTGCAATTTGCTCTAAAAAATATAGGGCTAAGTATCGATAGCTCCCATGACCTAAATTTGAATCCCCATGATTATGAACTTATGAATGTAAAATGTAGGCCTAAAGTTAGTCGCAAGGCATAGAGGTTGGGCTACAAACTCAGCTTGGATGATGCATTGTGGAATGGTATGTTTGCGATGGATCATACGTTGAATCATGAGAGTTTGGACCTCAATACGAGTCCAATTAATGGACCCCAATGTAAGTCCACAAACCTCCCATATAAAATTGTAGGCCTAATGACTATGTCGAAAGGATATCCTTAAGCGTGCCAAGTTAGAAAGGGAGGTATATCCCTTGCAAAGGTGTGATAGAGAGGCAGGCTTCATACTAAATAATAGTTAGGAAATTTGTACTCTCGAGTAAGTGTAGGTCGATGTGATCTCCGGAGGTTGCCCTTTGTATAAGGACTGAGATAAGGGAAGATAACATTTGGAGATGTTGATTATCATGACCTTAGTTTTGTTAAGGTTGACCACCAACTGACGAAGCTCATAGAAATAGGTAAGGACATTGAGTTATCCTTGTAAACCATCAATGGAGTGAGAGGAGAACATTGTTATCGACAAAAATAAGTATGGCTATCACCCCATTGTGGAGAATGGTGCTATCATTTGCATCGGTATGTTGTCGAAGAAAATCCTCTAGTTCATCAATGTTAATGGTGAAGAGGGTCAATGAGAGAGGGCATCCTTACTTGGCTCCAAATGGTGCTCTTCACAAAGATGGAAAGACTCCGAGGAGTATGAAATTGCCCAAAAGTTTTCTCATAAAACCTTGGAGTGCTAATTAGAAAATATGGAATCCCCGATGTCTCAGAACTTAGTCAAAGGCGTTTTGGAAGTCAAAAAATCAACAAATTACTTTGGAAGATAGATGACTAGCGTCCTCAGTGATAGCTCGAAGTGTAAAGATGCGATTAATAGTAGTAAGATTGTCCCCTGCTCTAAGATAACCTCTCTCCTAGTGCTCATAAAGCTATATGTGCAATATCGTGTCATAAGGTTTGGCAAATGTATGCCCATTCACAATGGTTGTGTAGTTGCCAGGATTGGAGCTATCCCTAGACTTATGAATGGGATGGATTAAGCGTTAGGATTAGTAAACACGAAAAACCTGAGCAAACAACCTTGTTAAAAAGCCATGCTAATGGGGAGGCAAGGGAATCCACATCATATTTTAGAAACTCAACCCAAAAGCCCTTGTAGTCGGATGCTTTTCTGGGACATAAATTTTGAATAGCCCTGTTGGCCATACCGGCAGAGAAAACAATAGAGGATGGTGGTGGAGTGGAGACAATTGCAAGAAGTTGCTCTGGGATGTTGCAAAGAGAGCTAGCATAGGAAATGCATGCTTGAGGGTTATGTCAGAAGTGAGGGTTTTTCTCAGGATGAGAGTGAGCCAAAAGGTCAAAGGGGAATGGTGGAGGCCAGTAAGGAGAGCAAATCGTCTAAATGTACGAATCTCATGTCTCTTATGTCATAGAAGACATTAATAATCTCTAAGAGGGGAGGGTATGGAGGGAGTGTCATGGGCTAGGGCAAAACAAAGTCTCTGATATACGGATTTACACTTGTCATTGTACCAATGGCTCATAGGACAGGACCCATGGGAATGAGGTGAGCTAGAGTAGTGCACAGTGTGGGGACAAATAGAGTAGTGCTAGGGGGCATGACATAAGAACTCATACATGGACTTTGTGGTGGGAAGAACAAGGCAATAGTATTCAAACTCTTCATCAACGTGGATCGACGTGTTTCCAGTGTTGGGAGGGGAATTGGGAGTTGAGGGCGGCAGATAAGAGTGAGAAGCAACACAAAGGGTAAAAGTCAAGGCAACATGGTTAGCAAGTGGGAGCTGATGGGAAATAAGGAAGTCTCAAATGTGGGGGATTAGTGATCTATAAGACATAATCCAATACTTTGGCTCCCCCACCATTTGGGAAATAGGTGAATCTACTAGAATTGGGGAAATAAGGAAGCGGATCAAGAGTGTGGAGAATTTGTGATTCCTCCATTTGGAGAAGATGCCTCCCATAGGCTATGCACGAAATATTTCCATATGCTGATTCTGTCTGTAAACATTTTTTTTTTCAAAATCTAGCTCCTGAAGACAACTCGTTTGTGCAAGATCATGAATTGGTGTCTAGTGCATCCTTGTACAAACACTAGAGTGTACCAAAAGAATAACATTGCCCATTGAGGAATATTGGAAGATTTTTGGTTAAACGTCAAGGTCATAGTGAAGGGCAATGAGGCGAGGGAAGTAGCATACCGTAATTAAGATGTCATGGTCAAAAAGTGGGCACGTTTGAATGTGTAATCACATACATCGAGAATGGATATTAGAAGCTACCAATAAGACTCTGGACCTGACGTTGTCATGAATGAGGCAACCCATTCAACTTGAATATTGGAAGTTTTTTGGTTAAATGTCAAGGTTACAGTGAAGGGTGATGAGGCTAGGGAATTGTAATTAAGATGTCATGGATAGAAAGTGGGCCCCTTTGAATGTGTAACCACATTTATTGAGAATGGATATTAGAAGCTACCATTGAGACTCTGGACCCGACGTCATGAATGAGGCAACCCATTCAACTTGAACCATGAACACCCAATAGATCAATGTGTCTCGCATGAATAGGTCGAGACCCAAAGCATAACCTATGATTGGAAGGAGGGACTCCTCAGAGTCGTCGTGGGTCTTAGTAAGAAAGATGTTATTATCTTGTGAAGCAACAACATCTTGGAACCTACTTGGGGAAGACCATAAGGTATCATTACAATTCCAACCAGCAATGGAGATTCCACTATCTCCTATTGAGACCCAAGGTCGTCATGCTAGTGGTCCAGGGCATGACCACCCAAGGTGAGAATCGTGAATGACCACCTAGGGGGATAATCATGAACGATAGTCCTAGAATTGCGTATACCAGCCCACTTGTTTTCTTTCCTAGAAGTTACAACCCAAATATTGGCTTTCTGATGCTCCTCCACCTGGAGTCACGTGAGATCTCTAGCCATTTTTTTTTGAGGGAGTAGAGTTACTTTTTTGCCTTAAGAGCTTGCAAATGCTCTTTTGCAGTTCGGAATTTGATAACAAGGGTGTTGGCCAACAATGCTTAAGCTCTGTTATGGGAGATATCCAGATATCCTTTAATGACAATGTTTAGAATCTGTAATGTTTTACAAGGAATCTACTCTGGTTGCTTCTCATTGATAACCTGAAATATTTTGATGATTGAAGATTGTTTTCAGTGCTTGTGTCTTGTAGCAACCATAGAATATATAATGTTTTACAAGGAATGTACTCTGGTTGTTTCTCATTGATAACCTGAAATATTTTGACAATTGAAAATACTTTTTAGTGCTTGTGTCTTGTAGCAACCATTGCCTTTTCCTTTATCTGTTTACTGTTGTTTATTGAAATGCTAGTGGATGATTTGTAGCAGTGTTCATGTAAGTTACAATCATTTTCTAACAGAGTAGTAGGTAAAGGGATTTTTTGGTTGTTCCCTTCAATAAATCTTTATATATTTTTGTTATGGAATCTTTTATGCAGATATGGTGCAGATGTTTCTCGCGGTGTTGCAGAGCTTCATGCAGCTGGTGTTTCATGTATGAATTTGAAACCGTCAAATCTTCTTTTGGATGCAAAAGGACGAGCAGTGGTGTCTGATTTTGGTCTTCCAGAAATTCTGAAAAAACCTCAATGTAGAAGGGCACGCTCATTGGCAGAGGATGAAACTGCAAGGTCACATTCCTGTGTGGACTGTACTATGTTGAATCCTCACTATACAGCCCCTGAAGCATGGGAACCACCAAAGAAATCATCCTTGAACATCTTTTGGGATGATGGAAATGGAATTTCTGCAGAATCTGATGCCTGGAGTTTTGGCTGCACATTGGTTGAGATGTGTACTGGAGCAATTCCGTAAGCCTTTGGGTTACCTTCATATTAGTATTTAATAGTTGTTAAAGATGGTTTTAAGTTTAATCCATGTTGTTTATATTGTCATTAGTTTTATGGATGTATGCTACTACACAACTGACTATGTTTGACTTCCAGGTGGGCTGGTTTAAGTTCAGAGGAGATCTACAGGGCTGTTGTCAAGGCACGGAGGCAGCCACCACAATATGCTAGTGTAGTTGGTGTGGGCATCCCAAGAGAGCTATGGAAGATGATTGGTGAATGTCTACAGTTTAAGCCTTCTAAGAGACCTACTTTTCATGCTATGCTGTCTATTTTTCTGCGCCATTTGCAGGAGATTCCTCTTAGTCCTCCTGCAAGCCCAGAGAAGTAAGACGAGTATCCATGTTTTACTGTGCAATGCAAAGTTTTTTACATTTAGTTAATTTAACTTTCCCTTTGGTATGGTTGCATGCTCAAGGTGTTTGTTTGTTTGTTGAATATGCTACTAAGATTCTTCAATTATTGCTCATCTCCTCTGCTTTCAAATTATTGGAAAAACAATATTGTAAATAGCGTAATTCAGATCATTTGAACATAAACACTGATGGCCATCACTTATTGCAGAATAAATTTGGAACAACTATAGCTTGATATTTGACATAGTATACATAGTCGCTTGATAATACATTTCTCCCATAAATGTGATTAGTAATGAACCTAGGTTGAGGTTTTGTTTCTCAGATTTTTCTGTACGCAAAAATGTAAGTTGAAAGTGGTTTTTGTTGTTTGCTAGTGACGTATGATTTATGGTTATGCTTTTAAATCTGGAGCATATGTTATTGGACATTGCAAATTCATAGCTAAGATGGTTGTTCATGACAGTTATCCGTCCAAGGATTCTGAGGCTACTGGTACGGAGCCATCTCCTTCATCTGTCCTGGAATTTGCGCAAGATACGCCAAATGCTCTTCATCGCATGGTCTCAGAAGGGGATGTCGAAGGGGTTAGGTGATTTGCAAAATTTGTAACGCACTATTCTTAATATTATAGTTTATCTGCAATTGTAAAATAATAATATTTTTGATTCATCTTATGCAGAGATTTATTAGCGAGAGCATCATCTGGAAGGAGTGGAAGCTCAATTGGAGCTCTTCTAGAGGGCCGTAATGCTGAAGGTCAAACTACCTTACACCTGGCTTGCATGAGAGGTTATGCTGAACTTGTTGAATCCATTTTGGAGTATCCAGAAGCAGATGTGGAAGTTTTGGACAAGGATGGGGATCCCCCTATCGTATTTGCATTGGCAGCTGGGACACCTGACAGTTTAAAAGCCTTGATAAGGAGGGGAGCGAATGTGAATGCAAAACTCAAAGAGGGCTTGGGGCCTACTGTTGCCCATGTTTGTGCATTTCATGGGCAACCTGACTGCATGCGGGTACGTCTTTTCAGTTTTCTTCAATGATATAGTGCTACATCTATACCGGATTACATGATTTTTAAATTTTATTTCATCCTTTCCTTCTAAAGTAGCCTTAGCTCCTTGTGAATTTGTTGACTAACTTTCGGACAACAGGATCTACTTTTGGCAGGGGCTGATCCTAATGCTGTTGATGATGAGGGTGAGACTGTGCTACATAGAGCGGTTGCAAAGAAGCACACAGATTGTGCAATTGTCATATTGGAAAATGGTGGATGCAATTCTATGGGTGTATTAAATTCAAAGGAATTAACGTATGTATTTTGTCTCGCTCTTCTCAATGAGCTCGCTACGTTTTTTACATAGTTAATGCAGAAACATGAAACATATTGCATTACATTTAATATCTCTGGGGCCCATCTCATAGATACTGAAGACTCTTTCAAGTCAATTAAATATGTTTTTTAAAATTAAAAAAATATTTTGCTATCCTAGACTATGCATTAAACATAAGCCAATAAGACATCTACAAATCCCTGTTCTATAGAAAATATGGAGGAGTTTTCCATGTACTTCATTCTTATCACTACTGTGTTTAGTAGTAGTACACATGCATTACTTGTGAAAAATGTTTATACCTATTGACACGGCTTATTGAAGTTATACTCAAGAATTTTGAGTTTGCGTAAAGATTGACTTTGCAACTGCCCCTGCTAAATTGAGATTATTAGAGAACATGCTAAAACTACAGTTGCATACATGCTTTTCTGTGATGGAAAAAGATTTTGACGTTCTATGTAGGAGTGTGCACCTATTGCATTCCAAATTTGAAGGTTTTTCTCATATTGCTTCAGCAAATGCATTAAAATGTCTCATGTCATTAGGCTTCCACTTGGATCTCATTTCTTCAGCGAAGCTGTTTACTATAGGAACATGTTACAGATTGCTTTCCCTGTTCCTAAAGACATGTACACAATGTAGTTTTAAGGCCATTGATGACAATAGGCCACAGGGTCACAAGAAGTAAACATTCAAGATTGTGAGAGTGCTGGAAGATGTACAAGGTGGACCAGCACAGTTTTGCAAATTTTAAGTCAAACGTGTTGGGAGCACAGGATTGCATGAGGTAGAGAATAGAAAAACAAGCTGCAAAACTGTGGGGCATAAATTGCGCTAAAGATAAAAGGACTTATCTAGGTATCAGGATTTAGTTTTGTGAAAGAATATGGGGCTGGAAGTGAAATGGGGGAAGAAGAAAGACAGAAAAGAGTGAACAAATGAATGGCAAAAGAAATTGCAAACTATACAAATTGAGGATTGCTAATGACAGTTTGGGATCAACTGGATCTGGATTCGGTATGTATAAAGCAACATAAAGGGAGACCTGCAAAGAAGCAACAAAATGCTTGCAGAATTAGAAAGTCACAAAATGTACAGAAACTGTATAATAGAAGGATGTGGCACAACATGCCAGATCAAAAGCCAAGTCAGATAGCCATGTAGAAAGTGGTTTAAGATTATTGCCGATTGCTAATTGTCCATCAGCAATGAAAACTTGAGGAAATGGCATCGGCAATAGGGATTCCGACTCCCAAGTAAGTTGGCATGTGCCTGACAGTTTAGGAAAGAGCTCAATAGCTGAATTCTGGGATATTTTTTGAATGGAGACATCGTCTAGGACAAATTAATGACTATAGCAAGAAGTGTAATTGACCAAGGAACCAAAGGCAAAACAAGAAATTGGCAGAAGAGTCTCAGATCCAGGAAATGAGTGTCATACTGCTCGAAACATTGAACTTCAACTCCTGCATTGCGCAAGTACTTAGTATCAACCTTCTTCTCTCTAGGTTGCTTGTCCATAAGCTCGTACAAGTATGTGAAGATCTTAGGATTGCACCTCTCCCAGTCTAGTGTTCTGCTCTACCTATTGGTCAAGGGACTCAATGAAATTGGCCTGAAGTGACCACTGGGAGAGCACTCAACCTTTAGGTTGAAATTCTTAATGCTTTTGTCCAATAGGGAGATGATGGGCATGTAAATGAGCTGGTGATAGAGTGTGATTGGCCAAGTGGGAAGGGAAAATAAGACAGAAGGAAAAATGGATTAAAATGACGGAAATAAAAAAAGACCTGCCAATTTGCGCTTTAGGGAATTTCAGTTGATGAGGCTACAACTAGAACACCCAAACTTGCAAGGTCAGTTAAAATTATAGGGAGGATCCAGTGAGACATAGTGATGTTTGTGAAATAATGTGAGATACTGTACAACCGGTACACAGAACTTTAACAAGATTACAAGATTGTAGAGTGTAATCTTAAACAGGAGAAAGGGGATACAGAGTGATTGTGAGATATGAATGTTTAAGGCCTTGATAGTTTTGTAGAATTATCCAGAAGTTGAATTGAAAAAACAATGGTTCACAGAAGATTGGTGCCAAAAGATAAGATTTTAAAGGTGGCCCTTAATGAAAGGTTTGTACAGAGCATTGAATTGGGACACAAAGATAAGACGGGTTCACTTGCAAGATGCTGTGCATCAGTCTTTTAGTCTACTGAATGAATTGAAGAGACATTTGAACAAGGTCCCACCATTTCCCTATGGGAAAGCCTCATGTAAGGCAGTGAATCTGGAGACCAAAGATGAATGCCCTGTGCCGGATGTGGTGCTTCAGATGAAGTCGATGAAGAAACATCTTCAGTACGGGCAAGTGTTGAGATGCAGTGAAAGAATTGAATGCTCCTTTGATGTGAAAACAAAGGAGGATCAATAGACTCCTGTTATCTAAGAAAAAGTGTATGTAAGACCACCACTTCTAATGGTGGTTACTAGAATACAGGGGAGTCGGGGAACACAAGACAACCAATAAAGGCCGTAGAATATCCCATTATTCAGACGTAATTGTAATGCAGCAGTGTAGAAGATGTAAAATACAGGGACAATTTTGCATGACTGTTGAAATCAATGAAATTCATCATATCTATGGTGTAGATGGTGCAGGTCCTGTAACCATGATGATAATAACTTCCCAATGCAGAAGGCAACCGATGTCAATGTGGTATGGTTGGGGGAAGATGAAGTTGAGTCTTCCATTGCTGTTGTACAGGGACAAGCTATAAACATTATTAAAGATGAGTAGGAAGCAGTGCAAATGTTTGCAGATGTCAAGTTTGAATGAAAACAAGAACCTTGCTAGAGTTTGTAGTTGATTTGCACATTGTAGTTGCTACATCTCTTTTGCAAGGGATGGAGGACAAAATGGCTATCCACCTGGATGCATTGATCATCAATTAAGACATGAGTGCAATATTGGGAATTGAGATATTGCAAATAGTGTTGGTGAATGTAATAATTGATGGTGGTTCTAGAGTCAATGTATAGACATAGGAGACATGGTGGAAACTCAACAAATGAATTAAATTTTATGGACATCTGAATTTTGATTTTTCAAGGCAATCCAAACACTGACAGAACCCATTGGTACTTTGGCCAAGTAAAGAATTGAAGTGGCAGGACAAGACGTTTTGTTAATTTCATAATCATTCCAATAGTAAAGGTTGTGTGACATGATTTATTGAGTGGTTGTTTGTGGCTGAGTCAGGCCAAGGTAATTTACAATTGGGCTAGATGTAGATGGAGAAACCCAAACACATACACCGGGCTTGACAAAGAGGGGAAAAGCAAGCAAGAGCACATGTAGAGAGGCTTAACCAACTAAGCTTAAAATAATTATCTGGTTTGCCGGCTTATGTTAACTAAAGGCAAGCAGCTAAGCAAAGAAAATAGAAATTTCAGCAACTCGTGTTCTACTTAAAGCAAAACCTACTCTAGTCACAACTTTCAAATGACCTAAGCAAAGTTTTAAATAAAAATTAAGGAAGAATGTTTCAGAAACACACAAGACCAAATGTTCAACAACTAACCTAATGCTTAACAAGAATTTTAAAAACTAGGCTAACAAGCAAATTTGCATCAAGATTCAAAAATTAACCTAGCTAATTATATGCATGAAAATTAAGAAACTAACCCTAAACAAGCACATAAGTTAGATAAAAAACCTATTTCACCTTGTAGCCAAGGTGTCCTTAGATCAAACCCAATACACAAGCAGGAAGTTTACCAAGGATTTTAAGGATCACAGACCAAAGAGGGCAAAGGGTAAGAATTCACAGAACGATCGGAGAGAGTATGATATAAAGGTGCAGAGCAAGGGTATGAACAGTCAGAGCAATGTTGGATGCACAACACTGTAGATCAGAATCACAGTTTGTCGACCTCCAATCATGGCATGAGCAAGAGAGAATGGAGCAGCGAACTCGGAGAAGCTTGGAGCAATAGGGCCAAAACCTGCCAATTGCCAGGAGTAACTAAGAGAAGCTGAAACACGAGCTCAAGTGAGTACTGAGTAGTAATCAGAGATAGATGCAAGTATAGTCCAAGATGAATAAAAAAGTGTTAAGAATAACCAAGTAGTTGTAAGAGGGATGATTGGAGGCTAGTTTATTCTATATATGGGTGAAAATAGGGGCATATGTTGGCAATAGAGATGTTAATAGCTGTTACCAACTCCTGCAGGGCGTGGAACAGATAAATTGGAAAGTGTTGCCAGGCTGTGGGATTTGTAGCATAATGGGCAGCCAAGCCGCAGGTTTTTGCGAAAAAGCTGCGGCTTAGCCGCAAAGGGGCCAAAAAGCAAGCTGCTGCCAGGGAAGACGCTTTCAAGGGGGTTGCTCCGTTGTGCTTGTAATCTATCGTCATTAGGTCTGCTATTGACTCTTGAGAGATGTGTTCGTGAGATATGTGGGAAATGAGCATTACAGGATTGGGGTCGCAATTCTCCAAAACCATGGGAAATTAATTAAGCCGAGAGATATTTTACAGTAGCAGTGAGGGGTGGTATGTAATGGCATCAACGTGTTCACTTTATTTCAACCTTAAATTTGACATCCATTTTATTGGCATGGCATGATCTCATCCTTAAATTTGACATCCATCTGACCCTCACTTATAAGTTTTCTCTTTTTGTATGGAGAAGTCGATCAAAAATTAGTCATAATAATATCTTGGTCAAATGGTAGAGTTTGAGGCCCATGTTTTACTTTTCTCCCTGAAAGATTTTTCCGAGATTGAGACAAGGGTACAACTAGATTGATGCCATTTATCAAGCAGTGGCAAATTGGCAGAGAATGTAATGGAGTCATTTATAAGTATGCTATGTGAAAAATTCAATATATGAACCTTGCAATCGATACCGTTCGGCGTATTTCCGATAGATGTATGTAAGATATCTTTACTAGAGTATAGTATATATTGCTTTTATGAAGATGACCAAAGGTTTTACGGTGGACTTCTTCATTCTTTGATAGAGGATTATGAAGTATTTGCATTGTCTTACAGTTCAAAAACAGAAGAGATTGTGCATGGCAAGTCAGTGGCAAACAATGTTGTGTATGATAGTCAATGTGGCTGTGAGAATGAAAGCTCACCAAGTGTGCTGATGTCATGGTGTAGTTACGTTGGTGGGTGAACACAAAATATGCTGAAAGTGTGAGATGGAGAGTTGAAAATACCAACTGTCACAGATTATTTCAGCTGGGTATTGCACGCAAAAAAACAAAACGAGATAACAATGTGCAAGTATGAAGGTACGTGCACTGAAACAACAGTCTAAATAATCAAAATGAAGAAAGACGATCGCCAAACTATGTTCAGAGATCGGCGTCACTTGATGTTCATTGCTGTAAGGCATCACCTATATAGGACTCGAGCCGATTTTTTTTCATGATCTAACTCAAAATAATTTATATTAATATATTGTACAAAATTAATAATTACTCACATGGCAGTTAGATTTGTGATTTCAGATTATTTTAGCTGAGTATTGCACACAACAAAACAAAACGAGATAACAATGTGCGAGTATGAAAGTACATGTACGGAAACCATAGTGTAAATAATCAAAACAAAGAAAGATGATCGCCAAACTATGTTCAGAGATTGGCGTCACTTGATGCTCATTGCTGTAAGGCATCACCTATATAGGACTCAAGCCGATTTTTTTTTTCATGATCTAGCTCAAAATAATTTATATATTGTACAAAAATAATAATTACTCACATGGCAGTTAGATTTGTGATTTATATCCAGTGTCTAAATGCTAAATTTGAATTACAAATTTATGGCCGTGTTGTGGGTCCATAGGCCTATGGTAAAGAAATAGTTCTGTTCTGAGGCTGTTAATAATCCAAGTGCTACCAAAAATTAGGTAGTTGTTGTAGAGGCTTGGACTAGTTTTTTTTTTTGCAACATTCCTTTAACATAGAACTTTTTTTTGTGATTCAAAGGAGTTTCATGTCTACCCGCGGGTAAAGAGCTCTTTTTGCTCACTACAGAGTTACTTTTTATGTAGAAGAATTTACACTGCTTTCAAGTTGAGTGTGGGTAGTTTCAGTGACACTTGGAGTTATGGTTTCACGCCTGTCTAATTCTGAAACATTTTGAGCATTGCGTGCTTTATCTCTGGCTATGATTGGCAGCCAATCCGGGCTTTGTGACTTTTCCATGATGACCATCATATCCTGCTTGTTCTTTTCCCTTTTTATTTCTGTTTTTAGTTGTTTTTTCAGGACTTCTCCAAGTCTTCTTATTTAGTTAAGTTTTTAACTACAGCAGGACATTTGTCAGCTACATTTCACCCTGCTCTAATCTAAGACTTGTGTGTGGGAATTTTTTGTGCTTTTTCTGTCTGCGAGAAATTTTATCTGCATTTGCTTCAGTCATTTATTGAACACTTCGGCATTGTTTATTTTTAACAACCCACTGTTTTTCTCGAGAGAAAATTCAATGTTTTCCTTCCAGTTCTGGTTTCTTATTGGCTGCCAAATTTTTATCTTATGAAAGAGTGCTTTATGTTTTCTTTTGCTATTATTGATTTGCTTTTTGTACATTACAAAGTTTTTCATGCAACTGACCATATGGCTAGAATCTTGTTAGCTTTAATTTATTATGTTAGTGGCAATCTTCTTTAGGGAAAAAGAACAACGTTGAAGCAGCAAACTATTAGATTGGAGGTTAATCTTACATGAGAAATGTCTTTGCAGGCCATTACATATGTGCATAGCAACATGGAATGTGGCTGTTGTCAAAAAGTGGGTGGAGGTAGCAACAAAAGAGGAGATTGAAGATGCAATTGAAGTTCCAAGTAAAGTAGGGACTGCATTATGTATGGCAGCTGCCTTGAAGAAAGCCCATGAAACAGGTATATACACTGGAGAAATGCACTTAAAAAAATGTACTCTTTATTTTGTTGGATTGGCAGAACAGTATGCTGACTGTCATTTTGTGTATTGTGAATGATGCAATAGTTATAATTTTTTATTTACATGGTAGAAGTAACAGTCTATGTTGTCATTACATGTAGCTAATAGTTAGTTTGATAACATGTTTTGTATAGGATGCATATAATACCTATGTTTCTGGATATGCTTCCTCTGCCTTCCATGGTCTTTTATCCTTTGTATTTGGTGCATATACAGGACGATAAGGCTTCCTGCCATATCTGGATTCATATACCTCAGGTTTACAATTGAAATCCGTATCCGGAATGGTTGGGACATATTTGAGCTGTGTATCCCTTAAAAAAGCCAAATAAAACTAAAAAATAAATCTAAAAAATGTATTAATCCGTATCTGGAATGTTTGGGGCAGTTTTGAGCTGTGTATTCCTTAAAAGTTAAAAGCTATGTTGCCAGGAAACGCCCCCCAGCGCCCCTGTACCTTACCTGAAACGTTTCCGGTATGGAAACAGGTACAAAATGTGCTGGAAACGTCCCAGAAACACCCAGGACGTTTCCGGTACGTTTCCTTAAGTTATTTTTGTTATATTAATAGTCTTATTTTATAATTAAGTAACAATTTGTTTTTATTGTCACGACAAAATATTGTAATGGATTGAAGGCAGTCTATCGTGGATTTTCTGAAATAGTTTCTTGTTTGAATGGCAAAATATTGCCGAGGGCTGTAAGCTAGTCTAGCTGTTTTTTCCAAAATGTCCAGATTACTTGCACCGATGGAGAACAAAATCTCCCAAAACTACCAGAGGGATTTACAGAATGTTATGGAGCAAGTAAAAGAAGAATAGATGAGATATTAACTCTTGTATATTTTTCAATTTCCACATAGAGCTGAAAATATTATTATTAAGTGCCAAGTAAATAGCTATTCTCTTGTTATATTAATAGTCTTATTTTATAATTTTAAGTAACAATTTGTTTTTATTCTCACGACAAAATATTGTAATGGATTGAAGGCAGTCTATCGTGGATTTTCTGAAATAGTTTCTTGTTTAAATGGCAAAATATTGCCGAGGGCTGTAAGCTAGTCTAGCTGTTTTTTCCAAAATGTCCAGATTACTTGCACCGATGGAGAACAAAATCTCCCAAAACTACCAGAGGGATTTACAGAATGTTATGGAGCAAGTAAAAGAAGAATAGATGAGATATTAACTCTTGTATATTTTTCAATTTCCTCATAGAGCTGAAAATATTATTATTAAGTGCCAAGTAAATAGCTATTCTCACTGTTAAGTGCCAAGTGTGGCTTTTTTAGTGTGTTAAGTGTCAAGCGAGTTGCGAAGCTTACTGTGTAAGCATCTGGGACAAATTCTCAGTGTTAGCGTCTTTGTTACATTTAGATTAGTGACCAGTAGGATCTCTGTGGAAATGTATATGGATAGTAAAACTGTTGCTTGATAAAATGTTTGCCAACCAATAATCTGTTCTCAGATGATGATCAAACAAACTAAAAGAAAATCTAGATGATATATTCTAGAATCTAGATTATAATCATGTATATATGATTGAAATTATAACCATGTTGAATGATGAATCTTTAGAACTTCAATGAATACAAATTATTTTGAGTGCTTTATCTCTTATGGTCCATAGACTAAAATTTTGAAAATGAGTACTATGCATATATATATATATATATATTGTACGGATGTTTCCGTAATGTTTCCTACCCAAGGTTTTTTTGAAAATCGGCGTTTCCGCGTTTCGGACCTGTACCCGTTTCCTGGCGACATAGGTTATTATAATATGTTGAAAATGGCCCGATCAATGGTCAAATCAGATGTAGTTACTACCAGCTTCTCTTTGCAAGCATTACTCACAAGATCAGTTGAGCTTAGTGGAGAATGTAAAGTCTCACCACCCCTGAGATCCTTGTTATGAGTCAGCGCTTATGCATTGCCAATAGAGTAGACAAACTTGTGTGCACGCCTATGTGAAATAGCCTGAATAACATCCACTGAGGAATTACCAATGCATTTTGTCGTGATATTCACTTGACGTGCAAAACTCTAGAACAACTACATTACGTTCATGCTTCACATGCCACCAATGCCCAGATTAGAATCATAAATCAATAACAAATGCTCATAACTGGACTGGAATTCTGACGGCTATCAACAACCTGCTGCCTGCTTCAGATGTGGCAGTTCAGATTCCTTTGGGGTTTCAACAAATCATTGCTTAGCAATAGTCTGACTTGCCAGTGGAGATGGTAGCCACTGCATAGTTTTGCAATCCAATCTGTGCTAACCATACGAGCACCATCATCAACTGTCTGCAGGCTGGTCTGCAATAACTATATGAGCGTGAGCATTATTGTGAATGCCCTTGTTTTGGCACTGTGCTGACTAACTCATTTACTTCATCCCATCTACCTGTGTCCTTGGGAATGGTGGATACATCTTCGAGGAACAGACTGCTGCCTAACACCCCCTCTATCCATAGAATAGCTAATGTTAGGTCTAAACATTCCATTTGCAACTGTGGGCAGGCTGATAGTAATGTCCCACCAGCCGTACGTCTAGCAGTATTTCCGATTATGTCTTGTGTCTGTATGAAAAAATTAATAATTTGTGTACTTCATGGTTCAGTACTCCATAGGACGTGGCCTGGGTACTGCTGGACGTACCCACGGTGTTCTGTACCGAGAACATACCGTACCCGTACACATGCCACGTAGAGTATCCTATCCTTCTATCTAGTCCATAATATTAGTAGCAGGAGAGCTTTTGGTAAAATAAACCTGTGTAACAATGTCTTTGGGCAATGGGTGATGTTTTCAAATACCAGCTGATGATGGTCCATCACATCAACTCTTTGGTATTGGTCCAATAAGGTCATAATTGGTAAAAACACATAGATACTGGTTTTTCCCTGTCAAATAAGCTTATGCCTGATGTCTAATCAAGTTTAACTAGCTATATATATATCCTATGCAATTGGCTGGTAAATCGAGGTCTTCAATTGGAGTGCTCCACTCTCCCAGAGAAAATAAAAGTTGTTACATTCTTCCGACATTGATAGAAGAAGAGAGTACATAGAAGAAAATTGAGAATGAAGCGAACTTCTGAAGGATGGGCGTTTGGTGTCTTAAACCTGGAAATTTTCTTTAGATACATCCGTATCAATGTCTTCCTTATGAAAATCTTGTCATAAATTATCTGATTCCTTATGGTGGGATTTTGTGATTCTAAACGGACAACCACTAAGGTTCTTTCCATGGAAGCCTTTGTCTCGACGAGTTTGATGGAGAAGACTCCATTGTGGGCACCTATAATTGAAAGGCGAGTAGCCACTGTTATGGGGAGTCTGTAAGGTGGAGAAACAGATGTCACTTGAAGCTGAGCATTCACATTTCAAGCATCTGAAATATGCCCCTGATTGCAAAGTAATATAGGTGCAGTTGAATAACTGAGAAATGTAATAGTAAGTTTCTATCAGGACAAGAGTCAAAGACTGCTGAGAAGGACTAGAGAAGGAGAGAGTTCTTCTGCCACTGGCCAAGAGGGAATAAGGTTCAGCCGGTCTCCTGACTTGATATGATGCATTTGGCAGCAACCGAGTGTGCCTGATCCTCTACTCCATGATACCAAGTAGGAGTAGCCTTGATAAAAGATTTTCACTCTATCCCCAGACTACTTTATTCTGCTAGATTCTTCCACTTGAAGTCATTCTCAGAAACCACGTTGGTGACAATGATGTCCATGTGAGAAGCGAGCCTGGCATTCAAATTCTAAGTGCTCGTTGTCAAGATTTTGTTTCCACATCCAGTGAATCTAGTTCCCCTCTAGTGAGCATAATCGATTCTTCTGTAGACCTTTTGCAAAGTCTACTAAGTGACTGAGACAAGAAGGGATCAAACTCAAGGTAGTGAACATGCCATATGAATTGCAATTTTTTTGCTGACGAACGGTGACATTAAATTTCAGTGAGTGGCGCTCCTGATAGTAATATCAATGGGAAGTCAGATCCTAGGATAATGAATTTAAGTGATGAACTCTGGTCTAAACCTCATTACTACACGCTTCTTCCAATGACATGACATCACACCGAGGGATTCGAAAAGTATGATAATTACCAGGGCTCTAGAAACAAAGCCCAGCTGAAGGGAATCCATAAACTAAATTTACCATTTCTGAAGGGGATTATCATCTAAAGCATTCTTAGCAGCAACACTATTTTGCAATAAAAGACCTCTACAGGTTGCAGCAGAGAAGCACAATGGAATATCACTTGTAGTAAATGCAAGGGTTTCTAGGTGGGGGAAATTGATATATGGATGATCCGTACAGTTTTGGTAAAACTTTTAAATTATTGAACATCGCAGATGACACCATCGGGGCTTTTGAAACGTCTGCTGAATTGATCTTAGTGTGCAAGAGCTTGTATGTTTAAGCCATATTTCTTAACCTAGTTGATATGTGATAAGGATGCGATCAGAGAGATCCACACATGAAATGACTGCGAGGGAGTTATGGCTGACACCTAGGTGCAGGGTTCTTTCTGAGGGCTCTTGATCCAAGGTATTTAGAGTATGAGCCTTAATCTTAATTCAGTCTGGATGATTGAGCTCTAGGTTACCATAGTTACAGTAATTATGTAATTGCAATAGAGTTCTTAAGAGAGCTGTCTGGATATTGGACAAAGCTTTCATTTTGCTGTGAGTTTAGCAGGGCATGGATATTTGATGTTCATCATAAGCATTGACACAGGGTTGCGAGGATACATGTGCACAAACGAGGGGTCGAGGGACCTGGAAGGAATCACAGGAGATTTGTGAGTCTCACCCAGACGGGCAGAAGAAATGGTATCCACCGAGGGATCAAAACATGCATACCAAGGCTACAGACAAAGCCTGATTCCCCTCTGGAAATTCTAAGGACCAGACTTGAGGATTAGATCTCCACCCTCAGCAGCAATTTTGAATATCCACAATATTTTGTAGGATTTTTGCACGGGGGTACATTGCAGATCTCTTGAGAAAGCAAGACCATTCCAGGTAAGCTTTCTGACATACAGGCCTCGTTCTACGTATGGATGAGATGCTTCACTCAGTTTTGAAACACCATATCAGTGAACTGGTAGATTTTACACGTACTGATGCCCGCCTTGAAAATAATAACCTCTTTTGACTCGATTCAAGTAGCTCCGTTCATCGTGCCAAGCTCAATGACAAGGCTCTAAACTTAGCTGAGATCCATTCAGGAACCTGCCGGCAGGGGGACCCTGGCTGGCAGCAGGGACAAGTAGCACTCAAGGGCTCCCTTGATGGACAAAGATGGACCATTTGAGATTGCCTTGCATGCTAATGGCTGAGCTAGAACTACCATTTACAGATCTAGTAGTATGGGATTTTGAGGCCAGAGAGTGCTCAAGTTTGACGGACAAAGATGCAGGAGAACAGGGCATCTGTGTTTCAGTGACAAGTAGCATTGCCCTTTGTTGAGGATATTTACATAAATCTAGCAGTATGAGAAAGACATGGAAGAGCATTTACAGGATGTGCGAGAGTGAGACTGTCGACATATCCAAGGAAGAGTCAGACCATTGGAGCCCAGGATCTCATCAACCCCTTTTTGCGAATTATTGTTGAGCACTGGAAAGATATGAAATTGATAGAGGGATAGAAAGACGTATACAGGGAGGTTGCCCATTTTCTCCTCATGAAACTGGCCTTGTTTTAAAGGCTTTAGCACAACATCCCAATGTTTAACTAAGATACTTTCTGCCTATTAGCAGGCATCAACTTTATGGGACTTTGTCAAGTTTGAGATATCCCTTAACAAGCAAGTTTAGTAATAGTTATATTGATTGTAAGTCTGATTCATAAGGCCGAGGATTTACTTTAGCATAAATATATGCAGCATCAATACTGCAAAAACAGACTCCGCTTGGTTTGGATTACATAATGGCTTTAGAAAGTGACTACTTTTGTCTACAGTCTTTTAGTACGGAAATATGGCCAAATCAGTCCTTTTTCACAGGCGGTTTGAAGGATGTAAAAAAGACAATGGAGCCATGACTTTCATATGCTTTGCCAAAGAGAAATCTTAATTTTATTTCACTATTTGCAAATGCTTTTTAAAACGAAACTTAAATTTTGAATTGGAATTTTCACATGTTCATGTCAAGTTTCCAACTAAGTTTTGCACTAGATTTTTGACTAATTGTACAACAAAAATCTGGGTGAAATAGCCATAAGGTGAGCCCTTGAATCGATCCGCATTTCATTGGAGGTATCCTTGAGCTATCAATGTTCAAGGAAGTAAAATGCTAGGATAGCCTAGGTTTATGATTGACATGTGGCCCTACGAGGTCTCAAGTTGACCGGGAGACACTTCCCTAAGTGGGACCCGAATAGACACCTTAAGAGACATTTGTGGCCCTAGGAAAGCCCTTTCCCAGGTTGCTATGGATATGGTCAAAAAAAGCAGGTAGACACCATGAGAGTGTTGACCCTAGGAAAATTTGTGAAAATGGCTAGGTATTGTGGCTTTATGACCTTGGAAACCATAAAATCCCAAGCATGCTATATCTTCTCAGGTAGAATTCCATCAAGACACTTTACATCGGCTTTAGGTGAACCCATAGCATATGCTAGGCATTCCTGGCTGTAGGTGATTCCATGTAGACACTTATCATTCTAGGTACTACACCATGTAAAATAATGTCCACCCTAAGCTATGTTTACACTTGACAAATGTTCTAGGCCCTGTTGGCCTGAGGTGGACTTACCAGGCAGGCCATCACAAAAACGCTGATGCCAACCCCACTAAGGTAAAGCCATTAATCAAGCAACATATGATATTTTTCCTTGCTTTAGGTGAACCCATGCTTTACTGCTAGGCACATGTGCCTCTAGGTGGAATGCCATGTAAGCACTTGACATGTTGCCCTAAACGGACCAATGGTTTACTCCCAAGCATTTGTGCTCCTAATTTAGGCCCAATTGTCCAATACGCTAACATGGCTCTAGGTAGAGCCCATATGCCATAGTTACTTAAGACGAGGGGGCAGGGGAACAGTGGTTTCTAGGATTGCAAAAATTTCTTGAGATTTAGGGGATGGCTGGAAGATGGCTATAAAAATATATTGCAAAAAACTTAAGATAACATTGTAAAATTAAAATTAAAATATAAACAAAATGAATGAAGTTGAAATTAAATAACATTGTATATTCGTGATCCAACACTAAATGACATTGTGGAATTACTCATTAATGATAACATTGGTTACAATAGGCTGAAGTTACAATGAATATCTATCAACTAAATGCATGAACTATGAAGTTACAAACTAGACATTAAAACAATGAAAATCAAATTACCAAATTAAAATGCTTAGCCGCATTGAGTAGTAAACTCAATTATTGAATTCATCTTTAGAAGAAAATCTCTTAAATTACTCCTCATTATTGGAATTGTTGGGCTCATTTGGTTCCTTCAATGAAACCCCAAATAATGTTGGCTACACATCCTACTCATCAACTTGCCTCAACATATTGGGCTGTGCATCCCATTGTATTGTTGGACAGTCCTTGTACACATTTGTCTTGCAATCATTGAGACACATGGCATTATGTACAAAAAGAAGCTTCAATGTTGTCCTAGAGGTAAGTTTGTTCCTCCTAGAAGAGTGGATGAAACTATGTTTTAGACCAATTACTTTCAGCATCATAGCAATAATGAAGGCCCATTGAACTACCATCATTGTAGTAAATTTTTGTTGCCACAATGTGTCAATCTAATGTAGCCTTCGAGGTCAAAAAAATTGATAATGATTTGATTGACGCAACATCCTCCAGACTACATTTTCTCGAGGGACTTCATGAAGCCTTTCTTTACCTACAGGAACAAGTCTCCTAGGACTCTCCACAAATCATTTGGGATTTGCTACATATGTGACCATATATGGGGTATCCGTGAATAGGGGATATAAAGGATACAATGTATTTAACATCTCACTAAAAGAAATTTTTCTAACCACCGCATTCTCTAGCATCGCTTCAATTTGTTGTGGAATTCCCCCACCTCGTCCACTCTTGTATCATAATCATTATTTGCAAGGGCACCTATAACTCAATGGTTCTCCTCAATGAAATAAATTAGAATGTGTTATCATTGGCACACTCACATTTTGCAAATTGGAGGTGACCTCTCCTTTAATGTTTTGAATGATAATGGAATTAATGATAGGGTTGCTTTTAGTGTGTTCCATTGCTCTTTGTGTTTCATTGCCCCTTTCTTGGTGTTTCTCTTGGATTATTCTCAATTACCCATTCTTTATTTTTTAGTCTTAATGGGTTTGTGCTTTAGGGATCTTGGCTTGGCATTCTATCCTATTATTTCTCCTTTAAAATCTTGCGATTTGTATCGTGAGGAAGGATTTGGTGCCTCCCCCCTTGAATATAAGCTTTGGGCACCAAAGGAATTGTAAAAGAGTAGGTATTATCCATTTCCAGTGTATCCAAAGGACAATGCTCTAGATGAGGATCAAGATGTGTTGCAAGCACATGCGGAAGCTTTAATATTGAGTGAAAGAGGAGAGAAAGAATTGAACAATAAATGTATTTTATTTATCTGTGGATGTATGATTGCTTATCTTCTACTTGTTAGCTTCCTATCTACAACTACAAGTGTGTGTGTGTGTGTGTGTGTGTGTGTGTGTGTGTGTGCGCGCGCGTGTGTATCGTTATAACAACTATTGAGATTCTCGTGTGATTCTCCTCCTTCCAACTGTTAAGAGTGTGGATTGCCAAGTGTGTGCGGGAATTGGCCAGATGCACAAATGTAGCGCATACCCTAGAGTTAACACTTGTCATGCTGTTGCGTGCACTGGAGTGTCTATGTGGCTTGTGTGTTGTTGAATGTCTTGCACAAAAGTTGATCTGCACTGTGTTTGGAGATGTTGGACGCAATTTTATGCAGTGTAAGGTGTTTTGTGTAGTGCACGTAGGTGTGCATCTGTGAGTTTGAGTCTTTGGAGCTACTTGGCATGATTCCTTGCATCGTGTATAGTTCATAAGAGGCGAAGGGCTGCATGGTTGAGCTCAAAGTGTGGAAGAGGTCTTTGAAGCTGAGTAGCATGATTCATTGCACTGCACAAGAGTGGAGGGTGTGGAGGGGGGGTCATGGGGGGTCATGGGCAAGGGCAAAACGGAGTCTCTCATGTAGGGATTTACACTTGTCATTGCAAGAACAGTTCATAAGGCAAGATCCATGGGGACAAGGTGAGTCACAACAACGCACAACACCGCATAATATAATATAGTTCCTTTCTTCCATTTTACCTGTGCTTGTCCGAATAGTGGTATCAGAGCCATATGGTTGTGCATCACTAAGGAAGAATAAACTACATTTGAGGAGCCATGAAGGGGATGGAAGATTTTGTCCGAACAAATATTGGTATTTTTTCTTACATGCGATGTATTGCCTAAACAAATATTTTCAAGCAAATTTTAGAGTGCCCGGGCCCTTGTAGACGAAATCTGAATAAATTGTATGCTGGAAGAGCCATAAAAGTTGCTTGGGATGTGCCTGGCGTGTAATAATCGTCCTAGAGAGTTGAAGAATTAAAAGTCTGATTTTTTTAGTCTGCCTTAAATTGCCTGGGGTGCCAGTGAACAGCCTGAAAGATTTTTGGCATTGCCCAAGGCGCTAACATTTGAAGAAAAAAAAAGGTCATTGGATCTGACGGAATGGTGTTGGACATCTGCTGGACCAGAAGAAATGCGTGGAAAAGTAACAGCTGTAAATGGTGTGTGGAAGGGTAACAGCAGTAAATGGCATTTCAATTGGTGCAAAAGTGCTGAAATCTGGTTCAAACCTTGAAAATTCAAAAAGGCCTTTGCATTGCTATGCTAGGCGTGACGCTTTTATGTCAGAAGCATTGAAAGTGAGTATGTAGCTTTCAAAAGTTTTTGTCTCCATGGCCTAAAACAAGCCAGTGGATCCCATTTAAACAATTGCTGGGCGCTTCTATTGGTGCAATGAAAATTGCTAGAAAAAGGTTGTTACAGCTGCATTTTTTTTCTCTTTCCTTTCGTACTCAAAACAAAGGCTTATATTTTCAAAACAGTGTGTGGGAAAGTTGGATAGAGGAGTGGGTTATATGTAGGAGGTCTCTTGTTCAAATCTCGCTAAGTCACTTCTAGTGTGTAGATCAAACTTGCATGTGAGTAGGAGTATAACAATGTCTGTCTTCTTAAAACTTGAGTGAATACATTATGCAATTGGCGAAGATCATTTTTGTAAGGCACTGTCATGTAAGAGGGCAAGAGTTCAAACCTCAAGTGTCAAAATTCACGTTTTTTGAAAAAGGTGAAATTGAATTAATTGTCAAAACTAGGAAAGTCAATATTCACAAGTCATAGTTGGCACATAGTTGGAGGGCCTTCAAGGCAATAGCATTGATATACCTTTGGAGAAACAGACGGCCGATCCAATTCAATGCTCCGATCCCGATTATAACCAGTCATTATGATCAACATGACGTAGGGAGATTGAGGTCATCCATACACTTATCTCTTTAGGATATTTTGTTACTAAAGTCACCTTTCTGAAAACTAGACATAGAAATCTTTCCAACAAGTACACATATGATTGGGTACAAGTTGTAAGTCTAATATATTTTTATCTCCAAAAACCAGGGCAGGTTGCTGAAATTGCATTCGTGAGGGGTGTATCTAACTTGAAACTAGTGGAAAACTTGTATATGTAATAAATTTTGCATATGATGGTCAAATTAGGCTTATGACCGCTTGTTTTTCATGGAATGGATACTGTTAAAGCTTTAATGCGGACAATTTTTGATTCTGGTACTAGCAAATGCATTTTCCATATCTTTTGGAGAAATAAGAGAAATTTAATGTTCAACGGGTGCGTTTTTGGTGGAAACTGACACTCTACTCTTTCTTGGAGATCGGTGTGCTTCAAAACCATGGATGTAACACTGTTTCCTACCGCTTGTGCTGTTAGAGATGACAAGGTTGCACTTCATGGGTTTATAGGTTCCCAGGGATCTGACAGGTTGACAGAGCCAACGGCACACCATCTTGAGAGAGCTGTTAGATCCAAAAATGGGTTATGTTATAGTGGCAATTTTGGATAGATAGACATGTTGTTTTTTTAATCAAATTTTGACTTTCAGTTATTTGATATCATTGATGGTAACAAATTGGGTTTGTTTTGATGATGTTCTTTGTTGCAAGGATTTCTCACCTCTCACCTGATAGGGGGGAAGATATTGTATTGACCTTCAATCAATCGTTGATGATTCTAGGAGTTGGCAAGGAATTGCTAGCACCAACAATGTTGAACAAAGGTTTGTTAGCGTTGTTGGGCATCAGAGGGATGTGCCATACATAGTACTGGTTAGTTACCGGATGAGCTTCTGTGTGAGGCCTTATGTGGATTGATGTAGTTGAGAAAACCTTGATTGTGCGTATACTGCAATATGGGTACAAAATGGTTAGAGGGGATGGGCATGCAACCGTGATGTTCATCATTCATGTTAGAACTTGCAAGGTATCGCCATTATTTTGCTAAGGCAATGTGCTTCTGTATGAAGCAACATTGGGTAGGGTCACAACGCGTAAGGTATTGTAGGGCTTCTGCGTGAAGCAATATTGGTTGAGCAATATGATGATGTACACTGCCCTTTTGCAGGTGCAGAAAAGACTATTGGATGACTTCACAGTCATATGCACTGGATCATCTTCTAGACTCCTTTGTATGAAGGGGTGGTTGTTGGCTCATTTTATCCAAAAGGTGTTATGTTTGTGTTAGTGTTGGTCAGGGCATGTATCTCTTTATGAGATACCCCCATAAATGAATATTAGATTAATATGGGTAAGATGTATTTATTTGCTTAGGTATTATGAGGTAAATAATTAATGAGGTTGGTTGTATGGGTCAAGTAGTTGGACCGTTGGGTCCCGTGTAACTTCCTGAGAAAGCTTATATAAGCTTGGGAGCCTGTAAAAGAAATTAACAGAAATATTATGTTGAGCAAACTTTTATGAATGATATAATGTAAGGTCCTTTCTTCCATTTTACCTTGTGCTTGTCTGAACAAGTCTTACCTAATGAGCATAAATTCAAACTTTTAATATATATTTTATAATTTTCCATTCCATTATTCCATTTAATATTAGACAGAGTTTCGGAGAAAACAGTCAACGGTTATTGCAAACAATCAAATCATACACATGTATTCCCAAAGTCTGTATTAATATTGTTGAACTATGGAGTAATATAAGCTTTAGCATTTAATTTGTATAGAATTCCTATGAAAACAGTCAAAACAGCTGCCAAAGCTTACCTTGCTGATGTCAAAACATTATTTGCTGATGTTGGTCATCAACAGTAGTCAAACACCAGTGATAATAGGTTAATGCTTCACTAATGTCACACTGTACGTTGATTAGGCAAACACATGCTTCCTACAGTAGATCCACTCTTGTCAACTCAGCATGCCTTTGAAGAGACTATCATTCAATTGTGCAAATGTAAGGTCAATTTCTCTTTCTTTATATATTTTTAATGCAGTTAGTGACATTAACAAGTCTAAGAGATTGGCCGATATCAGCAGGTTGGCCCATTCAGAAAGGGAAATTTCAAATTAGTTGGGGTTTACCACGGCTGTAACATAATGATTTATTTATCAATTTTCTTCACTAGATCGTTCAACTTGGGATTATACACTCTTGCATTCTTATACCTTTTTTCATTTTCCCTGTTCCAAATGATGTGCTCATTAATAGTTTTGCTATCATCTCTCTCTCTCTCTCTCTCAAAAAATTGTATTTGTCACAGATCCCCTGTTATACTTATTATAGTGTTTCTTTTAGCGTAGCAGGAATTTCTTTTTTGTTCATTTCTGATGCCCCACAGTGAGGCTTGAAGCTCCTTAGCCAATAGTTTTGAGTTTGACCATATTGGCCATTGATGATCCAAATGATTTCACAGAAGTTGCGATGCCTTTTAGGATGTTATTTATGCACACAGCAAATTTCAGAAGCTTTTGCAGATCTTTGGGGGCTGTCATTGTTGCTTTGTTGTTATTGCTACCTGTAATTTTGTCACATCTCTTCAACATCTCGCATTGTCTCACTTACATTGTCAACATTGTGAGCTCTCCTTTAACATAGTATCCATCTATTATCTGAATGACTATTTGAGTCCCATTGACCTAATTTTAGTAATTTTTTAATGCTGATAGGATTATTTTTTCTTTCTTATGGTAAGCTTTGCAAAACTTTCCATACTGGTTATGATAAATTGTTCATAGAATGATAATATATTTATAAATGATGTTTTATGATGCAGGGGATCTGTTCCTGGTTAATAACATGAATTACCTCATTGAGACAATGCAAAATATAATGTTGCGTCTTTTATTCTCATTTTAAACAATGGGGTTAGAATGATAATTCTTCATCAAATCCGTTGGTTTTATGCTTGCAGAATGTAGGGAATTGGTTAGAATTTTACTTGCAGCTGGAGCAGACCCAGAAACCCAAGACATGCAACGGAAGCAAACAGCTCTACATGCAGCGGCAATTGCAAATGATGTTGAAATGGTGAAGGTGTGTCATATGGCCTTGTGCTTTTAATGATTAGATTTATTTGTGCTGCGGCATTTTGTCAGATATTTGTCATGTTTGCATTAATTGCAATTTCATTTCTCCTAGTGATTGGTGTACCCAGGTGCATCCCTGGGCCTCCAGTCCTAGCTCTATATGGGAAGATGATTAGTCTATGTTCTGTATGCCCAAGGCCAAACATAGACGGGGCCCCGCATCCCGTCACCACCGCAGATATCTCAACTTATCTTATAGTTATAGAGAGGGGCCCCTGAAAGACTTTACATTGCAGAATATACAGATCCTGGATCATAGATCCCTTTGGAAAGACCCTCAACCTAGAACCAGTTAACAGTTGTTTCTTTTGTGTTACAGATCATATTAGATGCAGGTGTCAACGTGGATGTTAGAGATGCACACAACACGACACCTCTTCATGTTGCTTTAGCTAGGGGATCAAAGGCCTGTGTGGGACTACTTTTGGAAAGTGGTGCCAACTGCAACTTACAGGTAATCATCTAGTCCTTGGTCAAGTTTAGCATTCTGTCTTGTTCTTCTGGCTTTTCCTTGCATTTCTTTCCATGTGTCTAGATGACTTGTTCAAAATTTTCTACAAGGGAATCCGACAACTACTTTTTTATATGCACATGTTGCAATATATGTAAACTTGTAAAGGCCAGTAACCTTTATTTTATATCCTCTGAAGTACTCTAAAGCCTTGAAAGAAGATTATTTCAATTCCTCATTCACATTTTTTTATCCAGAAGCCTCTTCCACTAAAACCTATGGACTGCTGATGATTAAAATCTATGTGCAGAAGAATCTAATTTGGAGGAGGAAAAATTAGTAGGTGAATAGTTAATAATATGTATAGTATCATGGACCTTATCTTCCTTTTTAAGTTGTTTGACACTCGGATGTAATATCCATTAGGAACATTGAGTAATAAGTCTGCAGGTATCTCTGGTAGCAAGAAGGCTTTCCTAGCAGAAACATTTTTTCTTCACTTTTGTAACTTCCAAATCTATCTTAAGTAAATGAAATTTGTATTTCTCTCAGCTTTCCTGTTTGTTGCCCTTTTTCTAGCTGGTATGTTTATAGTATTTACCATAGTGATTCTCGTAACATAAAGGGCTTTACTTTTACAGTCCCATTGACCTTCAGTGATTTGTGGACATTCACATAATTTCTTTTTTTCTTTCTGAGTTGCTTTTACATACTCTTTTAAAAGTTTGCTGCATGATCATACTTGACCAGTTGTCAAAACCATTTCCTAATATGTACCATTTCCTAACATCAGGGATTGATGTATCAACATTAATTTTACAATGATTGCAGTGGTTCTTTGTTTATTCTTTGTTTTTGTTGACAGAAGTGGCATTTCTTTTTCCTCTGCCTTTCTTCCACTTCTTCTTGGAAGATTCTTCTGTAAGATGAGGAAATGGACCGTGAAAATGAAATGGAAATGGAAAAGTGAAACCCAATTCACATTCATGGAAAATGTAATACAAGTACATATTTATCAACATGAAATGACTGTTCAGTTCATCTTCAAGGCTACTGTTCAGCTTCTAATATATCTAGGTAATAATAATATAAATTATTATTATTACATTTATTGCCTACACCTAGGATTATGTACTATACTGTTACATCCCCCCTCAATCCACGGGACTGGCTGTAAAACCAATGTTGTGTTGCCCATTTTGGCAATATTTTTGGTGTATTTGGTGCCTCGTTTTCTTGATACAAAGCTCCTTCTCCTCTGCAAAAGGTATTGCCTAAGTGATAGCTTGTTCCCTTCTGCAGTTTTAGAGTTGTGATTAAGCAAAGTACTGATTTGGTGAAGGCTTGAGTTAGCGGAATGAGAATTGAGAAAATTCAGCAAATATATTTTACTGGAATTTATTTTCTTTGAATGGATATTAGCCGTACCTCTAAATGGAGGAAAGGAAAAATGTAGAAAATAAATATTATTGCAATTTTATTTGCTTTGAATGGATATTTTCCTTGGTGCTCTGATAAAAATGTAAGGACAGGAAATGGAAGAGTGAAACCCAATTTTCATTCACTAGAAAATATGATAAAAAGTACATATTTATCAACATGAAATGACTGTTCAGTTCATCTTCAAGATGACTGTTCAGCGTCTAAGGTATCCAGGTAATAATAATAAATATTATTATTACATTTATTGCCTACACCTAGGAAGCCACTGTTTCATCTTCTTGGGATGTAACAGTGATATTTGTTATGTTACTTAAAGGCTTCCCCTTCCATCTCATTGTACATTGCCTTCCTGCACACATAATCAATGCTCGTCACATTCAAAAGGGCAAGCTCCTTGTGGATATGAGAGTGCAGAGCAATACAACAAGTACTCTTGAGTCATCTTGGGAGATAGTGAGTAGATTGGTTCACTTCTGAAATTCAGAGATGTATTCCTGCAAAGGGCGAAACTATTGCCACTTGAGAAGTTGCTCTTCTTCGTAGGCACTGGGATAGAACTGGGGTTTGAGCAACTTCTTGAATGTATCCTACTTCTTGATGTGTGCTTTCTTGCTTGCTCTCATAAATTGCAGATAGTTTTCATATTAAAGAGGAGAATCTCCAATCCTCCTGAACCAAACAAAAGAATTTCTCTTCCCATTACAGAACTAACGGACTCCGAAGTACACCTTAAGCTGTATCAACTAGTCATTGAATTTTATTACATCCACTTGCCCTCACAAAGTTCAATTTCCATTCAAGGGTTTATTTTGAAAGGCAGATTCATGCCTAGAGATTCTCTTTCATAACATCCTTTGGCTGCTTCATTGTCATCTTCCTTTTCACAGTGGCACTCCTTCCATTACATGGGTTTTCTTCTCCTTCTCCAGCATTCCTGACATACAGAAGATTGTAAACATGCCAGTTAAATTAGGAAATCGGCTTCCATCTTAAAGAATTTGGAAGTGTAGTTTATTATGATAAAGCAATAAGTTAGATATGGTGGTTCTTCACAGGAGAGATGTAACGAGTTATTCATAGTGTATGTTGTGCAGTATACTTTATTTTAAAGCCGCACTTTTAGATATGGCCATTCGTCATAGTAACAATGGAACAAGTTGGCTATAGAGTGTACATGACATTTAACATGAAGATGAAAAGAAATTCATGTTCTTCTCTTTCTCATGCTCTTTCCAAAAATCTATTTTTTGTATCAGAGCCAACTCTTATAGGCCTGATATTTGAAAGAAACAATACATTTATAATATGTAACAGTGATTGAAGGAGAAGGAAACATTGAGGGATGATTTTGTAAAGTTTAAAGACCAAATTCAAGGCTATTGACAAGTAACTGATAATTGAAGAAAAAAGTGTCAAAATAGAGGCGAGAAGGTGAAATAAAATGAAAAGCCGTAATGTTTTAGATTTTCAAATTATACATTTTAGAAAATCAATGAAGGATCAAAGGCTTTGGATCGAAAACAAAAGATGGAGCTTTTGAAGAAGCATAAGCCTCTAGTGCCGAATTAAATGAAGACATTTGAAATATGATTGCCTACTTGAGTTCTTCCATATAGCTGGAGACTCGAGTATGTCTTTTCAGCAGGCCCGTAGCAGGCACATGGAAACATCTTTAATGGAGACATCAGTGATATTAATTGCATTATCCAATCATGATTGATTGATTATCTCTTTGTCTGATGCTCCATTCAGAAGATTGTTCGAGCTGATGTCTCCTTTTCGTACTACTAATTTTGACAAGGATGTTTAACTTTGTGGTGGCATGGGATTTTATTTCTGGCCTGTACCTTGGATGTTTATTTGATCATCATTTTTGTGGTATCTCTTGTTTCCAAATGAGAGTCAACTTGTAAGCTTTGTTATGGGAGCTCACTTACTTTGTAAATGACAGCGGCTTCTTTGCCATGTTACTTTGTGCCTGTGGACACTCTCACTAATTTTTTGCTGTTCTGGGTGTTTGGGGACGTGGGGATGGGAAGGAAACGTCTGCCTTCCATCCCTTTTGACAAACCAAAACATGGGGATGTCTTGCTGTCCCCCGGACATTCTAGGGAAATCAAGACGTCCCTTGATTGTCCCGGGGATGTCCGACTCCTTGGACATCAACAAACAAAAATAAACATTTACAAAAAGATACTAAGAAGCTATTAACCTAAATCTAAAAGAGGGGCTCACCATGGCCCCCCAGCCTCATTTTTTAGTTTGTAACTTCATTAGTTCATACTTATAAGTTTGTAACTTGTTGTTGACCTGTTGAACTCTTGATGATGGGTTTTTGTTGTAACTTCAGTGAATCAATGTTTTCTAATCAATAATGACTCCCGAGTAATGTGACAATATCATTCAATGTTGGATCATAGATGTATTATGTTATTTCAATTTAATTTCAGCTTCTTTCAATTGTTTGTATTGTTATTTTATTTTCAAATATTATTGTTATATGTATTGTTAATAGCCGTCTGTCAGCCTTTCCTTTTTCCGCTCGTCCCCTATCCCCATCGTGGAAACTTATGTAACATTGTAAGTTATTTCTTACCATTTGTTCCTAATGTACCTGGTGCACCGAAATTAAAAAAGTTTGAAATGTCAGTCAAATCTGAATTCCTGATATATCGAAGGTAAAATGTAAAGGTGGTTTTTTAGGTCACGGGCAATTCAAACTTAGACAATGAGACCCCCTTTTGGAGGTCTGTAAAGGGATTTCTTTCCATTTACCTTTCAAATTTTGTTCATGATCAAACATTGAGATAACTGGTCCTTGGTATTGAACTTACACTGGAGGTAAATGTTGGTCAAATAACTGGAAATAATCAGGAAAGTCTGTTTTTGTTTTTTCAACTCGCAATGTTGCTACTACGCTTACATCTTTTAATTGAGAAAACAACTTGTTTGGATATGTGAGATGCCACATAAATAGAGGAGCATGGGGTGTGTTAATTTGTGAAGCATTGTCAATGTTAGTGTAAATGGACTGTAGTCCTGTGTTTGTCCTACAGGATGCAATTTATTGGAAACCATGATATTTACCTCTTTTGCTTATATTTTGTAGGTGAATATAGAAATTACCATGTAGTAACTCATTTCGGATGTAAGTCGATATTTTTTTTTGGTAGGATGATGAGGGGGACAATGCATTCCATATAGCTGCAGACACTGCAAAGATGGTGCGTGAAAATCTTGATTGGATAGTTGTCATGCTTCAACAGGAGAATGCAGCTGTTGATGTTCGAAACCATAGGTCAGTGTTATCTTACTATCAATTTCTTAAACTTATTTCCTTTAAATTTCTTACTTATGGGAATAATTTAAGAGGTATATGCTTCACAGATTAGTTGTTCTTTGTGCATTGGTATTAAAATCTAATGTCCATTGTTTCCAATATTATGTTTTCTTTCTGATGCATCTTTGCAATTTTGTAAAATGTGAGCAGTGGAAAGACACTGAAGGATTTTATAGAGGCACTTCCTCGAGAATGGATCTCAGAAGATTTGATGGATGCTCTTTTAAAGAAGGGCATACAACTATCTATGACAATGTATGCAAAAGTTGTAAAATCTCAAATTATCTTCTTTAAAATACTGCTATACCTTTATATAGTATGATTTGGTAACGCTTTTAGATTTAAATTTTAAGTGTAGTTTCGTACCATTGTTATTGACAATGCAGATTTGACATAGGCGATTGGGTAAAGTTTAAAAAGAATGTAAAGGTTCCAAAATATGGATGGCAAGGTGCAAAGCATAAAAGTGTAGGCTTTGTTCAGACTGTACCTGATAAAGACCACCTAATTGTGTCGTTTTGTTCTGGAGAAGCTCGTGTATTGCAAGATGAAGTTAACAAGGTCATTCCTCTTGACAGGGGACAACATGTGCAGCTGAAGGCAGATGTCAAGGAGCCAAGGTAACGTGGATTTAGGTTGTGGACACCTTTGAATTGGTATGAATGTAGTTCTAATTGACTGTCAAAGAAATTCCGCTCACCAACGTGACATAATATTCCAATTATTGAATGCAATCAATTATTAAAAATTTAAAGCTGTTGTGCGGAAACTTCCATCCTGTCATGTGGGTAAAGTCAACATTTAAATATCAAGGATTTACTAAATAATATATTAAAGTTCCTGTGAGGGCTGCCCAGATTCAGCTCTGTTAACTGGAAACTTTTTCCCTCCCATGTGTGCACCCAACATAACAGCCCCAAGAATTAGGCTTACAGCCAAGATAACAGTCCTAAGAATTAGGCACTCATTTCCAAAATTAAGGCTTTAGATTTGTAGAGTGATACTCCCAGGAAAATTTCTGCTAGACCTTGGGACACAGTAGTCCCTTGTTCATATCTGTGTTTGAGTCATCAAAGCAGAAAGTTTGTAAGTAGTCATTAGTTACATCATTTTGGGGGGGTATACTCCAGACTCCATTCTAATCTTACCATTATAAGCATCTCATTCTATTTGTGGATAATGTATTTCTTGAACAGGATTATGCTAAGTCATCTATACTTGCATATTATCATATTATCTATCTATTTTGGTGTTCTTTGGTGTTCTATTGCTCTTATTCTTTTGATTTATCTAAGAAATTTCCATACAAGTGGTATTAGAGAATTGATTCCGACCGAAATTATGTCAAAAACCCCGATCTTGAAGATTCATATATATATCTTGCAAATGACTCGAAATTTCTCAGTAATTTTTTTACTAGAGTTGCAAAAGTATTTAAGAAAGCGACAGTTCAAATTTCATATTTGTTTGATTTGTTTTGAGGAAGTTGTTGCAATTTTAGGGCTTTTAATAAATTCATTCCATAGGCTGCACTTTTTGGAAAGCTCTCAAAAATTAAAGAGGTCTATTTTCTTATTTTCAGATTTTAGGCTGACATTGTTATGAAATTGGAGAGTTAAATCTTGATTAAAGGAATTTGTTCTTGAAACCCTAATTTTGTGCATCATGGGAATGTGATCTTATGGAAATGGAGAGATTGATGTTAGAGAATGGTGGGTCCAATTTAAGAAGAATTATTTTTCATCTAGAATGACATGGTTTTGATTTTCATTTCAGCTTGTTGGTCTAGCACTGACTTGGGTCTCTCAATTGAAACAAGACAATTCAAATTGGTCTTAGGAGGAAATGGAATAGGTTTTCTTGGCCGGATGGGACAAAAAAAAGAGGTCAAGGAAAAAATAATGATGATGTTGTGGAAGAATAAAAAGAAGATAAGAGCTCAGATAGTGTAGCTCCAAAGATGGAAACTTCAATATTTCAGTTTGAAGGGTGCATCCAGAGGTAAAAAGGTAATTGTTTCCATAAAAAACCTAGTAGCAAGTTTAACTAAATCAACATGGATGTAGCTCAACGTTTACATGTTCAAGCAAAGAATATAAAGGAAGTTCAAGTGGATAGTAAGAAAATTCATGTTCTGAAGATTTGAAGCTCTTTAGTTTCAAAGAGAGTTTTCCACTTTTCATAACAGTCACATTTTTGGCTTGGAGAATGTCATTGCACAAAATGTTTCAGCCTAGATAAAGTTACCTGAGTTGGATAAAGAAGGCGAGAAAATTAATGAGTAAATTCTTTAGATGTGCACCAAGAGGGTGAAGAAGAGAGTAATTAATGAGTATATAGTCAAGTGGAAGAATCAAGACAATAAAGCTGAAATATGGGAGGAAGATGTCATGTACTGACATCCGAAGATCAACATGGAGGACTACTCATGTTTGAAGCAACATCCAAAAATTGTCAACATTGTGGACAATGTTACTTGAAGTGGAGGGGCGTAGCATAATCCTAGGTCATATATTGGAATATCTGTAGCCCACTTGTGACTAATATAATCTCTGAACATGTCATATCACATTTATTGATGCTTTTATATGCTTAGTAGGTCCGCCTAGGTGGATTACATAGCATAAGTAGAGTATTTATGCTTATTCTTCCTATCTATCCAAGTAAATTCCTTATATATCTCAATCAGCCCAAGGCTTCAAGATGGCTCATTTTTACCAAATAAAAGAAAAGCCAAAAATAATTTACTTACAGGATGATTCTTTGTATACAAAATTAATATGGTTTTGTTAGAACTCAACTTATATAATGGTCATCCAATTATATTTAGTAGTAGGCTAGAAAGTTTTTGTCATGAAAAGATCAACATGAACTATGCTGTGCACAAATTATTGCCAGGTGTATGATCTAAAGACAAATTGGAGAGATCTGAAATGTCAATAAAAAATTCTTGACACAATATTTCCAAAAGCCTCTTGACCCAAATTGGAGAGAGAATGTATACTGATTCTAGGATGAAGTAATCAGCTGTTTCATATATTGGTGAAAGGTTGAATGTCTGTCCAGGATTCCAAGTTTCTTTATTTTCAGGATCCTAGCATTTTGAAAATGGGGTTGTCTTTAAAAAATGCAAGTTTAAAGATTTAAGTTACCCTGATGACTTTGAAGTTGTTAAATCACATATTTCTAATAAAAATTGCTGAATGGTTTAGGATATAATTTGCATTGTAATGAATTTAATATGTAAATATGAAGAGTCAGATATTTACTGGGTGGTTACTCCCAGTGCTCATGTTTATCGTGGTTGTAGTTGCACAAGAAACTACTAATCTCTAAGGAGGCCTCAACACAAAATAGAGTTAATGATCTCCATGTAGATCATCATATCGTGAGCATCTTATTGCTCTCCATTGTGTTCCTTGTACTATATGTACCCAATTCGCTCACTTGTTGATAACTTTAAAAAGTCACCAATGTGACTTGATTTTCCACTCAACTCAGCTCAAGAAAAATACCTCACAAATTTATTGGGCCATTTCAAATTGTAGTTATGTAGAGTTTTGAGTTCATCTCGACAATAAAAAGGAGAGATAGACATGCAAGTACATTGGAGGTCTACATGATTTGTTGTGAAGCAAGGAGATCAGATATCTTTTGTTGAAGATTGATTGTTTGAGTTACAAAAGTAGAAACTCTTGTGGAAGAAATTGGTGGGTGTGTCTTGGCCAACTCGAGTAGTAAAAGATTAGACAAGCTTGGCGTGTGACTTTATCTCTAGATAGATCTTCCATCACTTGGCTAGTGATAGAAGATCCTCGTTTTATATCTTAAAGACTTGTACATAGCCTTGTTATTTGTAGGCGTTCTCTTCAAAGAGAAGTATCCAAACATTTACTCCAGAACTTAAGACATGAGAAGCAAGATAAGATAGAAATTAAATTTTAAAAGGGCTTGTGAATTGCTATTGCCATTTAGGACATCATTTTGATATAATTTTATTTCCATGAATTTATAATTGTACATTCTACCATTTTTTATCCGTTAGGAGACTTGACATTTAATGATAACATTAATTATGGTCAATTGGTAAGTAGGCTGGTTGGTGGCACGTGAGCCCAAAGAATTTGCAATAATTACACATAGTTGATAAATGTAGGACACCGATACAATCAATTAGGGAACATCCTCTCGCCGTAGTATCCAACATCTCCGAACTTCGCTGCAGTTGTATCTCTCTGTCTTCTTTGGATGCAGTGACAACTCTTTGTTCTTCGATGTAGTTGTTATTCGCTGGTGATGCAACACTCCATAAATTGGCTTCACTCGGTTAGTTGGACTCATATTTGAAATACACTGTAGTTGCAACACTCCAAAATTTACTTCACTCGGGTTCTTTGTGTTGGTTCCCATATTGTAAACAAGGATGTGGGTCCTTATCAAAAAACCCTCACAAATATTCACCTTGAACCAAAAATTAGAGAACATCCTCTCTATTTTGACTTGTGCTTATTGATGGACAAAAAAGACCTGGGAGGCATATTGTATTACTGTTTTCAACAAGGAAATCACTAAGAACTAAGATATTGGTTGAAGTGGTTGTGGACTATTTGATCCTGATTCCTACATTGGTTCGGTGATTGGTGTTTGACCAAATAACTATTGTTTTGACCTCTGTCACCGCATTCGGTGGATTTCATTGAGGAAAATCGAAATTTGTTTAAAATTGCGAATATAATCGTGCCCTATTTCATTTGTATCTTCCACACTATTTTTTTACCCTTTTCGCCCTGGTTTGTCTATATCTTCCATGTATTTTTGCCCTTTCCGTTTTGGTTCATCTGTCGCTTCTGCATTGTTTTTTTTGCCCTTTCCTTTTTCAAATAGGGTTTTTGAAGCTCACTTGAGATTGGAAGAGCCATTTCTAGTCGGAGATGGCCTTTGGCCAGGAACGACCTGTGGAGGTCCCAATCTACTTTGGTTCGTGATAGAGATGTGTCGAATAGGGTTTATGCAAGAAAATGTTCTTTCAGGACACATGAATGCAATTACCATGCAATTATTCCCCTTATTGGCGCAAGCTCTCAGGTTATATGTTTTAAGTTATATATTTAATAGTTTTTTATAATTTAGATATTACAGTTTTTTAATAACTTATGGAATATAACTCATTTTTTATAATTTTATGTAATAGGCTTTTTTAGTTTTTATTATATAAATGTAATTTAACGTTTTTATTTTAATGTGGTTCTTATATTTTATGTTATAGTTTTTTTGGTAGTTTTTTATTATATAAATTTAATTTAATGTTTTTATTTTAATGTGGCTCTTATATGTTTGCAAATTACTTATATGAAATGTATATAATACTAATTTTTTGGGAAATGTGGGTTAGTCGAATTTAATCATGATTATTTTTAGTAACGAATTTTATCTTCCATGAATTTGACGAATTCGAATCCGGTGACTTAGGTTTTGACTCAAGTTTGTTGCATTGAATTATGTCGTTATCTATAGTGACATGGTTATGATTTAGCCAACCTAATTGGTTAGATTCTCCTCTTCTCTTTGTATGTTGCTTGTAGTATTTTCTCTTTTAGGGTTGGATCTCCTTTCGGTTCCCACATGCTATTGTCATTGATTCTATTATTGGGTGCCATTGACATATTGGCCATCTGTGGACTTTAGTGTAATTTATGTCTTTTTTTCTCTACTTTTTGACAGGGCAATATACTGTTTGATAAAGATAACTGAAGGTATACTAATTAATGTGACTCACTGATGTCTGCTCTACTCAAATTTGATCTGTAACAACTATGATTGTGATACTGTTTACCATTAGTTAAATGCATTAAATGAGAGAACATTTATATGATTATTGTTGCACTTTGCTTACTGAGAATCCTAGTCAAGATACAAGTAAATCCTCTTGTTATTGGGGGCATATAAATCATCCTACAGGGAATGTTTATTAGAATTTGGGGTGTGTGTAAATCACTCTCTTTGGTCAGGGTGTTTGTAATCCTCATGTTTGACATTATAAAATATATGAAGATATTTGCAAATCGTATTATTATTTGGGGTTTGTAAATGAACATGTCAATATGTATCAACAAAATGTACGGAGGCTTTTTATTCTATGCAAAACAAATGTTGGCAAATCTAGTTGTGAAGATGGAAATGTACACGTTGATATGTACGCTCTGTGTAAATTGCTCTCTTTGGGAAGGGTTTTTATAATCTCCATCTTTGACATTATAAGATATGTGAAGATTTATGTAAATCCTATTATTATCTGGGGTTTATAAATGAACATGTTGATATGTATGAACAAAATGTATGAAAGCTTTTTATCCTATCCAAAACAATTGTCGGCAAATCTAGTTGTGGAGTTGGAAATTGAGGAATTTCCTATTTAGAGTATTTGTACCTACAATGGCTTTGTTCTTCTTACAATTGTTCTGTTTTGGGTGTGGGCCTCTCAAAAGAATCGTGGAAAAAGGTTAAAAGAGATTAAAAATGGCTCTTATCAAAAGAGCTAGGAGAAGAAGTATAAATCCCTCACTCTATGATGTCAGTTGCCACCAGAAGGAGAACTATTATGTCAATTGTTGACATACTAATAAAAATATGATGTGTACAAACACATTATCGTAACATGCAATGCTTGGCACTTAAAAGAGGGTTAGGTACTATGATGGGATGAAATGGCTTAAAAATGGGGAATTGAAAGGGTTTAGTACCATGATGGGCTGTAATGGCTTAAAAATGGGGAATTGAAGGGTAGATTGTCTGAAACAATTGTTATCCACTTAATGTGTGTTACCAAATAAGCTAACAAGGAAGTTGTTACAAGAGCTTGGTGAGAAAATGAGAATCTACCAACATGAGATCACCTACACAAACATAATTACCTTGAAGAGAATATTTCCTTACAAAAATTCAGTTCAATTTAAGCTCTCATTATTTAGTAGTTCAAACAAGGAGATGAAAAGTATAGACAAAGGAAAATGTTTGCGGTTGTTTTGCAAGCCTAAAGAAATTGAGGATGAAAGGCATGTGATGCTGCCTTGTTCCATGTATAATAAAATAAGCTAGAAGCAATCAATAGGTTATGCACATTGAATAGTCTAAATACCTTGCCGAGTTTTATGACTAAACAAGTGGGCAGCTATACTAGTAAACAAGTAGGCAGGTATACTAGTAAACAAGTAGGCTATTATATTAAAGATTTTCTAGAACATTACAAAATGACAACATGACCTTGAGGCTCTAGATAGCTTATCGACAAAAAATTCATGTGATTGTTTTATATTGCATCTCATAGATCCTATAGGCTATGTCACAAGGCACACCAAATTTTATTGAAAAGGTTAAACTTTATCCTCCTCAAATATGAACTTGAACTTAAGCCATTAATTTTAGATGGGAATTTTTTGATATGGTATTATCTGATTTTGTAAATCTGTGTATATACATATACTGGTTGAAGGCATGTGATAGATAAGATAAGATAAATATATTAAATGTCCAACGAATGACCACAAAAGTAGGTCGATGGGACTACAACCATACAAAGAAAAACAAGAGTCCAGCAAGAGGACCAAAAGGTCCTTGAGAACAACTAGAAAAGAGAAGAGGGAGAAGAATAATTGTTAGATTTAGAAGCATAAAGAAATACAACAAGAAGATAGAGATGCACAAAACTACATTGATTCGAATGACTCAGGCAGGGTGTATATATTATTAGGAGAAGTAGTTACATGATCTTTAGTTACAACTGTTTTACAACCTTCTAACTGTTTAGAACCGTACAAGTTCATTATATATATTCAACACCCCCCCTTAATGACAAACCTCGAAACAACACCAAGTTTATCTCTAAACTTGACAAACAACAAAGGACCAAGAGGTTGAGTCATTACATCAGCAGGTTGATTTGCAGATGGATGAAATTGCAGAGAGATCTCATCAGAATCAACCAACTGGCGAATATAATGATGATGAATCTCAATATGTTTAGTGCGGGCATGATAGATAGGATTCTTCACCATTTTTAGAACATCTTGATTATCACAACAGAGTGAAAGAGGTGTTGCAACAACCTGGGGAATTTGAAAATCAGTCAGAATCCGACGAAGCCATATTGCTTTGCAACTGGTAGTAATAGCAGCCTTGTATTCTACTTTCGTAGAAGAGATGGCAATAGTAGGCTGAAGTTTACTTTGCCAAGAAATAACTCCTGAACCAAAAGAGAAGATATATCCTGTGGTAGATCGTCGAGTATCTACAGTTGCTCCTCAATCAGAGTCAGTATAGCGAATCAACCTGAAATTTGTAACTCTCTGATATAGAATGCTAAAGTCAAGAATTCCTTTGACATATCGTAGAACTCGTTTTGCTGCTCCCCAGTGAATGAGTTTCGGTTTAGATAAAAATCGAGAGAGATAACTGACAGCAAAACATAGATCCGGTCGTGTAGTTAGATCAAACTACCCACCGTCTGTATAATGATTCATCGACTAGTGGTGAATCATCATAAGTTGAGAGTTTCAGCCCTACCTCCATGGTGTAGATAAGAAGTACAATCATACATTTGAAATTTCTGTATCAGGGTAGTGGCATACTTAACTTGAGATATGAAAATCAAGTGATCAAGTTGCCATAATTCTACACCAAGAAAATAGTGAAGGAGGCCTAAATCAGTCATGTCAAAAGCAACACATAAATTTGATTTTACCTTATGAATTGCAGCATCTCCATTGCTGGTGATGGCAAGGTCATTAACATACACAATAAGAATCACAATGTCATCATCATTGCTTTTGACATAGAGATTCAGAATAGAATGACTCCGTGTGAAGCCTGAATATCCAAGATGTTTATCTATTTTTATGTACCAGGCTCGAGGAGCTTGCTTAAGTCCATACAAGGTCTTAATCAATCTGCATACCAGATGCTCACTACCACGAGCTCGAAAGTCCTCAGGCTGTGTCATATACACCTCTTCCTCCAAATCCCCATTCAGGAAAGCACTTTTGACATCCATCTGATATACTTTCCAACCAAACTGAGCTGCAAAAAAAAGAAGTTGAAAAGTGACCATCTTTACAGTAGGAGCAAATGTTTCTTCATAATCTATCCCCTCCTGTTGCAAAAATCCTTTCGCAATGAGTCGAGCTTTGTACTTATCCAAAGTACCATCTGCTTTGCACTTGATTTTATACACCCATTCACAGCCAATGGTGTGTTCCCCTGGAGGTAATGGCACCAACTTCCAAATTTTTAATCAAGGCATCATACTCTAGTTGCATGGCAGTTTCCCATTCCGGTATGCCTCGTGCTTCAGAGTATTTCTGTGGCTCATGAATATGAAGAAGATCAGAAGTAAGAGCAAATTGAGCGTGCTTAGAATAATCAATTTGCTTACCAGTTCGGCGAGACTTTCCATCTAAGAGAGAAAACAATTCTTCCTTCCTCAAATCCTGAATAGTGGAGTAAAACCACTTAGGCATCTGCTGAATTGAAGATGTGGTGGCTGGTTGTGGTGTTTCTGGAAGAGAAACCAACGGAAGTTCCGAAGAAGTAACCAACGCAAGTTGATTTCTTGAAGACTCAACAATCTCAGTGGGAGATTGGACAGACTTTCTTGGAGTCTGTGGAGGAGTATGAGAAGAACCGGATTCATGATCAGGCAAGGAAAGAGTATGAAACTCTGTTATGACCCCTTGCTGATCGCTGCCCCTTGGCTGGTCCCCTTGCTGATTACAACCAAAGAAAGACTCTGTTTCTTTTACATCAACATTTCGATTAGTAATGATCTTATTAGTGGAAGTATCAATCAACCTATAGGCTCTAGATTGATCACTATAACCAGCAAAAAATATCTAGAACATTTGGAATCTAATTTACTCCTTTTATTTGCAAGAACCAAAGTATAAATAGTTGAACCAAAAATATGAAATGTTGATACCTCTGGTTTGATGGTGGACCAAGCTTCCTACGGTGTGATGTCCTGCAAAGCTTTACAAGGACTTTGATTGAGTATATAAACAACTGTGTTAACAATTTTCTCCCCAATACTTATAGGACTCCTCAAATGTGCATCATGCATCTAGCCATCTCCATGATGGTTCAGTTCCTCCGTTCTACCACCCCATTCTGCTGCGGGGTATAAGGGGTTGTTAACTGGCGTTGAATCCCTTCTTTACTGTAGAAATCTATAAATTGTTTAGAGGTAAACTCACCCCCATTATCGGATCTCAAGGTCTTGATCCGTCGGCTGGTTTGATTCTCCACCAAGGCCTTGAACTTGACAAAAGAAGCAAAGCACTCAGACTTATTCAAAAAATAGACCCACATCTTTCGAGAATAATCATCCACCAGTAAGAGAAATTGACGTGCACCAAGGACTGTGGGAGACTTGCCCGATGGCTCACATAGATTTGCATGTATAAGATCCAAGAGCCCCTTTGCCCACTTTTGTTTTCTTGCAAAACAACAAACACACATGTCCTGTTTCTCCTGAATACGAGACAAACCAACAACCATGTTTGTTCTATGAAGGCGGGCTAAATACTGATGGTTGAGATGGCCATATCTTTGGTGCCATAAAACACGGGTATTGCCTTCCACAACTAAGGCATGCAAGTTGACTGTGGTAGGATCAACAAGTCTATATAGACCACCATGCTCAATCTCGAGGACAACAACCTTATTTTGCTTGATGTTAGACATAATACATTGTTTACCAGAAAAGTTTACAACGATATTGGGATTATCAGTTAGTTAACTGATCGATAACAAGTTCTTATTCATGTTAGGCACATATCTAACATTTTTTACAAGTAATCTAGTATTATTATTTAGCATAATACGAACATCCCCAATACCTTCTACAACATGTGATCTTCCATCTCCTAAAGTAATTGAATCAGAAGAATAAGAATTAAAATTGACATACCAGTCTTTGTGACATGTGAAATGCCGTGATGCTCCAGAATCAAAGAACCAACATCGAGTAGGGCTTCCATTACCCGTGCAAGATGCCATGAGAGCATATTCTTCTTCTGACTCGTGTTCAACTGTAGCCACATGTGCCTGCCCCTTCTGCTTCTTCGAAGCATTGAGTCGTTTCTGACAGTCCTTTTTCACCTGACCAAGTTTGTGACAATAATAACATTTTACTTGATATTTAGGAGAGGAAAGGGATGTCTCAGCCCGTCGTTTACACTTTCCTTTAGACTGAGCAACAAAAGTGCTCTCAGATTGTCCAAAAGTGGACTCTTGCGCCTATGTTTGTCTTTGTTCCTTTTGCAACAGGTAGGAACTCACCTTGTCAAACGTAAGAGTTTGACTCTCCGCCATTAAATGAAGTGCCTCCACAAATGATTCATTCGAAGAAGGCAAGCTATTTAGAACCAAAGCCACCATATCATCATCGTCCACCTTTTTATTTATGGAAGACAACTGGTCTCAGAGATCTTTCATCCGAAGTAGATGCTCATATAGCGATCCTCCTTGTAATTTTACGGAAAAGAGCATATTTTTCAGGTATAAAACCTGACTCTTTTTTGATGTTTGATATTTATCCTTCAAATTGGTCCATAACGTGATTGCTATAGTAGCATTCCATACTTCCAGTATCAAATCATCTGACACCGACAACTTGAGGAGCAATAACACTTCCTTATGACGTTTGTCATAATCCGCGAAGTTTGTCGTTGGTCGACTTTCATCACCCGTGATTATTTTATTACAATCACTAAACTCCGCAACCGTTAAAATCTTATGACTCTAAACATTGAAATTAGTGCTCGTTAACTTTTGTGAGTCAGGCAGAATAAGATTTGAAATATTCGCCATTTTATTATGAAAATAAAGTATTTTGCCCACCAAATAAAACAAAACCACTTTATACAAATACGAGGTAGGAAGTAATCAAATAACAAATACGTGGAGGAAGAAATTATACAAACAGTTCAAATATTTGTTCCCAGACTTTATTCTGCCCACACGACTTCACCTTTTCCTTTCCGTTGCCCACACGAGTCAGGCTTTAGTATTTGCGATTGCCCTCCATGATGAGTTGCGATTGGGTAAAGCTTCTGGTCGGTCACGTTTAACAACAAACTGGGCACGTTTTTGAACTAGGCACATTCAACAACGAATTGGGCATTGAACTAACATTTTCTTGTTCACAGCGGATGTCTCTGCCTTCACATGATGTCTGCCATGATTTGCCACGACTTTTCTCGTATTTTTGCAAATGACTGAGTCTCCTGAGCAGTCACGTGTTTCTCCTTTTCGTTGGACGTTTTCAGGCACTCAAAAATGAGTTTATTTTCTGCCTATGTCAACCATACTGTCAACCCCTCCTTTCATTGATGCCTATACTAGCTCTGATACCACTGTTAGATTTAGAAGCATAAAGAAATACAACAAGATGATAAAGATGCACAAAACTGCACTTATTCGAATGACTCAGGCAGGGTGTATATATTATTAGGAGAAGTAGTTACATGATCTTTAGTTACAACTGTTTTACAACCTCCTAACTGTTTAGAACCGTACAGGTTCATTATATATATTCAACAAGAACAGGCAAAAACAGAGGCCCAGAGAAAGCCTGTAGAACTCGAAACATGTGGAGGAAGAAAAGGAAGAGGGGTCAAAAGAGGAAACCCCTCATCTAACATCCAAGGCAGATTGAAAGAAGCTAGTAATGAGCTAAAGCCCGGTATCTGAGGTTGTGGAGGATCTGGGGTGTCAATGCCCAAAGTAGGGACGAGATCTCCTTGCTCGTCTGGTGGATCTCAAAGGCCATCTATGAGAAGAGGACCTCGACCTCGTATGTGTCTAGACGTCCCTGGTCTGTGAAATAGTGTCTCGGGTCCAGACTGATCTTGTATGGGAATCAGTATTGGTATCACCTTGTCGCTTAGTGCCCCTACTAGGGGAGAGCACTGTAAAAAGGGAGTGATTTGTTGAGTAATCGTCTGTTTAGAGAGAGGCTGAAGGGTCTTTTCCCGAAGCCTAAGAGCCTCCTGTAGATAGAGAGCAAGGCATCTCTAATCATAGTATCAAAAGAAGTCTGTGAATGTTTGGTGCTCTCTGAACATGCAGTGAAATCTCCCTTTGATCTCGTAGTAGATGGGGCACTGGAAGATGAAGTTCTCTTCCATCTCGATCTCCTAGAGGAAACAAAGATTACAAATCCGCTTGGAATGGTCAATTTGATGATCACATTCAACCCGGAGCCTATGAGAGCCAACCCTGAACTGACCCAGGGAAAAGCGAAGGGTGTGCATCCAGTGTGGAGAAATATATTGGGGCCAAGAAATAAGAAAATAAAAATGACAAAAAAATTCTTTTGTTCAAACTTAAAGACCCTTTTTTTTCCGGAACTTTATCTGTTTGCGAACTTGAATTGAACTTTATCTTTGTTGAACATGAAGTTAACCTTGAACCTTGTGACTTAGCCTACAAGATCTCCTGTGGGTTTAAATTTCAAAAAGTCTTATTAATTTTAAGATGATATTGTTCACACTGATAGATAATTCCCTTTGCTTTGGGCATACGTTGACTCATCATAGGAGGTTTATCGCTAGAAAGATGTTGAAAAATCATTTTCTTGGAGCAAGGTGTGTATAAGTCATGTCTAGAGAAAATTATATGGGAGCTCTTAACTTAGAAAATATCTACAACATTACTTTTAATTTTTTCTATGTTATCAGCATTGGACTAGTTGGTGAAGATGAGTTGTTTGGTTTTTCAAATTAGCGATGCCTTCTGGGTGATCAACGTCAAGGGACGCCATCCTTTCTTAGGTCTTGGGGTTTGTAGAATATTTCTCCACGTTTTTATAAGAAATAGGCCAATCCAACAAGAAATACCAATAAAATATGAAAATTTTCAATGGCTAAGAACAAAACAATTATTTGTCTTCTTTAGTACGATGTCAAGAGAAGCCTTGTGTTGAACTTATTGCCTCCAAATAAATCATCAACAATAAATGAGCGAGTGTTGTGCAATTTGAGCTGCACCAAGCACCATCTCAATATGGCAAGGTAGTAGCATATGATGTTAGAAAATTGGACGATTAGGATGTAGAATACCTCACTTTGATCAATAGTTGCTAGTTTTAGTACACAAATTGACTTTTAATTCAAATCTTAAACTCCTACAATATTTCTAACCTAAAATGAGTTGCGATTTGTAACTAAGAACAATGACGGTCCTTTGTCTTCTACAAATTCAAAGTGAAACGGATGTATAAACCAAAAAAGGATGTGGTAGTTGATGCACTAACTTGAGATTTGAGTGTATTCAATCTTAGCTGTAAACATAGTTACCTAAGTTCGGAATGGTGGGTTGGTGTTTTCGGGACGGCAAAAAAATTGCCAAATTTCGGGGATGGCTAATTAAATTGATATATAAAATTTATATATATTACAAATATAACATAAATAAACTGACTTAAAGCTGAAAACTTGAAGGCTAAAACTATTAATCCAATTATTCATCACGTAAGCCAAAATGCTATATTTATTTTTCATATTTCATATTGAGCCATTGACATTGACATAGAATTGAGATACATTGATAGTGATTCAATGATACATCAACAATATGATTATGAACAACAAGACTTCATTAATTGACATGAGAAGAGTACATATGTCAACCAAATGACAAAAAAATAAAGTCTGAAACACAGTCCATAACTCAATAATCAAAGTCCTCTAAAGGAACACCTGCGAACTGCTCCTTGCGTGAACTATCAGCATCATCTACATCATGGAAGGGGATTTCAACCAATTCCTTCTGCTCTTGATCTTCATTAATCTGACTCAAATTCTTAGGATCTACATCCTAGTGTAATTTTGGGCTCTCCTTGTAGTCAATTACCTTGTGATCCAAGAGACACAAGACACTGTGTAAAACAAGTCTCTCCACTTTCTTACTGGGAATTCTATTCCTCTTAAGAGAGTGGATACACCCTTTTGTTGACCAATTCCTCTCAAAAGCAAAGGAGCTAGAATCTTGAGAAAGTGGGTGAATGACAATTGTAAGCAACAATCTTGGATGCCCATACAGTTCCCACCTAACTCATTGGACTCTCTTGTGCCAATGTGCTCCTGTTTGTCTTAGCTGAAGTTTGGTAGCCCTCAAGATAAGAAAACTTGAGCCAATCATTTTTGACTTGGGAAACATCCTCTATATTATACATTTTTTAGGGCTTTCAAGAAACCATTCCTCACCTTCTTGTCATCCATAGGGACAATCTTGCCAAGCCTTTCCATGTATCATTTAGGATTTAGTGCATACAAGGTCATGTGTAAAGGTGTTTTCAACTTCTCCCACCTCCGCACAATGATGGGTTGAACATGTTGATACTAGAACTCTAGGATGGGGTCCCTTTCCCGAATAACGACTTTCATGTGGCCAAACATACTGCCAATAAACTTGTATATCTCATCGAGGTTGGGGCTTTCAAAATCGCCATATTTGATCATGTTGAAAAATGGAGATACAATCGATTGATGCACCTCACAACTGCTTAAAATGTGTTTGTCACCACCATCACGTTTACCCTCTCCTCTTACTTTGTCCTAGACTCCTCCCACTCGGTCCACTTCAATGTCATGATCATAAGTTGCAGGGACTCTTGCAACTCAAGCATTCTATCCAACAAAATGGAGTAAGATGCAAATTGTATGTCCAATGGTTTGAGGAATTCCTTTCTTGAAAAGTTGCGAAAGAGTGCCAATGATGTATGGTGGTTGTAGATGAACACTTGCACCTCTCTAGCCTTTGCCACTACAATTTTGACCCAATCATTTTTTCCTATGTCTTCGAGTGTATTTTTCTTGGCATACACACAACATAGGGTCCAAAATATTTGTAATGACTTGTACAACATTGGTAGTGCGATCCTCCTTAATGGCATATGACAAAATAGTAAATTGAAACTGTGCATCGTTGTTCTTTCCTGAATAGTCAATGACTCTAAAGAAGTAAGAACCCTCTCTACACGGGACACTGATATTGATGAGTGGATGGTGTCTAATCTCTGTCCACCCATCCATGATGATGCTGCAATCATGAGAGACCCATGTGCACCTCATCTCATCCATCAATAAGTTCATCTTGAATTAATTTCTATCCAAGATTTTGGTCCTCAACTTTGTGTTTTTTGGGGGCACATAATCTACACCTTGTTCAGCGACCTTAGCCATAGCCCCATTGTAATAAGGAGAGCAAGCAACATGAAATGAAATTTCAGTGAAGCAAAAGAATTTTGCAATGACATCATTATGACTCCTTACAAGCCTTTTTTTTACATATCCACAAATATATTCTGGGCCATGACCTTCCTCTTTCCCAACTACCAAAAGAATTCGCTCTAGTCACCTCAAAACTTGCTGTAGTATTTGAGAAAGCTCTCCTAGAAGTTCTCTAAGACTTAGAAGAGCTGCTACCAACGCTACAAACTGCTGGAAATTTCTCTGTGGTATCTCTATTAAACAACTTCACTATCTCTGCCCTATGTTCAATTGATAGTTGTCCACAAAGGCCAATACCTTTCACTAAGATGTGCTATAAGTGCACATTTAATCTAGTAATGCTGCCCAACCAAGTCAACGAGTTTTTTTTTGGTCAAATGGTCCTTTAGCATATTTGCTCAACATATTGGAGGGGCCACTTTAGTTGTCAATGCTCTCATGTGAATAGTTAGTCGTCATTTGTCTTTCTCCTTGCATACCCTATCCATCTCATCACCCATTTGAATTTCACTGTGTGAACTCATTTTGGGTCTGCAATAGTTAAAAAAATCAATATGATTGTAATATAACCCATTGTGGATTTGGAATAAAAAAAATAGTGGCCTTCCTTAACCCATTTTGCATTTGGAATAAGAAAAGAAGTGGCCTTCCTTAACCCATTTTGCATTTGAAAACAAGCAAACAACAATGCCCTTCTTTAACCCACATGGTCTTTGCATTTGGGAAACCAAAAAAATAAAATGAAAATATCAATGCATTGCCCTTCTTTAATCACTTTGCATTTGGAAAATAAACAACAATGCCATTCTTTAACCCACTTTACGTTATGAAAATAGTAATTAAAAACAACAAATTCATTATTATTTATTAATATTCCCTAAACCCATTTTGATGTGAAAAAAATAGCAAGCAAGGGATCATTGTATGTACCTTGCTCTTGCTCTTACTCTTCCTCAACATTTTCTTCTTTATCTTCCTCTTCAACTTACTGTGATTAGAATGAGTGTGAATTGTGCTTTTTATAAGTTTTTTGATGTGTTTTAGGGTTAGGGATGTAGATAAGATAAAGATAAATATATTAATGTCCAACGAATGACCACAAAAGTATGTCAATGGAACTGCAGCCTAAACAATATACAAAGTGTGAGCGGGGACACTCAAAACGAGTTCCCAAAAACTGAAAAGAAGAGAAAAGACAACAGAAAGGAAACCCGAAGCTAAATGCCCCCGCATGCGGGGGCAAAGGAGCAAGCGGGGGAGAAAAACAATGGAAGCGAAGAAGAGAATGAAAGGGGGGGGCAAGTGAGGACCAAAGGTCTAATCAGGAATGGTAGCCACACCCCTCCTAACATTAGAGGCCGGCGAAAAATAAGCTCCTGATGGACTGGCAACCTGAAGAGGGGGGTGAAAACCTCCTCCCCAGCTAAGATCTGAAACTGATGCGGCGACCAGGGGGACGAATGGAGTTAGACTGCCCTTTGGTACGTGTGTGCATCTGATGATGCTGGCGGTGATTGAGGGAGGTGTGAAGGTCTAGTCGGGGACGAATTGACCTATGCACCGAATCTGGTGGTAGAGTGATACTTTAACTGAGGTTAGGTTAGATGTTTTAAATTTTAGAAGTTTTATTTAAATGCTTAAAACTTGCAGGTTGCAAGGGATGCCAGGACATTCCCTCGACCATCTTGGTGATTGTTAATGCGAAATCACAACACCCCCAAATGAGTTATGGATCGGCTTTTCTAAAGCAGTGTCATTTGGTGTGATTTGCATAACATGGTACCATCTCTCAAGCTGTGGGACTTGCGGACTTGAGATGGCCCTCCGGAGAAAGCCGACTTCTTCTTCCTGATCCTAATGCTAAACTATTTCTAAGGAAGGAAATGCGACTATCTACTCCTAATCTAACAATTCCAAGGAGACAGGGAGAGAGAAAGTGCATAAAGAGGGAAATCCTACACTAACGAGGTGATAGCACTGTTGGTCGTCAAATAGGACTTTACGAAGAGCAACAGTCAGGGGACAAGAAGTCCCTCCTCTTTAACGGGAGAGGTTCCCTTATTCAGAAACGAACCTATTTACAAATATACAAAACATGATTTTCTGGTTGAACTTGGATATTACGAAAGTGTTTTCTATAAAGATCATCAATTACAAAAGGACTGAGGAATGAGAATACGAGAATGAGCAGAAAGGCAACACTCAGAATTATAGATAACAGAGTAATTCTTTATGTATGTGAAGTTACAGTGAATTGAAACAAGATCATTTGTATCATATAAATAAGATGGAATTTAAAGACACAAAGTTCTGTAAATAACATCTTGCAAGAACACAAAGTTTCTTGACATAACATAGACAAATGATCTTCACAAAATTAAATGAAAAGCTTGGGGATAAAAGAGATCAGATAGACAAAGAATGAAAAGCCCTTATGTATTGATTTCTTTATGATCTATTTACACTTTCAAAAAATAAGCCAAGTTCTTCCTCATTTCAAAATGGCGTGGAGAGGCCATTATATAGCTTACAAATCAGTTACTCTTTGTAACTACTTCTTTTAACTAAAGATTAGTTAAGGATTGCCAATCGCAATACCTCAACTTATTACAATGAATCCGAGAAAAAGAATTAGAAGAGAAGAGAAGAATAAGGAGAAGAAGACAGGTGGTTATGACTGGGAGGGACCCACTGACTTCAAAATCCGCTGCCTGAATCTCTTCAATGCCTCGGCTATGTCTCTGCCACGGGGGACTGACGTGTTGGCTGTAGACTGAGTCCAAAATCCGAGGCACTTCTCCATTTCCTTATCAAACTCGACATGAGTATGATAGTCTTTATTTGCTTCTTCAATGGCAGATTGAAGAGAGCAGATCTCCTTCATTTTCTCTTTGGAAATGGAGCTTTCCTTGAATAGATTATCTTTGACAAAAGCTTTGAATTGAGCTTTGATTTCTTGCAAGGAAAAAGGCACACCAGAAGTTTCATCCTGAAGATGACAATGTATATCTTTGAAAGCAGATACAACCAGTGTCTTGAAAGCCTCACCCTTCTGCCAGCTATTCTTCAGTTCTCCCAAAGCCTCCTCCAAAACTTTGATCTTCCACTCCATGCTGTAAACCTAGGATTTTGATAGATTATCCTTTGCATCATCAAAAACCTTACTCGCCAATAAAATGTTTTCATCTGTCTGTCCTATGAGGCGAAGGTCTACTATGCAACTACTCCAAAGTTTGAGCTCTTTATCTATGATTCCGATAGTGGAGGAGAGCTTCTGTTGCAAGTTGTTCACCTTTCCATGGAGTTTGAAAGCTTCATCGATGAAGTTCAATCCTGCAACAAGCATATCTTCCACCATGGCCTCCATAGCTCTGCCATAGACAGAATACTTGTGCATGTCTTTGATACTCTGTACTTCATCTTGGCTCAAAATTACAGGTGGCGGAAGGGTAGTCAGTGGGGTAGGGTCCAAAACTTTGTCCTTAGACAAAAGAGATTTGATAAAACCAGTGAGAATCTGGGCTTGTTCCTCCAACTGTTCAATAGTTTGCTGCCCTTTCTCTACCCTCCCAATGACTCTTGTGACTGTTTCCTGGAGGTTGTGGATCTCACCTTCAGGGGTAGACTCTCCCATAGGAATCCTTGAGAATTCTAGGTCAGATGCCTGTAAGTCCTGCTCTGATTTATCTACTGTAGGCTTAGCAATCTCCAGGAATTGCTGACCTTGAGCATAAGACACTATCCTGGAGGTGATTTTGGCTTTTTTGGCACGAGAAGAAGGAGTAGTGCCTAACAAGGCTGCCACAACATCAAAATTTGGCCCTGAGCTCCGAGAGGAAGATTTCCTCTTCCTACTGTCGACAAAAGGTTGCACCCATGCAAAAGAGGAAGAGGAAGCAGCAGGAGGGGAAAGAGGACCAAGAGACAGAGAGCTCATGACGCTCAAGGTTTTGCACAGCTGTTGTCTCAAGTTGAGACATGAGTGGGGCGCTTGAGACAATTGCTGCAGAGGAATCAATAGCACTTGGAAGTTCAGTGCTCTGGACTTCCTTATCTTTATCCGTTGGAGCTTCAGGAGCATTTGAGGAGCTGGCATTTCACTCTCTTCACTTTCACTGAGAACAATAATGTTCTCTGGTCCCAAAGGTAATTCTACCTGCTTTCTCTGAGGATCTTTTTCCACAGGCTCCTTCTTAACCTCTTTGAATTTCTTCTGGTATACTTGGGTGGATGAAGAAGGAGTAGAAGCTGCAGGTCCTTGCGTTGATGAGGCAGGAGGGGTTTGCACAGGTGTGTCTGATATTGGAGTCGATGCTTCCCTCCTTGGTGTTGAAACATCCTTAGAGGAGGATTCTCCTGAGTGCCTCCTAAGCTCTCAAACTTTCTTATCAAACCAGATCTTAGTCCTGACTAAGACTGGAGCCAGGATCTCGGCTAGATCATCTTTCTCTTTCTTGAACCAATCCAAGTCCTCCAAGGGAGTGTGCTTAACCACATTGTCATACTCATATGAGTATAGATCAGAGTTGTCATCCTGGAGTCCTTCAGGAACTTGGTACAAGCCGAGTTCTTGGATCAATTGTAGAGAGAACTTGCCATAATGCCTCCTTCTAGCCTCAAAATCATCGGCACAGTCAGCCCAATAGTCTTCTGTATCTGCCCTATGATGATAGATTATCTTGATGTTCTGCTCAATGAACTTCTTCAAGTCGAAGCAAGTTCTTGGCTTGAAGAAATGGACAGTGATGGGAGCCAGGGCTCTTTCTATATTCTGTGCATCCAGGGCTGTTTTACAAGTGTAATTTCCCAAAGAGATGGGAAAGTGCAAACCAGTAATCTTCTTGTCTCTGCAGGGTTCTGTGCAATTTGTCTAATTGCCTGCATACTTCTATCAAAGCCATCTTATCACTGCAGAACATGGGAAGCCTCAAAGGGGTGCTCTCATAGCCAGCAAGCCTGATATAGGAGAATTTTCTGAATTGGATAAAATAAGCACCGTAGTGCGATATCAGGTTCATGGCTTCGTCAGAAAACCTTCTAGCAGTATCACCTTCAAGAAGCCTGACCACGTACATGGTGAAAGCATCATTTACCCTTCAGAAATTACGATTGCTGGTCTCTAGGGTGAACTGCGGGCAGTAGGCATATACAGGATCATCCTTGTGGGCATCAATGTAAGAAAAACCAAACCATTGCCTTGATGCCGCTAGAGTATACATCAAGTACGAAGTCATGTAGAATTTCTTCGTTTGCTGTACATTGGACAGCTGCTCCGCTAAGTTCATGCTGATGATTTCTGCCCAGTTGATATTTTGAGTTCCCTCGCACACCATGTTGATGAGCGGGCACATCCAGAAATGGAACTCGTTAGTAGAGGGTAAGCCCATAACCCGAGCCAGTAGGATTATAAAATCTGACAATTCTTCATTGAAATCAGCCCGGAAAAGAGTCTTGGATAGACGAGATGCTCCCTTCTTAGGGTTTTTAAGCCAAGACTTCGCCACCCGCGCCTTGTAGTTGTCACTGTCTTGATTGAACAGGGCCTGTGCTTGATTCTGGGAAACAACTATGGCATTATCCATTTCTGGAATCCTCAGTGCAGTGCTAATGGCGGCAGCGTCCAGTTTGGCGATGAGTTCCCCGTGTATGTTGGTCAATTCACTCGAATCAGGGTCGAAATGAGCTCCGCATGAAAGCACTGTATCAGCACATTGCACCGAGATTGGGAAACCTCCAGCGAAAGCCAAACCACTGTCGTGAATCATCTGTGCCATTGGTGTAGGGTTTGCATCTGCCATCCTCGACCAAAAATCACCAAAGTCAAGATGGCGAGCTTCACTGTCCCCGATATTGGGAACGGCAGACTCTAGTGGTGAGATTTGTTCCTGTCCCTGAAATTTGATCTTCATGTTGATAGTAATTCGGAGGGCAGAGCTGCAAGCTAGACTCGGGAAGGAATTACAGAGGGAAAGGGTACGCGCGTAGGAATTTAGATTGCAAGGGTTCGAGCAAAGGATAGCATGGAAGCAGTGTGAAAAACGCATAGGGGGTTCGCTCGTTATATAGCCGTTTAGGAGAGAGAAAGGTAATGAATGCGCATTTAATACATACCTACCAATTTGAATAAGCAAGATATTCGGGTAGAGCAGGAAAAATTAGCACGAATGGCACTTGGTTCATTTGGGACATGTGGGACGCGAAAGCGCGAAGCACGCGGCTCGGCCGATTCGGGCGAAGCGGGGAAAAGATGCACAAATGCTTTTTGGGACATGCGGGACACGTGGGACAAAAGTGTGCGAAAACGTGACGCGGCCGGATCGGACGAAAAGGTGACAACGGGTCCGGTTGGGACATTTGGGACGCGAAGTGCACGAGGGTACGCGGTTCGGGTGAATCGGCTGAAAATGGAACAACTTGTCCGGGGCGAACTTGGGACATTTGGGACAAAAAATTCCGACGGGCCCGAAAAAGACAAACTTCAGGGAAATCGGCCGATCGGGGAACAGAGGGCCCAATTGAACTTGGGACACGTGGGACAAAAATGTCTGACAGGCCCGAAAAACACACAAAATGACCCAAAAACGCAGATTTTCTCAATTTCTCGACTTTTAACATTATCAGTACAACAGAGAAGACACTTAAACTCAAAATTTTAAATTTTCACTTTCTTAAGAGCAGGGGAATTTTGAGTGGACAACAAGTTACGAACATTGGAACTCATGAAACACTTGGAGCTGTTGGAATTTGAGCCCATTGAGGTGAGATATTCAGAGTTGATGGAGCTTCAAGAGATCAGAGATCAGGCATCCCAAGCAATCACACAAAACTCCATTTCTGATCCCCATGAACACAACTCCCAGATCCACAAATGAAACGTCCAAAATATGCACAGAATACTCCAGAACGATGAGAGGCAAGAAGATGCAATAAAAATAAGCGAAGGATGTGCAAACGCATCACAAAAACGAGTTTTATTGCTTCAGAAATTTGCACAGAGCATCATACACGAGCAAGAGGCAAAAACGCTATTTTATAGAGCAGGGTAGGAGATTCAAACTCCATTTCGACCCTAGGGAAGAAAAGAAGAGGGGGGCAGGGAAGAAGAATGAACAACCCTTGAAAAGTGTGCCTTTGTTTACATTTTATAGAAGAAACGCGAGAAGAGAGGAAAAAATGCGGTATTTGTTCCAACCACCTTTAAAAATACGTTTTAATTCTTCATCTGTTTATGGGCTTGATCCAAAAGTTCATATTTCCATGTATCTACTTCGCAGACCAAAGAAAATGACCCATACTCATTAAAGCTGGTAGTTGAAACTAGTTTTTTTGTCTTTTTCGTGCCAAAACGTGTTTTGCAATTTTCTCCCACAAATATCTACCAAAATACAAAATTGAAGACTCCATGATGAAGAGAATCTCTAGATCTTTCCATTGGTACCAAGATTGTCAAAAATAGAGCTCTGGATCAAAAGATATGGCCTTCTGCGTTTTTTCCTTACGTTTCCTGCAAATTTGGCTTCGGGCGACTTTTGAACTTTGTCCCTGCAAATCCGTTGATGACGTGGCATCCATTGGGGTCGGCGGAGGCAGGGGCTTCCTTTTTTCCATTTTACATTTTTTGACAAAAAGTCAAAAAATCCAATTTACCTCTGAAGTCCCGCATCCCCACCTTAGCTTTTTGATGGGGCCGCGGGTCGCATTTTGATTTTATGCCTTTTGGAAGAAAAGACAATTTTTCACTTTTTCCTCCGATGCCCCGCCGGTCTGAGTTCCTTTCGCAAAAAACTCTCCCAAGCTCCGTAAGTCCGCCTTGGGAAAATGTTCGTTCTAACTCCGCCGAGCCATAACTCAAAAAATACAAGGAGTTAGAAAGAGTTCTTTACCTTTCTGGAAAGGGGAAGAAATTTTCTATCTGATGGAGCATTTTCCAGAAACCTTTGAATGCTTTAAATGTCTGAAATATGGACTGAAGCACAAAAGGTAGTTAACCCAAAAATAAGGGGAGCTTATTTTGGTTAATAGTGATGTCATGGCGTCTCTTGTGACATCACTGAAATTGTGAATCACCCAAAATATCCAAGTAATGCCCGCAAACTTAGGGAAATGTTTCATCCCTATTTCCAAGCTCTTGAAACGTCTTGGATGGCATGGGATTGGGCGGTATGCATCTGCATGTAACATTGGTTGTAAAGGGTGAGTCAAGTAAAGATTGCGAAAGTACAATTAGGCGATTAGGAATGTATAAATATCATGAGGATGTAACATTGGTTGTAAAGGGTGAGTCAAGAAAAGATTGCGAAAGAACAATTAGGCGATTAGGAATGTATAAATATCATGAGGATGTACCATTGGTTGTAAAAGGTGAGTTAAGACAAGATTGTGAAAGTACAATTAGGCGATTAGGAATGTCTAAATATCACGAGGATCCTTAAGGAAAATGATTTCATACAAGTGTATAAACAACAATATTTATCACAAAAATGTTATTTTGGCACTCAACAAGAACCTCGCAAATATAAAAGTCTCAATGAATTCTACAAGGACCCATTTGCATGTCACATAAGAATATGTTAAAACATAACACTTTATATAGAATGAAGATGTACGGTTCCAAGCAGTTGTTGATAACCAACAAATAGTTGTAACTAAATGTAACTGCTCTAAATAAATAAACCTCTGCCTGTGTCATTTGAACAGTGCAATTTGCTCTCCTTCTTTGAGTTCTTTCTTCTTTTTGCGTATTCTAACATTGGTGTCAGAGCGTCGAAGGGTCACAGTTCGAGGAAGAAAGAAGCCATTCAGTTTGAGGAAGCTCTTAGTGGAAGAGTACAGACAAAGGAGAAGTTTGTGAAGGTCGTACAGACCTGAAGCATCTCGTTCGTGAAGTTTTTTGTGCACAATAGTCGCTATGGCAAACGTGAGTGCCAAAAGTCGTGATTCAAGGGAAGACAAGGGCAAATACAGTCGGTTTTACACAAAACCGTGGTTCAAAGTCCAGAAGACGTGGTACGTGGCATAAAATCGTGGAGCAACGACATTAAAAAGACAAGGTAGAAGTAAATCGTGGCAGGCAGAAGTTTCATCTTTCCCTTCGTGAAGCAAATTCGTGGATGAAACCCTAGTCGCAAATCCTGTTGCAGGAAAAGACGTGCCCAAACCAAGCAAAAATGTGACTAGTCATGAGGCAAAATCGTGGTTCGAAATAACTAGTCACAAATCCCGACAAAGACGACAGAGGCAGAGTCGTTTTTTCTTCCCATCCGAAAAGTTGATGGATTAATATTCATTTTTTCCAATAAAGATATTTTACCTTGCTTTTGAATAATCAAATTTGGAGGAATAAGTAATAATAATTTTTTAATACAAGCAAATATAGTTGGAGGGGTGATTTCCATAATTAAATAATATTTGCTGGAAAAACTAATATTTATTAAGTGTGGGCAAAATTTTATTATTTCCGTTATTTTGGAATAATAAAATGGCAAATATTTCACACTTAACTTTGCCGGAGACAAAAATTAACGGGTACTAATTTTAATGTATGTAGCCATAAGATTTTAACGGTTGCAGAGTTTTGTGATTGTGATAAAATAATCAAGGGTGATGAAAGTCGATCGACAATGAATTTTGAGGATTATGACAAACGTCATAAGGAAGCGTTATTACTTCTCAAGTTGTCGGTATCAGATGATATGATACCAGAAGTGCGGAACACCACTGTGGCAAGCACTTTGTGGTTCAGCTTGAAGGATAAATATCAGACATCAGAAAAGAGTCGGGTTTTATACCTGAAAAATATGCTCTTTTCCGTAAAGTTACAAGAAGGTGGATCGTTGTCTGAGCACCTACTTCGGATGAAAGACCTTTGAGACCAGTATCTTCCATCAACAAAAAGGTGGACGATAATGATATGGTGGCTCTAGTTTTGAACAACTTACCTTCTTTGTATGAGTCATTTGTGGAGGCCCTCCATTTAATGGCTGAAAGTCAAACACTCACGTTTGACAAGGTGAGCTCCTACCTGTTGCAAAAGGAGCAGAGACAACTTCAGGCTTAATCTAATTGTGACCATTCAGAGAGTGCTCTTGTCACTTAGTCAAAGGGAAAGTGGAGACGTCAGTCTGGTGAGTCTTCCACTCGGTATCAGGTCACATGCTATTATTGTCACAAGTTTGGGCACCTCAAGAAGGATTGTCGGAAGCGTAAGTATGATCTTTCGCAGCAGAACAAAAAGCCATGTTATGAGGAACATGTGGCAGCAATTGTAGAAGAACGAGATTCGGATGACGGGCATGCTCGTTATTGTCTTACGACATCATGCTCAAATGACAGTGATACCAATTGCTGGATCATTGACTCTGGTGCGTCTGCACACTTTTCATGTCGTAGGGACTGGTATGTTTCATTTACTGCAAATATATGTTTTGAATCAGTAGTACTAGTTGATGGAGAATCAATTGCAGTAGAAGGATAGGAGATATATGCATTGTATTGAATAATGCTCATAAATTGTTGGTATGGAATGTTAGATATGTACCTTCTTTACAAAAGAATCTTCTATCTATTCGTCAATTGACTGAAAAACCCAATATTTTTGTGGAAAGAAGTGTGTTGTCTTTGATGTGAAATAGAGACGGATAATTGCCCTTGGTATTGGGGAAGGTGGTCAGTATCAACTTGTTGATCCGGCTGCGATCAACATGAATGCACGTGTGGAGGATAGCTCCACATTCAGGATGTGCAGGAGGCTACAATGCCTTGGGAGGAAGCCATTCCTCACAAATCTGTTGACTTGGATACAGTCAACCTACATGCACCTATTGCGGAGGGAGTATCCACTATACCAGGTGTACGGGAGGCGGACATGCCTTGGGAGGATGGATTTCCTCATTCTGAAGAACAATTTGTTGTGGACAAAGATTCCACTATTCCAAATGCACTGACGATGCATGGTGAGATGGCATACCCAGTTACTCACTCAGAGGTACTTGCACGAAGGACAATAGAGCATGAACAATCTGCTCATTGTGTTGTTCCCAACAGAGGGGGATAGATGAGCAAATAGATAAGATGGAGGAGTTGGTTCTCACTCCTACCACTGCTGTGATGGAGATGGTTATTTCTTCTACTATTTCGGAGTTGGTTGTAACTCTTATTGCACAGATGGTCACATTTCTCTTCTTGAAAAAGTTGGATGAGCACTACATGGTGGTGCTAGGACGTGATCGAGGTGACTTCGACTACAGGATAATTGAGTCTTTATACAGACTCCAACAAGCTACACAAGCCTGGAATAGTTTTTTCAATCCACATCTTCAAGGTTATGATTTCAGCACTCTGGAGATGGGGCTGACACTCTCAGCCAGTGGTGATTCATCACTGGTCAATGAATCACGTAACAGAGAACTAGTGGACCAATTGCCATATCTTTTGTTCATGGGACCAGATTTTTGTTTTGCGGTTCTTCTTCATTCGACAACCGTAACACAGTCATGGACTGCTGTTTTTAAAGTACAACTTATGGCACAGTTTGTAGATTTAATGACTAAACATACGGGCTTTAGGAAATTTGTAAAATTTGGGACGAAATTTGTCTTGTTTCTGGTTTAGTCATTAAGAGGGGGTGTTAAAATATGGCACTTTATATAGAATAAAGATATATGGTTCCAAGTAGTTGTTGATAACCAACAAATAGTTGTAACTAAATGTAACTGTTCCTCCTCTAAATAAATAAACCTCTGCCTGTGTCATTTGAACAGTGCAGTTTGCTCTCCTTCTCTGAGTTCTTTCTTCTTTTTGCGTATTCTAACAGAATATGATTAGAGGCTGCAAAAAGTATCTATCTTGCAGTAGTATGATGAAAGACAGATAAGTAGACACTTGTAACGAGTGTCGGGGGAACAAGGATGAAAGAGTACCGACTACCCGAGGCTTGCTTTTTCTAGTACTTGATATAAATGCAAAGTATGTTCGTAGACTCCACCGATAAAGGGCTCCTGTAAAAAGTCCGGTGTTCATTTTTCATAGAATTAAAAAACCTGTGAAAAACAATAAAAAATACCTGCCCTTATCAGTTTTAGGTTCAACATCTGGTATAACGGAATAGAGCAACTAATATGATTGAGAACAACTAAGTCACAATGTTTGAGTTTGAGTTCATGTTTGATGAGGATAAAGCTCGGTTCAAGTTTGCCAATGGATTAAGTTTAAAAACAATGTATTTAAGTTTGAACAAAATAACTTTTTTATCATTATAAAAAAACGATAAATATGTTAGAGGAACAGAGTAGAGAGAACTCTTCTTTCTTTGTTTTCACTCTGTAAAATAGTGCGGAATCATTTCAAAAACTTCCCATGTAAAAATAATGGATAAAATTCGAGTTCGTGTTCAACAAGGATAAAGTTCGGTGAAGTATGAACATTTTCCAAACAATTTGGTATACCTTGTAACATAGCTTTGAACCTTCAATGATATTGACCAAATTATGGTAGCGATGTACAAATTCATGAAAATGACCATTTTTGTTCCTTGTCAAATGACCTATTAAACCCTTACCTCAGATGATCCATAAAACCCTTGACCTCATATAAATACTTACAATTAGATTTTGGTCAGAGTTTTAATCATAGTTACCTAAGACTCCAAGATGGAAAAAGTTTTCCAAATTTTGTTGACGGCTGATTAAATAATACATAAAATTTGTTTATAGTACAAATTTAACATAAATAAACTAAAACTTAAAGCTGAAAGCTTGAATTCTGAAACCATTAATCAATTTATTCATCTTATAAGCCCAAACGCGATATATATTAATATTTACATATTTCATATTGAATCATTGATGTTAACATAGAATCAAGATATATTGATAGTGATACAATGATATATCAACCATATGGCAATGAAAAACAAAAGACTTAAATAATCAGCATGAGAAGAGTACATAATAACATATTTTATAACCAAAATGCCAAAAATAAAAATCTAAAATTTGCAGGCTGCAGGGGATGCCGGGACACCCCTCGACCGTCTTGAGGATGTCATGGCATCCATTGTGGCGTCCCCCTTTTTGTGAAGCACCCGAAACATCCTATAATTTAGGATGTGATCCCTATCACCTACCACTAATTATTTAACCTCACACCTATCTAAGAATCCTCAACTCTTCTTGGTGGCTCTGGCCAATCCCCCTCTCCTCCCCTCAGAGAGTATCAGTAATTGGTTTTTGTCTTCCTCCGTCGAGTTATGCTTGGGCCTCCTCTTTGCTTTGCCACTTGTATTTGAAAGAGGTTTTTTTCACTGAAGAAGCTTGGATTACAGTTCTACTTCCAAGAATTTGTTGAGAGAAAAGCCTTCATCGTCAGTTTTTGGGAAATGCCTGGTGATGGGTTACTTTGTTCCTCTATTCCTGAAACCATGTCCTCTTCTAAAAGATTCCTAGGGTTTGGCCCCCCATTTTCCAGACTATCAGTCCCATTCTACATCATTTCTCCTTTGAATTCCAGTAACAAATCTGTCTTCAATTGTTCATGTCTTCCTCCATATCATAGATGGGTGAGGATTTCTTTTACTGCTGATTGTTCAGAATGTCAATTGACTCCTCATTTAACAACAATTGTGTGATTTAGGAACCGTTAAATGCCTATCTAGGGTGAGAAATCTGTCATGATTTTTTTCCATGTTTTAAACCTCTTCTGATTTGCCAGGCTGGGATTATGGTGGGTCGATGGATGTGACAACGATTAATTGCCAATTGAGGTGCTGGAGGAAGAAATAAAGGTTCTATTATCTGGAAGTGGACACCAGTGGTCTATAAGGGAAGGGCTAGGCAACAAAACTAGTTGTACTACCCTGCCTTTGAGTGAAGCAGGATTTACTGAGACACTGCTATCATACTTCTATATTTTGATGATCTGGGATTGGGTTGTCAATCATGTGTCATTTTGATACATATCATTTGACATTACTGCAAATTATAGCTTCATACTCATTATGCAGATTATGTATATGATCATATAGCTTATTTTGCCTGTGAATTTAGATAATAGAAACTGTGTTTGACTGTTTCTATTCTTGGTCTTACTTTTAGAAATTTAGATTTCAGCGTATCTTCATTCTTGTATGGACATGATCTTTTATTATGTTTTAACCATTATCTGTGCATGACTGATGAAAACCAAAGTTTTCACGTGAATGGTTGCATGGAAAGTCTTTTTTCTTACGTGCAAACCTTCCCCAAACCTGTTTCTTGTCATAGTTCCATTGTCATCACGTTGTATGATTGTGCTAATGTACATCCAATCATGAGGTTTCTATGACTAAGGAAGAGACACCCTAATGTGATGCTCATTCCTGTTGTATCCCTGGGATGCCCTAGCATGTGTATACTGTTCGTTCGACATATTTGGAGGTTGTCCTTAACATTTTATGTAAGTGCATGTTAAAGACGTATCTGAACACCATCATGTACCAGTCAATCTGATCTGGCCACAAAGAGAATATTTTTAGGGTTTTGCAGGAGTTCTCCTCACTCGAGCTTTTAAAGGTTGACTTCTTGCTGGTGAAAGTAGTGGTGAATTTGGATGTCAGGGTAGTCACTAGGTCATCTAGACAGTTGGTTTGGACACATAAAGGCAGCACATCCTCGTAGTTTCGGCAGTAGCATTTTATAGTGTTTGATAGTGTGGCTAGTCATAAAACTAAATATACGGATGATCGATTCATCTAAGCTTTACCATTATTCCAGGATTTGTTTGTTGTGCCGATGACCTGTCATGGGAGCATGTACACACTTGCATAAACTTGTAGATACCACAAGCAATTGCAAAAGGATAGCGAATACAAAAGGCAAGAAAACAACATGACACCAAGTAGACAGTCTAACAATGAGGAAGCATTGATTAGCCTTTGGGTTACAGTAGTGCAGATGGCCTCATGTTGGATTAGCCTGGGCAACACAATTGTTGGAAAATTTAAATCTTAACTCGTTAAGAAAATGTGTCAAATAGAAAAAAACCTTGCAAACATGGGGATAGAAAGATTAAGTGGCAAGAACCAAAATCTGTACCTTTTTGGTTGGTAGACAATTTATTGTGTTGTAGACTCATTGGATGGCAGAGATACTTGTACATACCTATTTGGTTAATGCACCCCTCTTTAAGGGGCTTATAGAGGAAGATGTGTAGGATTGGACAGAGTAATTGTCTGAGAAAATGACAAAACCTTTGGATAATGCGAAGGAATAGGCATTCAATAGTTTTAAAGTTACCACTCATCTCATACCTAATTTATTTGAGAAATCTTCTGCCATGATGAGGATAACTGTCTGCTTAGCAGCCCAAGCATAAACAATTTTACTCATATGGCACAATGTGATGGTTGATGATTGAAATTAAGAGGAGAATGTGTTGTGGTGCAAGCAAAAGTGCAAAGAGTAAAACAGCTAGCATCAAAGGAGGAAGAGATTAAAACTGAACGTGAAGGAAACACGTTGTGGATATGAGGATAAATTCGAGAGGGAACGGGTTGAATTTAAGGAAGGGTGAAAGTCACGGAATCAGATAGAGCACTCAGAATAAAGGAAGCAATCCAAGCTAGAGCATTTTTTGGAGTGCTATTTGATTATAAGGGGGTGAAAATAAGTTTACTTGAACTTTCATGTATCTGTAATGTATGATCCACATACGGTTGAATATGGAACATGGAGCCAATTCACTGTGGATAGCTGGTCATCTTGACCAAGGGAAAATATCTAAACAGAGTTCAGGAGGAGAAACATGAGAAAGAAGGCGAGGATAAAAGTTTGTCCTCTCTCTGTGCATTGCTGGTGCTTGCACAGAGACTATGGACATTCCACGTGATCTGCTAAGAGACTCTATACGCAAGATGCTGGGCAAAGCTTGGAAAGCCAAATACATTTATGGGAAAAGTGGGTGTATTACTTGATAGACGAGTTGGGGGAAGTGACTATTGTTTCAGAGAATATCCCATCAGATGACAATTTGGAAAAATAAAATATTAAGCATGGTGTATGTGTGGACATGTGACATTCTGCATAATGAATTAGACAAAGTGAATGCTTCCTAAGGAATGCCTCGCATTCTCTAGAACTGCATCCTACAACTTCATGCACTTATACCGTGAGAACTGTGGACATCATCTGATGATTGTTGAATACTTCCGGTTTCATGAAGTTGGTGATAGTAATTGCTCAATAGGAAAACAATATGCAGGAGCAAAGAGAGTATGCTTGAAAGAACTAGAAAACTTAATAGAGATGGAGGAAATGAACATATTCTATAGATTGGCAGGGTTCTTCTCGAGGAGAGCAAAAAGTTCAGAAGAGACTTATGATAGAAAGATTGAACAGATGCTGGCCAGCATCTCTCCAGTACCTCTAGGACTAATTTTAGACCACTGGGATCTATCTGAAAAGAAAGGCATCATCCCAATAATAGTTATTCACTGCAGATTTGAGCCAGGGTCAAGTGCATGCGATGCACACTGAAACATAGATAAAGGGGAAGGCATTGTTCTGTCATATATGGAAGCTACAGGCTAGCAGGGTTCTTTTTGAGGAAAGCAGAAATTTGGGAAGAGGTTTATGATGGTAGATAGAAAGGATGTTGGCCAGTGATTCTCCAGTACCTTTAGGACTCATTGCAGCACTAGCAGGAGTTATCTGCAAAGAAGACTATCATCCCAATAATAAATATTTATTGCAGATTCGAGCCAGGGTTAAGTGCAGGAGGCACACACTCAAGCATAGATAGGGGAAGGCATATTTTAGTCATGCGGAACACATGCTACAGGTTAGGAGGGTTCTTTTTTAAGAGAGCAAACAGTAGAGAAGAGGCTCGAAGATAGAAAGGATGTTGGCCAGAGATTCTCCATGACCTTCAGGACTAATTTGAGCACAACCAGGAGTTATCTGAAAAGAAGACGATCATCCCAATAATTGATATTCACAGCAGATTTGAACCAAGGTCTAGTGTGTGAGACGCATACTCAGCAGAGGCATATTTTTGTCATATTTTGTGATGATACTCAGTATAAGAGTTTTTCATATGTGCAGTGCTACAAGATTTTATTTCAGGCAATTATAGGGTTCAGCCCACCGGGGCTCAAACCTGGGTGGTTGCATGGTGAGGCCCCATCTCAATGTCGTGTACAAGTCATTCAATTAATGTGCAATTTAGTAAATTGAGTGTATGTTGTTACAGAGAGACAGATGGTGAGCTATTGCTACCAACTGTTAATTTTGTTATTATTTACAGAAACCTTCGAGTTTATATGGTTCAAAGAATCAAAATTGAAGTCCTGATCAATATAGTTATCATCACAGAGACATCGTCACTGTGTGGGTATTCTACCTCACTTCCATGATCCCCTGTATTCTATATATATCCACAAATTGCCGTGATATTTTAGCTATGCTCTTGCTGGATTCAATTATCCAATGTTCCACTAAACTTTGACTTGCAACTTCAATTACTAATAATATGATATGCAATTTTGACTTCAAGTTTTTATGGTTATTCAAATGAAGGTGAAGTCCTACAAATGTACTCTCGAAACAGTGAGATAGCGTGTTGACAGAAATGAGAAATCATGTTATTGTGCCCGGGTTGTGACGGCTGAGTGGAATCAAGAGCTTGATTCGCCTTCATCATGCGTTGCTCCATACTCGTTAATCATCTAGATTCTAAAGTATGTTATAGCATAAATGGAAATCAAGATCTTATGTTGTAATGGTATTTGCAATCAACACAATTCTTTCAAGTAATTCCAATGGAAAAAGTTAAAATGCTTATTTTTCATATGGATACCGTTTTAGATCCTCTATACATTACATTATTGGCGAGGCTTATTACTTATGAATCTAAACTAAATAAATTGGCATCCATTAGAACTTAGAACCTGTATGTGATTAAATGTGCTAGATCTTTCTCCTGTATGAGCATATTTTTACGCCATGCATTGTAATACTATTTTGTGGCTATATAGGCATCAAGATAAGCATATTCCTTGTAAATAGCTAGTGTTGTACAAATTTGTTTGGTTGGTTTTTGCAAAGGGGTGGTCTTCCTTATTTCATGGGAACAGTTTTTTTTCTATAATGGTATCTAATTTCATAATTTCAAATTTTCAGGTATGGATGGCGCGGACAATCTCGTGATAGCGTTGGGACAGTTTTGTGCGTTGATGACGATGGTATCCTCAGGGTTGGATTTCCCGGAGCATCTCGAGGATGGAAGGCTGATCCTGCAGAGATGGAAAGGGTGGAGGAATTTAAAGTTGGAGATTGGGTGCGGATACGTCCTTCACTTACAAGTGCAAAGCATGGTCTGGGGCTAGTAACTCCTGGTAGCATTGGAATTGTTTACTGTATACGTCCGGATAATAGTTTGTTACTGGACCTGAACTACATGACAGGTCCATGGCATTGTGAACCTGAAGAAGTTGAACCTGTTGAGCCATTTAAGGTAACAATACCTCGAATCATGTCAGTTCTGGAATGCATAAACTTTTTCCTTTTATCTAGAGCATCAACGAATTTAACATAATGGCTTTTGCTTTTAATATTTGATTCTGGTTTTGGGCATTCTCATTCAGGTAGGAGATAGGGTTTGTGTCAAGAGGTCTGTAGCGGAACCAAGGTATGCTTGGGGTGGGGAGACACACCACAGCGTAGGGAGAATAAGTGAAATTGGCAGTGATGGCCTTCTCCTCATTGATATTACTGGTCGTCCCATTTCATGGCAAGCAGACCCATCAGACATGGAGAAGGCTGAAGATTTTAAGGTATTATATGCCTATATGGAATAACTAAACATAAAAGGGATGATCGCTTATGTTAGAGAATTTGAATTCTTTATTTTTCATAGACTCTCAATCATCATGTCTATCTCGCAATCACATTTTATCAATCAATCATATAATTTTCTTTTCCAGGTGAACATTTAGAATCTTAGGAAACACAATTGAGATTATGTGCTTTCTTATTATTTATCATCTCTTTCTATCTACTATGTTCTCATTTCTATTTGTTTTTGCCTGGGTCTGCTTTTCTCTGAAAACTGTTTTGGGCACAGGTTGGTGACTGGGTTAGAGTAAAGACATCAGTTTCTTCTCCAAAATATGGATGGGAGGATGTCACAAGAAGCAGCGTTGGGATTGTTCACAATTTAGACGAGGATGGTGACATGGGTGTAGCTTTCTGCTTCAGAAGCAAGCCTTTCTCATGCTCTGTGACAGACATGGAAAAGGTTGCACCATTTGAGGTGGATGATGAAATTCATATTATGACATCTATAACAGAGCCACGTTTAGGATGGTCCCGTGAAACATCGGCTACAACAGGGAAGATTGCAAGGATAGATATGGATGGCACTTTGAATGTAAGTTTTTGATTGAATCCATTTAGCATTTTCCATTCCCCAGCAACTGCCGAAAACTGAATTCTGCTTTGTGTGTTGAAGCCGTACATCTTTTTGAGAATATTCCCTAGTTTGATTAGGAATATTTTTTTGTTTTGTAGGTGAAGGTGGCTGGCAGAAGCACTCTTTGGAAGGTTGCCCCGGGTGATGCTGAAAGGCTATCGGGATTTGAAGTTGGTGATTGGGTCAGACTTAGGCCAACTTTTGGGTTCAGACCAAGCTATGATTGGCACGGAATCGGTAAAGATAGTTTTGCGGTGGTTCACAGTCTATCTGATACAGGTTACCTAGAGCTTGCAGGTTGTTTTAGAAAGGGGAGATGGATGACTCATTATACAGAGGTTGAAAAAGTTCCTAGCCTGAAAGTTGGTCAGCATGTTTGTTTCCGGACAGGACTTACTGAGCCTAGATGGGGTTGGAGAGGTGCTTCTACCAACTCTCGTGGTGTAATAATTGGTGTTCATGCTGATGGAGAAGTCTGGGTAGCATTTTCTGGTCTTTCTGTGCCTTGGCGTGGTGATCCAGCTGACCTGGAAAAGGAAGAGATGTATGAGGTGGGTGACTGGGTGAAAGTGAGGTTAGACTTGGTGGAGCCTAAAAATGGGTGGAAGTCAGTAAGGCCAGGGAGTATTGGCGTAGTGCAAGGAATAGCATATGAAAATGGAGACATTGGGGAAAGAACTATTCTTATTGGGTTCTGTGGTGAGCAGGAAAGATGGCTTGGTTTACCTCACGAACTTGAACGGGTTAATCCTTTTTCAGCTGGCCAGCAGGTACGAGTTAAATCCTCAGTAAAACAGCCAAGGTTTGGCTGGTCAAGCCATGACCATTACAGCATTGGGACTATTACTGCCATTGATGCTGATGGAAAGTTGCGTGTGTATACATTTTCTTGTTCCCAGAAAGCCTGGATGCTTGACCCAGCAGAAGTGGAGGTAATAGAAGAGCAACCCATCTGCATTGGAGACTGGGTGAAAGTCAAGCCTTCAGTCCCTACCCCTACACATCAATGGGGTGAAGTTACACACAAAAGTATAGGGGTGGTTCACAAGATAGATGATGATGGAGATTTGCGGGTTGCTTTTTGTTTTCTAGATAGGTTATGGGTTTGCAAGCCTTCAGAAATGGAGAGAATCAGACCTTTCAAGATTGAAGACCGGGTAAGAGTGCAACGTAGTGTTGCTTGTCCAAGGTGGGGTTGGGGCATGGAGACCTATGCAAGTAGAGGAGTAATTGTTGGGGTCGATGCAGATGGAAAACTGAGAATAAAATTTGCCTGGCGAGAAGGAAGGCTTTGGGTTGGAGATCCTGCAGATGTTGAACTCGATTCAGATGTTTCATGATGCCATGGACTCTGAGAAGTTATGCTTTTTGTATCTAGCTTCCTAAGTAGACGATGGATTTTTGTCTGGTAGGCATGTGATTCTTACTCTTCTTTTAGATTTTCTTTAGGCTTTGGTAGGGAAGATGGAATCACACTCCTACCAGGTCCATTATCTACTTAAGAATCTTGGGTGCTAGGCTGTGTATATTAATAAACTGTATTTAATGGTGCATGCCATGCTCGAGAAAATTTTCAGGTTTTTTTTTGGTCATGTAATATTCTGCTGTTGTTTGTATTCGTGTGTTTATGGCTGATCAGCCAATTGACATGTAATCTTCCATGTTACAGATGCCTGCCATCTTTAATGGCATACTGTTTTTTGGCATTCTTTTCTATCCTTCTGAAGGTTAGCTGCTCTCACATAGGTCAGGAATATATGCGTATTTATATGCGTAGATGTATGTATTCTTGTTCCACTCATGTTTCTTATAAAGTTTATTACTCATTTTTCTTTTTGGCTTTTCCGTTGGGGTTTCAGATCAGAATTTGTTGTCTTTATATCCTGATTGTGAACTTGCGCATGAAAGCTGGAAATTTTGTGTTTGATGTTAGCATTCACTTAGTAACATTGTTTTTAATGGGAAATACAAGCTGGTTGCTCTCAGTTGGTTAATACAAAAGAAATTTTTACAGTATTCAGATTTATGAGATTTGAGAATCCTACCTTAATCCCCTGCCGTTTCTTATGTGCACTGAAGCAGTGAAAAGGACTAAAACTAAAAGTAGTTTTCCTTTCTTTCATGTACACAAACATTATGTCGGCAGTGAAATATGAACTATTTTTTTAATTTATAGAGGTAATGCCTCACCTATCGGGATAGGAACTGAATAAAAAAAATGGCATATGAGATTAGTATTTTGATGTAATTCACGTGAAAAATTTGAATGGGATTGAAAAATTTAGTTGATTGCGTCGACACTAATATATCCATTCTCTCGTCTGTTTTTGAAAATCTTTTTGCAGCACTTCAAAATTTGATTTGAGCGTGTTAATCTATATTGTGTCATATCCACATTCATCACATTGTAAACTCACCTCGAAAGCCTGATAGTATTTTGCAGTTTATGTGCCCAAGCAATCTTGTATTCTTGGTGAAACAATTGTTGTGTAATCAATAAAAGACAAAATAAAGTTAATTCCATGGAAGGCACTGATCCATGAAAACCAGGTTTGAGCACCAACAGAATAAGAACTGTGAACTTACTAATTTTTTTCATTAGCATACTTCCGAACTTAAAGAAAGTGCTTTGCATAATTTTGAATTTTCATTAGCATACTTCTGAATTTAAAGAAAGTGCTTTGCATAATTTTGAAACTGCACGGCATAGATTCCATGCCAACTGTGTGATTGTTCATTGTTTTAAGTTTTTTTATAGGGAAATTGACAAGGTGACTGCCGTAATGGGATATTATTGATTTCTCAATTTGAAGGGGCTGCAGCCATATCCCCAAGCAAGCATATAAATGGATGGTCACTCTCCAACAGAAGATCAATACAAAACCACCTTCACCACTAAGTTGGGGACATACACATAAAAAGATGTCCTTCAGAGTGTCAAATGTTGGAGGCACATTTTAGAGGGAAATGGACATGGCCTTTTAAGGGCCTCATCAATGACATTATTTTTGTTTACCTAGATGATGTCACTATATTTTCAAAGAAGCAAGAGGATGATTTGGATCCTTGGAAGTAGATATTGTTGGAAGACATGCACAAGGAAAGAAATAAAGGGAAGACATGCACAAGGAAGAAATAAAGGGAAGGTTATGAATGATGTAGTTATAAGATGGTTGATATAGTTACAACCAATTACAACCATCTCATTAGTTCAATAAGTAATGAAGTTTTTATTTAATAAGCCTTACATTCTAATACTCCCTCTTAAGACTTATCATACGTAAAGTAAAAACAAACATTCTAATAAAATTAACAAAATTGGAACTACATAATCTTTAGAGGCTTTTACTTTGAAAGCAATGCTATGACTAGGTGGGGTTCCATCAAGTTGTTTCATGACCTTCGTAAAGGTGTAGCTCCCAAGTTGAATTCCCAAGTTTTTGGATTCCACCTCCCCAAACTCTCGAATTACAGATGTCTCAAATTATTGATCAACCATCCATACTTAGTCATTCACAAGCTCCATCAAGTTTTCTTATGACCTTCATGAGGGTATAATTTTCAAGATCCATAGTCTCGTGAACTACTTGAGTAACCATCCAAATTGAGCTTCATTAACCTGTATCCTTTCTTGCCTTCAAAGTTGACAGCATCTTTAAATTATGTATTCGTCACTATTCTCACTACTTTATGCATCTGATGGGTTTTCCACCATGGCTATATTGGTTGTATTTGCTGTCTTTAACTTTGCGCACATCATTGGCTCGAACACGACAATACCATGTTGTGTGACCTCTTTTCTTACAATAATGACATTCAATCTCTCAGTTATCTTTATTTGACCACCTTTGAAAATTTATAGTTTTGGAAATAAATGCACTTTCTTGTTGAGTATTAGCTTTTGCATCCTTTACAGTTCGCTTTTATTCAGCTAGGAGAGTTGCAACCATATCATCTAGAAATTGAAATTGAATGAATGAGGGTAAAAACTATATTGTTGCATTTTGAAGACAAATTGTTTAATATGATAGCTTTGGTATCCTCATCCTCTATCACAACTTTGACTTCTGCAAGTTGTCTAATCAGGAACCTAAGATTATTGATGTGGCTCAATATAGAGACTTTTTCATTCATTTTCAATCTTTCTAATTGAAGTTTTAGGGAAAATTTGACATTGTGCTTTTGCTCTAAATAATTTATTTAGAGCATCCTAAATTTCTTTAGATGATTTGTCTAGGTCTACATGATGAAGTTCAGAGTGAGAGAGAACAAAACCAATAATAGCCTTCACTCTATCATCTCTGCTTTGCCAATCTAACCATTTAGGAGCATCGTTGGGTGCTTTCTCTTTTCCGTTTACTATGCCCCACACATTGTATTCATACGTTGTATTTGGATTTTCACTTTCCATGTATGAAAATTTAAACCGAAATATTTTTTACGGGAATTTCCATTTAAAAACATACTGTGTATTTACTAAGATGAGTAAATATACCAATTCCTCCGCCATGTGATTGGTTTAATTTGCTCTTATACGACTGTAATTCGTGACTGGTTTTGTGGCTATTTTGTGCACAACAAAACTTGATCGTATTTTCTCTGAAAGCTTGCCCTCCCACGACTTTGGTTTTACTATGGAAAATGACGAAAATGCCTTAATAGTACTTCAAAACAGTCCTGAAAACATGACTTTGCCCTCGATTTAACTTGATGCAGGCCCTTTCACGACTTTGTTTGCTCCTGATTTCCAGCTTTAAACTTAGTTTTTCTCTTTGCATGATTGTGATATTGTGATTGATTTTTGCGTCCTCATAACTTGGAAACGAAACGAAACCACACGGAGCTTGGAAACTTTTTTTCCTCTCTCATTGCGTGGTATTTGTGACACCTTGGATAGTTTCCTTAAGTGTTCTAGTATGCAATTAATACATCTTAAAACAACATTTATGCTTCCTCCGCTCATCCATCATGTTGGTCCTTATGTTATACATCCTATTATTTGGACCCTAATAGGAAACATAAATGATGAGGAAAATCAATTTGGTTTATACACTCCCCTTTGGTTGATACTACCCTATTTGAAATATACTTGTTCCTGGACCTAGTTACCCTTTCAAAAGACATGTTGTTAAGACAAAAATAAAAATAAAAATAAATAATATGTTAATTCCTTTAAAAAACGACCTTAATGTAGTACTCACACTACGATGTGATATCCAGTAAAATATTATCCCTAGCTCTTCTAGTGACTTCCCGGAGGAAGTCTAATTTTAGGAGAGGGGGATGTAGTGCCCACCTTTTTCTAGCCTCTATGATCTGCTGAATTCTTAAACCACAGTTATGGAGTTTGGATATGTTGGTTTGCTTTCTTGAACACGTATGGTGTTTTGGAGCGCGTAACGCTAATTTAACTAGATTAGTAGGTTGACACCTTTTATTTGATATTGTGGACACTAACACTTTTCTATGTGATTTATGTCAAATTGATACGTGTTGGATAATTAGTTAGTCACATACCTTGATTTTGTAACGTATTCGTTTTGCTGATAAAGATACATGATGACATGGTGATATGACATGATATGTATTGTAATACTTAACATACGACGAATTTTGTGAATTGTGCATTCCACATTGATGATGGTGATATCATTAATTTACATGTTTGAATCTATTCACTTAGTGAGCAGCTAGTTTACTCTTGTATTGGACAGATGCGGTTAATGTGTGCAATGAGTGTGCAGGTGACAGGTCATAGGAGAACGTGGGATTCAGACTAGCTACACAATCTTGCACAAGCAGCCCACGGGCTGAGCCCTAGCCATGTTCTTTGTGTGAAGCCTTAGTATAGGTGATTATTATTTTAGGCACTATGAGTGACCCCAATGTATGTAATGTATTGTGTTTTGTTTTATTAATTTTGGTTAGGGTAGTTGGTTATGATGTAAACTTGTTTTGGGAGTTAATGACTCCCTTTTCTTTTAATTTGTTGATTATGTTTAATGTGTCACTTAAGCACAAGGGTTTAGGGTCACATGTGAGACCCTTGGGTGGTCCCCACACCCTCTACCCTTGTGCCAAAAATGCAAAACCCGAAATTAGGGTATTTTGGGCATTTTTGGGGGTCACTTTATAGCTTGGGAGTTCCCCCAACACAAAAATGAGCCCTTGGACCCTACCTAATGAGTAGGGGGCTTATTTTCAAGGCTTGAGGGAGTTTTCCCTCTCTTTTTACCACTTGTTTGGTCACATCCATGTAAGGGATGTGGATTTGTGTATTTATCAAAAGTTGCTCTTATTTTGTCTTGCTAACATTTTAGGGAATTTGGGAGAAAAGGGCAAAAAGATAATTTTACCCTTTCTCTCTTTTGTTTTAGCATCTTTGACCTTGATGAGGGAGAGGGGTGACACATGTCACCCCCTCATTTGTGAGGATGCTTGCTCTCTCCTCTTCAAATTCCCATCCATGGGAATAGGGAGGGGCTTCTTTTATTTTTTTGGTGGGTTCTTCTTTTGGAGCTTTGGCTTGGTGCTTGAAAAATTTGGAGCTTGAGGATTGCTTGAGGAAGGAAGTTGCAAAATTTTGTTTTGGAGAGCTATTAGAGGTAACCTCTTGAGCTCATTTATATGGTATGTTCCTTTGCTAAATCTTAGCTGGCTCATAGTTGGTTTAATTGTTTAGTTGCTTGTATGGTTTTGTTGCTTGAGTATATTTGTGTATTGTTTTACTCCATCCATCATATGGCTTGATGGATGTTTGAGTTACTTGGGGGAAGAGAGGGATTTTCCCTCTCAAACCTCATGGCTTGATGGGCAAGCCATGTCGGTTTCTTTACTCCCCTCATATGGTTTGAGGTGGGTAAGGGGTTCATTTGGTTTGAACCCCTTTCCCATTCTTGGAGAGGAAACCCAAGGGGTTTGAAAATCCTCCCAAGAAGGATTTGGGCGAATGGGTGGAGAAATAAGGAGGATCTTGTTGACTTCGGAGAAATAAAGTGGAGAAGGAAGTTTAATGTGTGCATTCTTTTGTTAGAACACACCTTATGTCACTTTCGGGTATCTCATCTACTCTTCCCCAAATTTAGAGGATGAATATGGTTTCTCCTCCTTTCTTTTATTGCTCAATGTTGTGTTTTTCCTTCATGCATGGTTTGGTCTTGTTAGTGAGTGTATTGTGGTGTTTGTTTCCCTAAAGATCTTGTGCTCAAGTTGTGGAAACTAGCTCTCTCTCCCATGGGCTTGGGGGAGGCTAGCATGTCTTCCAACCCTTGGAAAGGCATGTAATGATGCCTGAAGGTTGGGAGGTTAAACAAGCCTTGTTTCTCTTGAAGTTGAATCCTTGTAAAGCATTTGAAGATTGGAGCCTTGTCCTTGAAGTGTGATGGAGTGTCTTTGGTGACATGGTCTTTTATGACCCTCTCTTGTTTAGAAAATTGCAGCTCTTGATAAACTTATGTTCCTTGTAAAAGATTGCAATGAGATCTTTTACAAGTCTTCCATGTGGAATATATGTATAGTTCGTGGAAGCATGTGTGTTCTCAAAGTTGTATTGATTCCACTCTTGAATATGGTTGAAAGTTGAACTTCTTTGTAAAACTGGTTACTATCTATAAGCTGATGAGCCTTGTTGGGTTAAGAAGTGATGCCATCTTGGTTTTTTTTTTTGAAAGGAAAATATAGTTTTAGCTTTCAGCCTTTTAAATGTGAAATGGGTGATTAGAAATTCTTGGATAAAATGAAAGGTTGTTATTGGGAAGGTGTTATTATAAAGGAAATCATCTTACTATTGAAATTTTTACTTGGCTTAGAATTTGAAATAATCTTGTAACCTAGCCTTTGAAAAGAAATTATCCCTCTTGTGTGGTTTGTTGTAATATTACTACTGGAAATATGACTAGTCCTGATTCCTTTCCTTGTAAGATTTAATGGCTTGTTCTTAGTAGAAAATCAGCCTTGAATGTGTATGATTTCTTACAAATAGTAATCATTCTACAAGTTTCTTCTCTTTGTGAGCTATCATGCTGAACTCTCTTCCTTATTTCACTTAAAAGGAGCAGATCTTTGGATAAAGATGTATTACAAATATGAAACATAATCTATCACTTACAACTTGAGTGCTTTTAGCCTCTTAGCTTATAATACGAATACATTATAATACATTCATTTAGTTAACAGTTAAAATACATTGCAATATCTCTACGAATTATTAATCTCAATGTTTTCAAAAAAAAATTAAGTTATTATAATATTTATTTTTCATATTATGTATGTATATATATATATATATTAGATAATAAAATAGTAGTTTCAAAATTAAAAGTGAGCTATATATATATATGTATATACCAACAGATATAAATAATAAACTAATAAATATAGTTACAAAGAATTATATCTAATATCACATAGATCAAATATATATTATAATATATACTGCTGTTTTTATTTAAAACGATTTATACACAAAGTATATACAATTTTAAATAATAATAAATAAAATAAAATAAAATAAAAATAACGATTGGGGGGGGGGGGGTTCGGCCCCCCCCTATCCCGCATTGTACAGATCCGTGGGGGGCAGGCGCTGCGCCCCCCACCCCGCCATCTCCGCCGTGTCCAGCCGCTGCTGGCGCCGCCCTCCCCCAACCAACCGCTCCCTCTACCCCTGCTCCGCCGCACCCAACGGCCCTCCTCTGCCCCTACGGCCTGTTGTTCCCCCTTGTCGCGCCCAAACCCTCCTCTACGCCACCATTGGGACGCTGTTCTCCCATCCGACTGTCCCTCCCCAAACCCTGCGCCTGTGTTTGAACAAATAAACATAAATGAAAAAAAAAATAAAAATGAATATAAACATATATATATATATATCATAACAAAGAAAAATGCAATAAGGATTTTACAAGAAAGAGGAGCTAACTCCATAGATCTTTTCCATTCAACCTGCAATAAGAGAAAATAAGACAAAACTGAGAAAAAAAACATGATAAGAAAGAGAGGGGAAGTAAGAAAGAAACTCAAATGAAGGTAAAAGGAGAGGATAAGGAAAATTTAGGGCATTCTTAGGGCAACTTAGATCTAGGGCTGAGATAGATTTTATCCTATGGCTCACAATCAATCCTACATTCTTTTGGAACCAAGTGTTTTTAAATGTGAATGAAAAATAAAGTTTAAGTAGGTGTGCATGTGGGTAAGTAAAATACAAGGGGAAAATTTAAATAACTAAAAAAGGAGTGGAGCCTCATTTTAGGGTGTCCCTAATAAATCTAATAATAATTAATTAAATGAAAATTGTTTTCGGGCTAGTGGTGGAGAAATTAGGTTGTTCAATGCAAACCCGAAATTAGGGTATTTTGGCCTTTTGTTTTTGGGGGTCCGCGGGGTTTCCTAGCTTGGGTGGGAGTTTTCCAAGCCACCACAAAAATGAGCCCTTTGGACCCCTACCTATGGAGTAATGGGGCTTATTTTCCAAGGCTTGAGGGAGTTTTCCCTCTCTTTTTACCACTTGTTTGGTCACATCCATGTAGGGATGTGGATTTGTGTATTTATCAAAAGTTGCCTCTTATTTTGTCTTGCTAACATTTTAGGGAATTTGGGAGAAAAGGGCAAAAAGATAATTTTACCCTTTCTCTCTTTTGTTTTTAGCATCTTTGACCTTGATGAGGGGAGAGGGGTGACACATGTCACCCCTCATTTGTGAGGATTGCTTGCTCTCTCCTCTTCAAATTCCCATCCATGGGAATAGGGAGGGGCTTCTTTTTTTTTTTGGGGGTGGGTTCTTCTTTTGGAGCTTTGGCTTGGTGCTTGAAAAATTTGGAGCTTGAGGATTGCTTGAGGAAGGAAGTTGCAAAATTTTGTTTTGGAGAGCTATTAGAGGTAACCTCTTGAGCTCATTTATATGGTATGTTCCTTTGCTAAATCTTAGCTGGCTCATAGTTGGTTTAATTGTTTAGTTGCTTGTATGGTTTTGTTGCTTGAGTATATTTGTGTATTGTTTTACTCCATCCATCATATGGCTTGATGGATGTTTGAGTTACTTGGGGGAAGAGAGGGATTTTCCCTCTCAAACCTCATGGCTTGATGGGCAAGCCATGTCGGTTTCTTTACTCCCCTCATATGGTTTGAGGTGGGTAAGGGGTTCATTTGGTTTTGAACCCCTTTCCCATTCTTGGAGAGGAAACCCAAGGGGTTTGAAAATCCTCCCAAGAAGGATTTGGGCGAATGGGTGGAGAAATAAGGAGGATCTTGTTGACTTCGAGAAATAAAGTGGAGAAGGAAGTTTAATGTGTGCATTCTTTTGTTAGAACACACCTTATGTCACTTTAGGGTATCTCATCTACTCTTCCCCCAAAATTAGAGGATGAATATGGTTTCTCCTCCTTTCTTTTATTGCTCAATGTTGTGTTTTTCCTTCATGCATGGTTTGGGTCTTGTTAGTGAGTGTATTGTGGTGTTTGTTTCCCTAAAGATCTTGTGCTCAAGTTGTGGAAACTAGCTCTCTCTCCCATGGGCTTGGGGGAGGCTAGCATGTCTTCCAACCCTTGGAAAGGCATGTAATGATGCCTGAAGGTTGGGAGGTTAAACAAGCCTTGTTTCTCTTGACGTTGAATCCTTGTAAAGCATTTGAAGATTGGAGCCTTGTCTTGAAGTGTGATGGAGTGTCTTTGGTGACATGGTCTTTTATGACCCTCTCTTGTTAGAAAATTGCAGCTCTTGATAAACTTATGTTCCTTGTAAAAGATTGCAATGAGATCTTTTACAAGTCTTCCATGTGGAATATATGTATAGTTCGTGGAAGCATGTGTGTTCTCAAAGTTGTATTGATTCCACTCTTGAATATGGTTGAAAGTTGAACTTCTTTGTAAAACTGGTTACTATCTATAAGCTGATGAGCCTTGTTGGGTTAAGAAGTGATGCCATCTTGGTTTTTTTTTGAAAGGAAAATATAGTTTTAGCTTTCAGCCTTTTAAATGTGAAATGGGTGATTAGAAATTCTTGGATAAAATGAAAGGTTGTTATTGGGAAGGTGTTATTATAAAGGAAATCATCTTACTATTGAAATTTTTACTTGGCTTAGAATTTGAAATAATCTTGTAACCTAGCCTTTGAAAAGAAATTATCCCTCTTGTGTGGTTTGTTGTAATATTACTACTGGAAATATGACTAGTCCTGATTCCTTTCCTTGTAAGATTTAATGGCTTGTTCTTAGTAGAAAATCAGCCTTGAATGTGTATGATTTCTTACAAATAGTAATCATTCTACAAGTTTCTTCTCTTTGTGAGCTATCATGCTGAACTCTCTTCCTTATTTCACTTAAAAGGAGCAGATCTTTGGATAAAGATGTATTACAAATATGAAACATAATCTATCACTTACAACTTGAGTGCTTTTAGCCTCTTAGCTTATAATACGAATACATTATAATACATTCATTTAGTTAACAGTTAAAATACATTGCAATATCTCTACAAATTATTAATCTCAATGTTTTCAAAAAAAAATTAAGTTATTATAATATTTATTTTTCATATTATGTATGTATATATATATATATTAGATAATAAAATAGTAGTTTCAAAATTAAAAGTGAGCTATATATATATATGTATATACCAACAGATATAAATAATAAACTAATAAATATAGTTACAAAGAATTATATCTAATATCACATAGATCAAATATATATTATAATATATACTGCTGTTTTTATTTAAAACGATTTATACACAAAGTATATACAATTTTAAATAATAATAAATAAAAAAATAACGATTGGGGGGGGGGGGTTCGGCCCCCCCACTATCCCCGCACTGTACAGATCCGTGGGGGGCAGGCGCTGCGCCCCCCACCCCACCATCTCCGCCGTGTCCAGCCGCTGCTGGCGCCGCCCTCCCCCAACCAACCGCTCCCTCTACCCCTGCTCCGCCGCACCCAACGGCCCTCCTCTGCCCCTACGGCCTGTTGTTCCCCCTTGTCGCGCCCAAACCCTCCTCTACGCCACCATTGGGACGCTGTTCTCCCATCCGACTGTCCCTCCCCAAACCCTGCGCCTGTGTTTGAACAAATAAACATAAATGAAAAAAATAAATGAATATAAACATATATATATATATATCATAACAAAGAAAAATGCAATAAGGATTTTACAAGAAAGAGGAGCTAACTCCATAGATCTTTTCCATTCAACCTGCAATAAGAGAAAATAAAACAAAACTGAGAAAAAACATGATAAGAAAGAGAGGGGAAGTAAGAAAGAAACTCAAATGAAGGTAAAAGGAGAGGATAAGGAAAATTTAGGGCATTCTTAGGGCAACTTAGATCTAGGGCTGAGATAGATTTTATCCTATGGCTCACAATCAATCCTACATTCTTTTGGAACCAAGTGTTTTTAAATGTGAATGAAAAATAAAGTTTAAGTAGGTGTGCATGTGGGTAAGTAAAATACAAGGGGAAAATTTAAATAACTAAAAAAGGAGTGGAGCCTCATTTTAGGGTGTCCCTAATAAATCTAATAATAATTAATTAAATGAAAATTGTTTTCGGGCTAGTGGTGGAGAAATTAGGTTGTTCAATTTAGTTTAAAATAAATAATTTCGGGAACCAGTTTTGTATCATTAGTATTGTTAGTATTCACCTTCAAAAAAAAATTATTACCCTAATTTTTAGTCACACTTGGGTATGGGTTGCGTTGTCCCGAGACGGGGCATTACATACATCCCTTAACAGTTTAGTTCAATAGTTAAATCTTCTAGGGGATGTTCACCGAATGATGCCTTTCTATATGATTCAATAAACAACAACTTAGTTCACTTACAATCATGTCTATTCATTATTTTTCTTTTATATTCCATTTTAATATTTGTTATGGTTCACATGTTTTTTTTCTATTATCAGTAGTTAGACATTAATAGGCCCATATTTTGTTTGCAAATATTTCTATGAGACAATGGGACACTTCAATTACACCTATTAACACCCTTAACGATTATCAAATGTATACATTTTGTTTTATCCCTTTTATATATAATTTTCTGTACTAGATTAAATGTGGCGTTTAGAGACACCTAATTCTAGTCTCTAACACTTGTAAACATCATTTTTGGCACTCTTTGAGATACTTGGATTATTGGCATACATTTGATTTTTTATAATGCCTTTCCACTTCTAATTACCCATACATCATCTTGGCCACCTCTATCTTCAATTCATTCTCATTCATGATCACCTATAATCTATATAGAAACACCTTAAAATCGAACAAAAACATAATTTATTTCATGTATTCCTCATTCCTACCTTGAAGACACTAATAACCACCTCAAACAATATCAACCATCACTACTATCAACCCCTACGTGTACCATCCTTATGTGTAAAATGATTAGTTTTCAAACCTAGAAACTTTCATTAGGTCATCCTCAGCTTGACTCATGGGTCAACATATGTAGGAAATGCACAAAGAGTCACTTATATATATAAATGACAATTAAGGTTTTTATCCATCCACGTTTGTAATAGAAACCTTGGATATTCACTTATTTATACAAATGACCATTAAGGTTTTTTTTTAATCTATCCACTTTTAATAGAAACCTTGGAGATCACTTTACAAAAAGCTTATAAACATCTCAAAAATTCCAAGAACAACCCCAAAGAAGTCCACAAAGCTATATTCAAAGTAGAAGAGTTAAAAAATGCATGAAGACATGTGTCACGGATGGATATATTATGATTTTAATTTTCACATCAATTTCATAGGTGCCATTTAATTTAGAACTTAGGAGAATTACATGTAACTTGATCCCTCCTTGGAATCTTACTATGTAGTGCAGTGCTCACATGCACTGGGGCATGTTGAGGCCAACCCAACCCAATAACTACTAGGATATTTTATTGTGTGTTATTTTTTAATTGTATTGTAAAGGTTGGAAAAGGAGATGATACACACTTATTGCATATGATTATAGTGTTCCAGTACCTTAACTCCAAATTATAAGCATATATAAACAACCCCATAAAATTACAAATGCATCAAAGTATACCAGTGTAAGGGATGTTGATGAACTCTCCTCTTGAGAAGGTGCCTTAAGGGGCATGCCAAAATTGTGGTGTAATCAGACTTGGTCATGTGGGCTAGACCACAACATTTGAGAGATGTCACTATTTAGCCTTAGTCACCCTAACCTTGCCTTATTTCCTCCCTTTGTTCACACATTGCACCCATTATGTCCTCTTATCTCATTATGTCCACTTGTTCATGTTTGTTGCATGTTATTATCCTTACTTTTGGTCACCATTGACTGTCGACATTCATCTCCATTTATCTTCTGACCTTAGGTTTTTCCCCAAGGCTGATGCCATCACCCATGGGTGACAGTGTTTGCTTTGGTTTTTCCATGGCCAATGCCATCACCCATGATCGATGGCATCAGATATATATACTTGACCTTTCTTCTTGTAAAATTAACACTTATGAACATTTTCACTTACTCTTACTCACACTATTTCACATTTATTTGTTTACTTGGAGTCTTGGAGCTTACCTTTTTTACATTTGGGTCACCATAGTGAGTTAGGAATAAATATTTTATTGTTGAGATTTCCCCTTCTCCATCCATAATAACTCACTCTTAGTGTTGTTGTCTCTAGGGAGGATTATGCATTAACAATCACATACATGCTATGGGTAAGTATCTCTAACCCTCTTTAGTATTTTATCTTGTATGTGTTGTATGTTGTATGTTGGTCATTCATTTCTATATACTAGAGTAGATGTATGTTTTCTTTGGTCAATTGCATTGTCTTCTTATACTACGCCCTTTGGTTTTATCCACCCATAGGTCACTATAATTTTGAATCCTAGTAGGAAAACTATGATTATCTTAGTTGTAGGCATGAGAATATAATCTCCAAATTCTCAAGTACAACATATAACACTCAGATGTTCAAGTGTCAATCTCAGCGACTATTAACCAATGTCAAATTATGTAGTGTTAAGGATAAAATGTAGTGAAACTAATACCAAAGTGAGATTAGACCGATTCATAAAGATGTCAGCTGATACAACTCTGAAGTAATGTCAAAATTTTATTGAATCTACGAATGCAAATCATTCGATCAAATTGTGACACAATGCAAATGTTAAATCCTTGCTAAAATGTAGAATCCTTCAATATTGAATATAATGCAGGTCATTCAATGGCAATGTAGAATTTAGTATGAATATTATATAAATAAAAAATATGCCAATGTAGATCTAAGGAATACAATGAAAATATAGATAGTGATCATAGAACAACCAAAGATATCCTAAGAACTATTTTCAAGTTATTATTTTATCATCTATGGGAGTGAATCGCTACACAAATGCCCCATTTTTATTCATAGTTATGCATTATGTGAGCTTTCTCTGGTACCAAATGAAACAATTTAGTCATAGTTTCATAATGGAAAATATAATAAATACAAAGAAATTAAACACACTCAACTTTGTTCTATTTTTACAATTCATGTGGGTGATGTTCATTCATTGAGAGAGTGTTACATATATGGGGAGATATATTCCTATCATCAAATGATTTCACACTATCATCAATCTCACCATATTCTCTCATAATATCTTTCATATCCATTATTCTGTCAACGTCCATATTATTTCTTGCACTTTATCTCCTAGAATATCTCTACTCTAGTCTTTTTCTAACTCAAGCATTATTATATTTATATTTCGTCACATACAATATTAATAAAGAGTTTTTTTATTACAACTCATTATAACAATAATATTAACCAATACAAATCAATGTGAGCACTAATATGATTTCCTAACATATATAATGTATGAAAGGAATTAACTCAAATTATTAGTAAACTCATACCTCAATGACTGGTCCAATATTTTATGATTATCCCATAATCTTGTATGCCTAACATGACATTAGTCATTGTAATGTGGCATCATAGATAATGATTTATTTTACTTGTCTCTATGTACCATCATCATCAACTCTGCCTCTATGTTTAAGCTTCTCCCACTACATTCCTATAAAGAATAACATTGATATTTACACTATGAAGAGAAAAATAACCTCCCCTGGCCTCCATAATCTCCACTCTCATAGGTATTTTGTAACTCCTACTAACCTTGGGAATCTCTTTTAGGACTATCTGCCACGTCAATAATATACATATGCTATATAGGTCCTTATAATATCCTCCAATTTTTTCTCCTCAGGGATTTCCTATGCAGACATGGCCTCAATGGTACGATGATAGTCTCTAATCCCTCACTTGGTCTTCCTCGTGGCTCTCTAGAATGTTATGGATGGTACAATGGGATTGGAAATGTTACAATAATATGTGTTCTTCAAAACCACCTGAGTAATCTCTCCATATTATTTGTCTCTACCCACTAATGATAGTGATGTGTGATCTACACAATCTTTGTGTTATCTCTATTATGGACCACGAAGGCTATGCATCATTGATCAAACATATGGGGTCCATAACACATATTATCAGTGAACTATATATAGAACCATATACCTGACTCTAGCTCTCATTTCCTCTCTTCTCTCCCATTGTAGCATCCTAGGGTCATTTGTAAATATTTATGTTGGTGTCCCTATGGGCTTGTGAATAGGAAAATGCTCATTAATATAAGATAATAGAAAAATAATGGGACTAATCATTTATTAGTGTCACATTTACAATTTGTAAAAATCATGTGCTAGTTTTACCCGTATGGTTTTTCCCCAATTAAACTGTCTACCCTCCTCTAGAGGTTACTTCAAAACTACTGAGGAAAAAAAGTGGCACTCCTCTATCTAATTTGTGACATAAAATATGTGTCATGGATATCCTAATAAATTAAAAATATTTGGAATATTTGAAGATAAATGGTGCTTAGTGGGATAATGTGTGGAATTTGCTTCATTGATTAGAATAGTATCATGGGTTTGTGATCTATCTCATCTAACTTCTACCATGTTGCCATCATATAAGAAACTAATACACTCATTGTTTCTATCCACAATTTCTTCCATTTATGTCAACCAATGTTTTAATGAGATGGAATTGAATTTTTAATTAATAGGAAGAACATTAAATGATATATATGTAACCTTGGGGATATTATCATAGGTAGATTAAGATGTCACATAGATCATGCATAATACTATACTTAATGATCCAACTCATTGTTACTATATCTAAATTTCTTAGTGATATCCAAGCTACATGTAGTATGAAATTACTCCTTATCGATCATATCTTTATCATAACTTTGGTTAAAAATAATCACACGCATGTATATTGGATTGAATCATTTTTTATCTATAATAATTGGCTCATTTTTATCTATAATAATTTGATCGATGGGTCTTCCTTTAATAGAACATTTATTTCATATGATCCCTTTTGTTTGGGTGGAGTGTGCACATTCTTATGTACTTGCTCATATTCCCATGGTTGTTTTTTCTCTTTGGTTATTTCTCTTCCATGTGTAAAAAACCCTTCCTCCATGTTAAATCAAATGATATTTTGGTCTATTCAAAGTAGTGGGTAACATGATGAGATTATTGTTGATTAACTTTCTAAAGTTAATACTAGAAATGTTCATGTTGCATTCTTTAAATGTTATCACTAATAAATCGAAGGATACTTAGATGGGTGTCATGAATTTGTTTGTGTGAATATTGTTCCTTATTATAAGTTAAATGGATTAAATTTTTTGATGTAGAAACATTGGAAGAGGCATATAAGGTATAGGTACCATGCACATGATAATGTACATTTAAAATATCCTTAATGAACTGGAAGTAAGGTTCTCATATAGATTGGGATGGTAATCGATTCACCCTCTTTGTGAACTAATATATTATCCAATAATCGAGTAATAGATTAATTTGGGTGGTCAAACATTGATTTATAAAATGAAGTTAATAGAATTTTACTAAACAAGCAATTTTTTTCCTTGAGACTAGGGCTAAATATTGATTGATGTACTAAATATGTGAAATGTGTGACATAAGCTTGGATAAATTCATTGGTTTTCTCGTGTATCACTTCCAACTTATACAAATCATCATGAGTAGTAGTATGTGATAAAAAAATGATTAAGAAGTTGGTCTTGTAATGTGGGAAAGTTATCAATTGAGTTACTAGGTAAACTACAAAATCAAAATAAGGCATGACCTATAAGACTAGTTGGGAATGCTTTAAGTAAAATTTGATCATTATACACATATGTGTGTAGGAATTTCGTAAAGTGAGTGATGTTTTGAGAATGATTCTATTTTCATATGAATATTGTAAATTGAGGCATATGAAGCCCATGCTGAAAAGGATAATTAAAAGTGTTTTAAAATATTATTTGATTAACCACGTAATTATTATCAACTTGGTGAAATAATTTGTCGTGGGGAAAATTATTGGTTTCCACCAATGGTCACGTGGCTAATCCCCTCCTTCTTGGGTATGGGGAGGCTCACATTATTGAATGTAAACTGCCTAAATCTGTGGGGTGGCCAGTAGGTCAGGGATCACATAGGAACACTCCACTGAACCTATGGAAAAGTTCTTGTACGAAGTACAAGGGAAGAAATTACAGTGAAGGAAGGTAAAGGGGAGTAGGAGAAATAAGGAGAGATGGTTACTATTGTGAGAAGTCTTACATAATTCACATGCAATAACTGGATTAGGTACACATTCAATTAGAAGAACACAATAATTTAAGCCATTAGCAATACCAATAAACAAGGGACACAAAGTTCTGCAAATCTATTAATCAATGACACAAATTTCCTTCTTGGTTGTACAAGATCAAAATGCTTACAAAATTGGAAAGTAGAGAGAGAGTAGAGGTATATAAACAAAGATATTGAAGAATTGCAACCTTTATTGCTTGATGTAGTATTGGTAAATCTCAACAACATACATTCAATCAATAATTGTCAACCCCTTAGAATGGAAAAACCATTTCAATTTATAGAATTACAAATTGTTTCTTCATCTACACCCCCACATGACTCTTCACCTATCCCCATCACTTGTGACCTTTCATATTCCTAGGAAGTGAGTATTTTTCATATTAGTGAAACATGACTCTTACAATGTTGAATTGAGGGTCACTTAAGTGAATAGGAAAAATTAAAAAAAGTACATTCGTAATTGAAAATTAGAATATGGACCGAGGGGGATGAGAGAGAGAGAGAGAGAGAGAGAGAGAGAGGATTGAATGATCTAGACATTTGAGAGAGAGAAGATTTGTTGACAAGAGAGGGGGATTGAGAGAGAGAAGCTTTGTTGATAGACATTTGAGGAAATTCTACGTGAATGAGAATCTTGACCTCTGATTGCCTGTTGAACCGAAGCATTGAGAATTCGTATGCTTCCTCCTACTGTGAGATACTCTAAAGTGTTGAATAAGTGTTTATAAACACTATTGTGAGGCATTGCAAAGTGAACATGGGATGACCACTGGCATCACCTATGACGATCCTCTCTTGTCATGCTTTTATGACCATTGCCTTAATGACCTAAATTTTGATGCTTCAATATCCCATAGGCTTCATGATGTTCTTGATCTCACTTGTTGCCTAAGTGAATGTTTTTGGAATTAGAACATTGCTATTACAAATTACTCTTATGATGAGATGTAGAAATATTTCAAGACATTGAATTAGTGTTGAGGAACATTGTTATGATATTTGCATCGAGGTGGAAACATGATGGTTTCAATAGTAGGAGTTAGGACATAAATATCAATTTCTTGCTTTTGATGCTTTCATAATTTACCTTGATGTCTATATGAAACCACTCCATGATGCTCAAACTCTTTATGCTTTTACTCTTCCTACTGAGATGGGTCTTCATCATGCGGTAAAAGGATTTTCCCTGAGCGAAATTCTTGGCATGTGGCCACCTATTGGAATGAAATGAGGTGATGGAAATGTTATTCCTTTTTGATACATGCTCACACCACAAGGTTTGAGGTGATTTTTTAAGAACACTACTAAGAGGATGGAAGCAAACAAAACATAGGTGATTTCCCATTCTTGTAAATATGATGCTCTGAATGAAGATCATACCTTTCTTTGCCTTTCATGTCTTCATAATCTTATTTGAATGGGATCATCCTTAGGATGTTTATGCATTTTATTTCTCGGATGCCTCTTATGGGAAATTTTTACCACTGATAAAGACGCATTTGGATGCCAAAAAAGAGGAGAGGGCAGTGATGGACCAATCTTTTTTGACTCAAGAGGTTATATGGAATTTTTGGTGATTCCCACCTTCTTACAAAGTTTCCTAGTAAAGGGAACCTATTTTATCTCTCTTTTCGTTATCTTTCCTTTTGAAGGTTCTTGTTCATTTCTCCTTGGTTGCAATATTTCTTCCTTTTGAGGAATTTCCACATTACTAGGTGTTTGACTGAGTGTTTAAGAACACTATGATATCAAACAAAATCGGGATGTTTTCCCGCTCTTGCACACATGATGCCACACTTGAAGATCTCCTATTTATCTTTCTCAATGCTAGAGTACTCAAATAAAATAAGGATTGGGATGCTTACATACCTTCATGATCAGATGTTGCTAATGGGAGAATATGATTCCCTAATTCTTCACACCTAATGGTTTGAGTACTTGGTAGTTTGACTAGCTCACTTTGATTTGCTTCTCAAAGAGATGACCCTTAGCTTGCTTCATGAAACTTTAATTTCTCTTTTGATCATGAAAAAATCATTTAGCTTCACAATTCAATTTCTTTACCAAGACATTACTTGATTGGAAACATGCTCTCAACATCTTGACATCATTGCTTAATTTTCTCCTTGGCAAAAATGTGATTAAAATGATGATTTAGGATCCTTTGATAGCTTGCGGAGGGTTAATATTATTGTTTGAGTCATGAAACATATTCTTGACCTTGTAATGATTGGAAAAAAAGAAAAAATATAAGTAACATGAGAGCTGACACAACTTTCTGGGTTGAAATTGGAAACTTTCTATTTTTAGTAGGTAGAGTCAGGAGCTAATATTTTGGGAGATTTTGTCAAATTTTCACAACTCTCATTCTCCAAAGATCATAAACACTTAGAATACTTATAATGATGATGACTTTCTATTTTTTTATAAATTTTACATTTTGATACATTTAGTTTTTCTAAACTTTTTATTTTAAGAAAGTTGCACGATTTTCCATGTTTGACGTTTCTTGTTGTTTCTAGATGTTTTGAATGTTGAGGGTTTCCAATTTTAGGAAACTTAATATTTTTAGCACATTTTTTTTCATATCATATTCTATTTTTATTAAGTGATCTTACCAGTGTCAGATTGAGACGAAACCATCATCACTGTGTTCGACTTCACACTGGGATCTCGTGCTCCAATTTTCGTTGTTTTCTGCCTACTAGAAATCTTGGAAATTTAAAAGGAAACTTTAAAGGGTTTGAGAAATCATATTTCTATATAAATAATTTATGGCATCATATGGTTTGATGTCATAATAATACCAAAGGCATTCTGGAGAGAAAACCACTGGCCAAATTTCACTGCGATCAGATTCATGGTTGGAGAGATGTGAGAAAAACACAATTTTGGATGTTATGGGTGTTCTAGAGAAATTCATCCAACGTAATTGGTATAAAAAAAAAAATCAATGGTGGGTGGGAAATTTATTTTGAAGAAATGATATAAAAATGAGTTATACTTCACTTTTGAGCTATTTTGTAAATTATGGTTTGACCTCGGGTTAAATGGGAGTTTGTATGGAGTTTAAATCTGGTTTTTCATTGTGCAAATGGGGAAAACTTACAATAGGTGCATAAAATAGTTCCTTGGAGAAATACTGAGATAAGATTCAGCCCTGGAGTGAAGGCGAGTGAGATGGAGTCAAACTAGCACCCTATTGAATCGGGAGAGGTCACATGAAATACCAAGAGAGGGGGCTTTCTCATGGGCACACTTGTTTGTCCCCATTGTTACCTTAGGGACAAAGGTACATCAGGGACATCATAACATGCCTTGGAGCAAGGTGGTGACACATGGAAGTGATGAAAATGATGAAGGATTAAACATTCACTCATATTTCTCCCTAAATCATCTTTGACTCAACTTGGGTTGACTTGACTGCACATGGTAGGTTGAAGAATGAAAAGAATGCATTAGGACACTTGTTTTTTCCTCCTCATCTCCTTGGGGACAAAGGGACAAGAGGTGCAAAAAAATGTGCCTTACTTCATTTAGAAAGCTGATTTTTGCATTGGCTTACCTGAAATAGCATGAGAGCATGAAATGTTCACCCCGGGAGCTCATAATGGACTTTTGAGATGAAATTTTATATTAATATGACTCCAAAGACCATTATAAGACCTATGGAATAGGTTTATATAGATACCTAAATTAAAATTTTGAAATCTTATTCCCAAAACGCATGTAAATCACTCTCATTCTTGCCAATTATGTTATAATTAGTGCTCTTTGCTAATTAACTAATGTTTCTTACCACTTTGGTGATCTGAAAACGTGTGTTGTATTTTTATCACTTTTAAAAGTTTCCAAAGATCATGATTTTCTTAACCAATTTTAAGTATTATAAACTTCACAAATTGATTAAATTATGATTATTATGCATCCATAGAAGTGCAAAAAGCTTGTGTAGCAAATAAATAATCAGAACTGAAAACATTCAATTAACAAACAAGATTGTTTACGGGGTTCAGAAATTCCTACGTCCTCGGGTTTGGATTGAACCGATCCATTAATAATATTGAAATGTAAGTACAATAACTCTTACAAACAACAAATAATGAATCAAAAACTACAAATGAGCTGATCAATGTCCCAAGAACTCTGAAAAATAGCAGAAACTATCCCAAGAACGATCTGTGGCTCCTACAGTGTTTTCACAATGTGATCTCCCTGCAACTGTGTTAGAAAAACACCTAAAAATGGAGATTTAAAAAACATTATATGAAAAAAAATCATATATCTAAGATCATCTCTAAATTTTGAACATTTTTCATGTTTACACCAAGTCACAATTCGGACCAGAAGTGCATTGAAATTCGTGTTTTCCCAACTAGCTATCTTGAAGATCCCTGTTAAAAACTGTATCCAAAGCTTCCAAACAGGTTAAAAATCAACAAAAAACATCAAATCTTACATCGTTGGAATCGTCTCAGAATTTTCTTGATTTCATCTTTTTACTCCAAGTTCCCATTCTGAGTGCAAAGGCCTTCAAAAATGGTGTTTTCTGAAAATGCCTCCTCTTCCCCCTTTACACAGAGTACAGAGCTCTATTTATATAGGCGAGCTCCTTTCTATCCCATCCGAGATAGGTGGCGGGTTGGTTGGCATGATGTGTTTGGGAGCTGAGAGGTCGGGTGTTCAAATCCTGGTGGTGCTAATCTTTTGGCGGATGCATGTTTTAATGGGATAAAATCCCAATTGGAGCGGCTTAGGAGAAGTGGGCGGTTTGCATGTTGATGTGGGTGTAACATCCCACATTTGGCTCCACTTATATATATAGTGGTTTGGCTGGTATATGCATGCCATTTGGAAAGTGGACTTACTAAGATAATATAATTTTGACCCATAGAAATAATTAACTCGATAAATAGCATATAGCCCACTTTTTGTCTCCCGATAGAAAAATCGAGCAAATTCGACGAGCAATGGCAAGCCACGTGTCACAGTGCGATTCGGTCCAATATTTGACCAATTGACCAGAGTTGACTTTCCCACTGTCTGAACTTTGACTGAACATATCTAGAGCTCCCGATGTCTGTTTGTCGCGATCTCACAGTCGTTGGAAATCTCTTGAGATGATCTTCTACACTGACACCATTTAGGGATGTTTAGGGAAATTTCCAAAATGATCCCCTAATCATTTGGCCAATTAATAGTGCTTTTTTGATTGCTTTCACATTCAACATGCCACTTTATGGTGAATCGTAAGTCAAAATCCTCTTCAAAACAGATAATTGGTGTTTATTAGCTAATTAAGCCTATTTTGCCCTTGATTTGGTCAATATACCCTAGTATTGACTCAAACCCCTCTTTGAACCACTCAAAATCACCCCATTCACCTCTACAATGTCTCAACAAGCTTAAAAATCTTATCCTAGCCTCCTAGTTGACCCTAAGAGGTTGATTAAGGCTTTACACCTCTTAATCACTTGGTCATTCACTAATTGTGATTAGTAAGGCCTAATCATGATTAGCAATTCTAATCTAATTTGGGGATTTTAGTCCCACATGCACCAACATACAAGTTTATCCCAAAAGGAAAACTATAAAAAGGGTACACCTCATTCCTTTATATTACACACCATGCTTTGACTTGCATCTCATATAATAAATATGATATATAGCCAAGTTCAATAATTCCAAGAGCCCCAAAGCTTACAACAATTTAAATGATCTTAAAGTTCAGAATCAAACATGATTCAAAAATGCACATCAATGCACCCATCAAGTATGGCGTAAAGTGTAGAAACCTCTGGATAGGGACCTCAATATCCCGCATACAAAATCCATGTTTCATGATAAAACATAGTTGTCTATTGAGTATGAGCTCACCATGATCATTGAGATTGGGGATAATATGACTCTTGATAAGAAAAAACACCTAGTCTTCCTTATCAAGGAAATTACTAACATTGTTGTTGGATCTTATCACGCCAAGTGACCTCATTGGTCCCACCTTTCAAAAATTACAAAAATACAAAAAAAAAGAGAAAACATTTCAAAAAAATCAAAGGTAAACAAACACACATTGCAATTAGGTATTGCATACACATGGATGTTCTTTCTTCCCTTCCTTGTTATCCTTCTACAAGTCTTCCTACCATTTTCATCCCTTTGGTGATATTTTGGTTAGCCTATTCACACACATTTTGCGATAGTTATCTCTATGGTATTTGTTTGGCATTGATCTTTTATCACCTTGGTAAATTAAAGAACGACTGACCTCGTAAAGATCCTCTCACAATCAACATATAAAAAACTTGTAGCGAAGAAATTTTGCATATATTTGTTGACACTAGCCAATATCGTCATTGTAATAACTTCTGCCTCCTTCCATTAAGCCATCAATGGTTCTTAACCCCTTTTCAAACAAGAGAGCTGAAATAAGTTTTCAGAATGCAAAAGAATCAGTCAAATCAAAAGCAAAAAGCAAGAGAAAATAAAAGCAAGAGAAAATTTATATATAACTCTCTCTTGGGGCATTTCTAATAATCTCTACTGGGGATATGGACGCCTGACTGAAGTAGAGAAATGTTGCGATTAGAATAAAATGCATCTCCATCGGGGCTATGGATGCCTGGTAGGCAGCAGAGCAATGTACGGCTCACCTTCCACTATCCATTCACAAAAAGAAATCAACTTTGAAAAATATATCATTCCTACACATTGGTTAGGGTGTCTTCACTTGTTTTCTATCAACTCTTCCCTCCAAGAGGTAATAAATTTCCATGTACACACACTATATCTCTATGAGAAAACAAGATTAGTATGTTACTGTTATCAACCAATTTTGACTTCGCAAAATTAATTTTAAAAAATGGAAATTTTGACATTTTTCAAAAGTGTTACTTTGCATGATTTATCACTCTCATCACGACTATCTCATTTTTGTGATCGTTTTGGTCTTTGTTTCGTCCATATCGGGCGAGAACTCCTCTCGTCAGGTCTTAAACTGCGTTAAAATATTAATTAATTAATTAATTACTCTTTGTTTAATAAAATTAATTTTTAATAACTTTGGGGTTTTTAATTAAATAAATATTAATTAAAATTTCATTTGACAAGTTTTATTTTGATTGCCATTGCCCGGGAAAAATAAGCTTCCCGCTTCCGCTTCCCCTTTCCTGGCAAATTTGTTGTAAATCCCCACTTGTGGGATTTCTTCCCCCGATTGCCAAATTAATGAATTGGCAAACGGGAAAAAAATATCCCGATTTCCCACATGGGTAAATAAAATGGGGATTGTTAACCTGCCTTGCCCTTTCCATTGGCAAGTGGCTGTTGATTTCCCCATTTCCCCTTGGCAATTAATTCCACTACCCAGGAAGGAGGGAAGTTGAATTAATCCTCATAAATTCCTCCATCAAACTCTTTCGAAAGAGTCGGGCAAAGCTTTCCAAATTGCTTCTTATTTCTTCTAAAGGAACAAAGTAATATTTGTATCACATCCCTTAAACAATACTAGTTTACTGTAAATGCCATTGTGAAGGAGGAATACACATTGAAAGAAAAAAAACGAATTTCAACGCAGTAGGGGTGTGAAGAAGTAGGAGGACAGTCCAAATAAATTTCCATGCAGCAGGAGGACAGTCAAAAAAAATCTCCACGCAAAAATTGGAAGAAGATCCATGCATAGTCCAAAGTAATACACCAGTCAAGGATCAATTTTCAATGCATGCATAAGGATCATTTTTCAATACATTGCAAGAATAAGAGTCCACGTTTCAACTGGGAATAAATAAATTTGTCCACACATCCATAGAAAGTCCATCCACGCAGCCAAGGAAGGGAAAGGCCACACATTGGCCAAGGATTTTTCCCATTGTTCACACAGCCACAATACCAAAAGAATTGTCCACGAATTGTAAAAAAATAGATAGGTAATCCATGCACATGAAGTCAAGGAAAAGGAATACCACGCATTGGCTGGAGAAACTAGTCCACGTAGGTCAAAAGAGGATTCACCAGGCCTCATAAGATGAAGTTTTTAAACAAGAACAGATCACGCATTAACAAATCCACGCCAGCTGTCTTGAAGATTTGCCATGTAGGCTCAAAGCCAGTCCACGTCGAGGAGGTTCACGCAGGGTAGATTTTTAAAAAAAGTCCACGCATTCACCAATAACATTCCCACACACTTATTCACACATAGCCAAAGGAAAAGAATCCAACGCATCAACCAAGGAGAAAAAGGAAATTTTTTTTTTCTCTTTCAACCCATTAGGACAGCTGAAAGTTGAGGAATAACAGAAAAATAAAAAAAGTCCATGCAAAAGGAAGAAAGAACTCACCACACTGTAAGAGTAAAGGAATGCTACGCATTGGCCAAGGTAATGCTCTCCACGCATTCAAAGGACCTGGTCAACAAAAGGATTTCACACAGAGGTAGAAAGAGGGAACAATCCAAACATTTCAATGCCCAAGGAAGGAGGCCCAGAAGACCAATGGAAGTTAGAAGATTTCACCAAATGCATAAGGTAGTTTTTCATGCTGGCTAATGATTCAACGTTGAAAGGAATAAAATTAGAAACTCCATGCAAATGCCGAAAAGCCAAACAAACCATCCACGTAGTTTTGAGAAGCAAAATCCAAGCAGAGAAGCAGGCCATGTGCCAGGAAAATAAAAGAAGCTTCACAGTCCAAAATGCCAGCAAAGGAGACAGGGCATGTAGGAAAGGAGAGGTTACACATTTCTTTTTACAAAGCCATTGCAACCGGATAATAAAAATATATTTATTTTAACCTGGTTTGTAACCAAAGAGCTTATTCTCGATAACTTGTGTTCGCATTTATTTTATTTAAAAAAAAAAATTGTAACCCAGGATCAATTATTATTATTATTTTTAAAATAATAATAAAACAAGTCACATTTCTTTTGCATTAACGGGGGTTTTAGAGACTGAGACCCAACCCCGCTTGCATTACTTTGCATGCCTGAGTCATTTTTCTGTGAAATTCATAATGGCCGAAAAATATAACAAATTTACAGGAAGAGTGAAGAAGCCAGTGGAGAAATCAAACAAATCCACTCAAGTATGAATTCCAAGGAATCATCCCTCCCAGTTCCATTAAGTCAGCATATGACAATATCACTGATACAAATCTAGGTCACATCAATGTGCAACAATTCTGTGAACGGGTGAAAACTGAAGGCAAAACCATATTCTCGGATAGGCTTTACCATAATGTTCTACCCCAAGAAGAAACATTTCCTATCTCGGTGCAGTTTCCAAAGCTGGTTATCGCTTGTGTTGAGCATTATGATCTGAGAGACAAGGAATTTTTAAAGATAATCGTGAGCCTTTCCTCTTAATCACACCAGAGCACATTGAGGAATTTCTCGACATACCTGAATTTCCTGAGAATGATGATATCACTTGCTAGTCAGCACAACAATTTTGGGATGAAGAACCCCTTAGGTGGAGCAAGATGGTTGATAACAACTGGTTAGTGACCAAGAGGCCTCGAATTGACCGGCTTCCTAAAGAAACTATACCGAGTTGAGTTCGTGGAAGAAATTGGGGACATGATTACTCTCCTAAGTCGAGTTTTTGGTTTACCCTTTGCTAGGATTTTCCACCCATGGATGTATCAGTTTATACTGTATCATCCTTGCCAAGAAAGAGTTTGTGGATTGGGCCACCATCATATCAGTAATACCCTTCACAAACAATTGATAGAAGTTAAGATGATTGCTTCTACATGACATTGTATTTGACTTATGCAGTAGTAAGAAGAAAGCTATTTTCTGGACTCGAAACAAAAGGAGTCATTGGGCCGTCAAATAGTGTTTTTCATTATTACCCACAACTAAGTTTCAAAAATAGCTCTCACCATTTCAGAAGGGTCAACGATGCATTTACTTTCCGCATGATTCAGAACATGAATAAGAATACAGAGGAAAGATTTTCCAAAGAAGCCATGAATGTCATTTCCCAATGGGGAACATGGTTTATTCAATTTTCATCCTTTTCCTACATTCGCATGAGTGGCTTTGCTGGTACTCCATGGAAGCTTTCTAAGTACGTCAATGACATATGTGCATCAATGGAGCTTGCGCGACAACTATTCCAAGTTCATTGTCTTCTCAGTGACGAGCATCATTTAGGAATTCATTTCCCAATCCAAATCGGGGAATACCAATGTCCAAATCTTTTCAGTGCACAACTCATGGAAAAAGAATTCACCCTCATCACAATTCATCCATATGTGAAGAGAGCCCAGTTTGATATTAATGGATATATGTAGAAGATTCTTGGAGCAAAGTATCAACATAACCCTATCATGGAAGATTTATGGGCTGCCTGTTCGGATGAGCATGAAGTAAGAAGATGAGAGTTTTCTCACCTAACCCTTGCTCAGATAAAGGCCTTTCACATTAAGAATCCTCCAGATTCATTCATATGTTTATTGATCCCTGTGATGAGTTTCTTTTACCTCATTACCTCAAATTGACTGGAACAAAAGAGATGAATTTTCTCTTGATAGAAAGAATCAACCAATTCTTGAAAGAAGCATATCTTTGTACAATAGAGAACTTTCTAAGCTACAATCAATTCAAGATCATACTTCAGGATCACAAAATTTCCAACTTGAAAAGGTCTTCACTCAACCAAATCCCCTTCTCAATCAACCTCCGTACTATCCAATCATACACAACAAGCAAGAAAGGAGTGGTTGTCAAAATCCACTTCGCCGAATCATGTGCCACAAGGAGAAAAATCTAAAGGCCCTAGCCCCAGTGAAGGAAGAGAGCGTGTATCAAGATTTTCTACTTTAAGTAGATATTCTTCTACTCACATTGTTAATAGTTCTTGGAAGCTCGTGAAAAATGACCCTCAGCCATGCCTTGCACAAATGTCCACTCAGGCGCAGGTAGTCCAAATATTGAACACTTTGGAACCTACAATTCATAAAGAGATTTCCCAAAATCTCCCAAATGATTAGGAGGTGGATATTGAGGTTATTTCTCCTCAAATCGAGGTTGTGGATAGGATTCTTGTAGGATCTCATGATTTTGAGAACAATGAGAATATTGTTAATTTTGAGCTCTAGGATTTTGTATGCAGAAATTAGTGCATGATACTCCTTCCTAGGTTGATTCTGAGGTCAAGATAAAGGCAAGAGGGTTTTCAAGGAAATTAACATTGATTTTGATGCCCTTTTCAAACTTTCAAATGATGGTCATTGGAAAGAATCCTAAGGTGCTTTCTAGGACCAAATGGTGGATAATTATAAACTTTTTTTAGCATCTTATCCATGTTTGGTAAGGAGTGATGCCATGCAAACGGATTGACTATGAAGGAAACTAAGAAGGTCTACATTTACTAGGTTTGAATTGTACTTGTTATTGCTAAATCTTTGAGAGCTCTGCATGAAGGGCAGTATAATTATGAGGAACTCTTTGTTTTATTATTGTGCCACTTGAATACAAACTTGTTCGTGACTGTGTTAAATGCATGTATCGATAAATAGCATTGTATATCTTGATGAATTCCCCTCTTTTGAGAGAATGTGGCTAAATCATTTGAGGGTAAGTGCAGGAAGTTGATGGACAAATATAGGGTCATCCGTGGACATCATATTGCAAATAACAACATAATATCAACTTGTAGTTTGGAACCTATTAGCAATAGGATACACTCAAAATTAGACAAAATTATATCACTATGAATCATAGCATAAGAATCTAGTTTCTAATAATACTATTTTAATTGTAAAAAATGGACAAGATTAGCTATACTCAACACTACAATATTCAATGACTTGGTATTTTTTTTTTAAAAACACCGATAAGATTATAGTCCGTTTCCCACAATTTGGATGACCAAAAATTGATATATATATATTTCATTTGGTGAGAAGTTATATGCCACTATCTATCTTGGGATGTCACAAGATTTTATTTTGTATTTTTTTGAGTAATATTTTATTTTTTATGATTTTTTCCGTGAAAGTGGTATGAAAACATAAAGACAAACAGAGCACTTTCCGTTTGCCCACCATAACTTCATCAAAAAATATTGAAATCAAATATTTTTTTTTTAACATGTATATAATTTCACCACGGTTGGGATGGTATAAGTTCTTATCACATTCTGATAAGTGAAACAAATTTTGCAGTCTTAAACGTAGACATAAACATTCACATGGGTTGAAAAAGTGTCTAAGAAAAGACCTACTATTAGTAAAAAATTATAAAATGATATTTATCCTCTTCTATTCACTTTAAAACAGTATTTCTACAAAGCTAATAGTCTCCCCTAAATGGTACCATTTAGATGACATAGTTTCAACTTAATGAGGAAGTGATTAAAGTAACTTGGAAGACAAACACATGTGCTACCAAAGCTCAAAAATTGAAAAAAACACTTATATAATGTAGTAGATGCCACCGAAAAGAAGTTTCAATTGGTGGAAATGTACTAACATCTGATAAATCCCTATCATCCACTTTCCCAGTCAATTGATGAGTGGCTGCCCCTGATGAAGAAACTCTCAATTTGTCAAAAGAAATAAACACATTGGGCCATATCACTAAAACTTGGCTTTCAAAGATTCTCGTTTTAGGCCAAGGGATGATCAAAACAACGGTTAAGTATCCATGAAGATGTCAGTGTGTATTTGATCCAATTATTTCTTTCAAGGAAAATTTTGTTTCTAAAATATCAAATTTGGATGAGATGTTGCCCAGTCTACAGGAGATGATGAGTATGGAATCCTCAATTATAGCCATTGAAGGAATTATCGAATTTGAAAATTGAGGGACACATTTTCTTTGGTGTCTACATCTCAAATCAAGGAAGACGCTTCTGAGGATTCTATGATCCATTATGAGAGCCATATACAATGAAGCCTTCACTTCACTTGCCTTGATTCAAGAATTCATAGTGTGAGATCCCTTGTAACCTTGTAAATGAATCCATAATGAAAGGTGTTCATCAAAACAGGTGGAAGAGCAATTTTCACAATTATTTAAGGACATGTACACTCCCGCCATTAATTTCTCATTAGTTTCAATGGAACGGTGCATAAAATTAAAGAACTTATTTGAGAACGCTCAATCAAATATTATTAATTTAAATGATATGCCAAGTAGGATTCTTGAATTGTAGGTATTTTGTGAGGCTATTCTTTGACCAAATGAACCTTTAGAAGAAGAAAAGATGTTTGAAACTTTGGGAAGGTTTAGTATCCTTTCAACTACGCAAAAGTGGTAGATCCTAATTTCACTAGCGGTTCAGGGAGATAATTTTCTTGGTATCTAACGAAGTGGGAGATTCCATTTCTCATATGTCTTGAGATAGGCGGACCCCATTTCAATCGATAAGGCACTGGTTATTATTGTATATTTTTAAAAAGTGGATTTTTAGAAAAGGATGTTGTTACTTGCTTTTGGGAAGATGTGGATAAATTAATATGAGTTTCTATTTTTTAGTCACTTTAAATAAAGTTGGTTAGAAAAAGTCAAAGGTCACTTAAGTGCCTTATTTAATGCTTCATGTAAAACCCTAACTACTTTGTAACCAAATTTTGGGTTATAAAAGGAACTGAGGGGCTCATTTGTAAAGGGAAGACTTTGAGAGAGGAGAAGAAAATAATTTTTTATGCAAGCTTTATTTCAAAGAAAGAAAATTTGTGTTCTTTTGAGAAGACATTTTGGAGTTAATGAAATATGAACTTTGTGTCCCATTCATTGTCTCTTATAACATTTGATGTTCTTATGTTCATTAGATGTTAGTGTTTGAATTTTGCATGCAAATATTGTCTTTGATCTTATTGTCAATGTTATTAATTTGTTGTTCTAGTTCACAGTGATCAAGCTTTGATTATCTACTTGCTCATGATGTGTTCCCTTTTACACATTCTAGTTTAGCTAACTCAAACTGCATGTTTTATTAGTGTTACATGTTATTCATCTTTCCTAAATCGTGCAATATTAGCCTATGTTTTTACCTAACTCTTGCATGTTCTTTCAATTCATTCCATTCCATTCCATTAAGTCCATCTCACTCATTCACTTTTTTTTCCATTAGGATGTTCCAAAACATCCCTCACAGTACAATTTTGAATGTACAGATGTAAATATAGTTTTTGGTTTTCAATAAAGGCAGCCTCACCTTCATTGAGGAGGGACTTCATTCCCACACTGTTGCATGAAATATTGCATTCGTTACACATCAATGTGTTAAGATATTTTTCCAATTGATTATTTTTTGGACTCTATGATTAGAATTTTAACTCTAGTTTGTATCTTGTCTCATGATTCGTGACATTGATGGCTAACCGCATATTTTTCATCGTGAGGCTTATAAGCTGGACATTCACAAAATTTCCCTCTGTTGGCATGATATTTCAGTGTGAAGAATAAAGATATATGCATGTGTATAAGATTCTCACAGTACACCACACATGTGAATAGGTAAAGCGGGCACCTAATTAGTACACTTTCTCAAAACAAACTTCCACTTATGTCTACCAAGACCATCATAAATATGTAAGGATTAGCTTACATTGAAAGCATGTTCATGATCATAGCAAGTGAATCATTGAGGTTACGTGGTCAACATACTATAGAAGACACCTTAACACAAGGAAATTCACCAATGACTTCAGCTTTCATTGCATGAACAAATTTCCTATGTATATTCCCAGCTCAACGTTGGGGGTATTTTCACAACTTCACTGTATACTTGTATGCTTGGTTAGCATGGCATTTTTATCTAGGTAAGAATCCAAAATGTCGCTGGGGACAAGCACGTACCCTTAAATTCCTATACATAGCTAGAAGAAGGCTTTCTACGAGAAGATGCTACCCTATAGGAGAGTGGTCAGATTATTGGTGGAAAGTTAGGATTCACATTTTATATTGATTGAATCATTTAATATCCAACATTTTCTTGCGTATAAAAATCCCAGTTCAATTTATTCCAAGAGATGCGTTAAACATACTTGATATGCAACTAAAGCCTGTGTCAATTACATCATCCTCGAACATTGAAATATGTCTTCCAAAAGCATATTTCTACAGTTCTTACTTGCTCTGGTCTCAAGTGACTTATGGATCATCATGATCTACCTCTATTAACAAAGTTGGGTCTTTTTATTATGTCGGTACTCCCATGCAACAGTGAGTTATCAGGCATTGAAGTCATAAAACACGAATTTTCCATAGGACTACTTGTGTCCTCACAATTTTTCCCTCGCATGTGTTATTGCTTGGGGCATCATTTTACAACCCTTGTCGTTACAACAGGAACATTCAGGAACTGTGGCTTAATAACAAAAAATATTGGTACAATTGTCTTAAACGTTGTTTGTTTGAGTATGTGTGATTGTACTAGTTTCTCTATTAGGTTAGCTGGTTTAATTTCTCGTATTGCATTTCATTTTGTATGTTGCATGGAGCTAAATATCATTTTGCTTTCTTGCATTGCATTGTATAATGTATGTTGCATGGAGTTACGTATTTTTAGCAGTAAATAATTGTTAGTAATTTATCTTTTCATGTTATCTTACACTTTTGTTTATTTTAAATAATGGCCGATGATGTAGACCTTGATATCCTAAAATGATATAAATAGGTTGCTTATGAGAAATGTTGGAACAAAGACACTTGTCCTATATTTCTCCATTAATCATTTCTTCTTCATTATCATTTCTTACCATTGCTAACTTTTCTCCTAAATCACCTGGGGCAATAAACAACCACGTTTATCCCTATTTTTGTCCCTTCTAAATACCTGAGGGTTTTCACTCCCATTCTGACCTATTTTCTTCTATCCATTTCGATCATATTTTCAATCGTCGATTGACTTCTTCTATCACCCCATAGACACTTGAGGGGGCATCTTTCATCCTGTTAATTTTTCTTCAAAAATTTACATGTTTTATGTTTGTTTACTATGTTTGAAGTGAAGTCGCTAACTTCACCTCAAACAGGGGCAAATGTAGACACCTAAATTCTTCTTTTGCAATCTTATCGCCAAAACACACATAAATCACTCTCATTCTTGCCAATTCCGTTATAATTAGTGTTCTTTGCTAATTAACTAACGTTTCTTACCACTTTAGCCAATTAACAATGCTTTGTTGATTTCATAACCCCTTTCGCATTCAAGAAATGCCACTTTACGGTGAATCGTAGAGTCAAAATCCTCTTCAAAATAGACAATTAGCATTTATTAGCTAATTAAACCTATTTTGCCCTTGTTTTAGTCAATATACCCTAGTATTGATTCAAACCCCTATTCCAACCACTCAAAATCACCCCATTCACCTCCACAACATCTCAACAAGCTTCAAAATCTTATCATAGCCTCCTAATTGACCCTAAGCAGTTGATTAAGGCTTCACACCTCTTAATCACTTGGTAATTCACTAATTATGATTAGTAAGGCCTAATCATGATTATAAATTCTAATCTAATTGTGGCTTTTAGTCCCACATGCACCAAAATAAAAGTTTCTCCCAAAAGGAAAACTACAAAAAGGGTGCACCTCATTCCTTTATACTTGACACCATGCTTTGATTTGCATCTTATATAATAAATATGATATATAGCCAAGTTCAATCCTTGCTTAAATCCTTCAATGGGGTTAGTAGATGGATATCCAAAATGACCAAGTATTCATTTGGAGAGACTATTTCACCTTGTTTGGAGTAGTAACCATAACCATTTGATTTCCCTCTTAGGTCTATTTAAGCCCATGTTAGGTAATTCAAGCATATTAGTAGGCATGTTTAATTAGATTTTGTATTTTTTTCATACTAGTTAAGCATTCTTTTAAGCTTTTATCTTAATGTTACATTCCTAGACTTAGAACCCTTGGCTAGATGGATGGAAATGGTGTTAGCTTCCCTTATTTAGTCATGAAATTTTCTTTGTAAATTTTAGGGTGTCATCAGTTTCAAACCTTAATTATTCATCAAACTCCAAAAAATTGCCAATCTGATCAGGACAACAAGGTACACCTATAAAATTTGAATTGCCTCAAGAAACCATCAAACCTTGGATCAAATTTGATGCTACCACCATGTAGAGGATTACTTAAGATTTCCATTTCCTAATTTTTTACCTCCTGAATCCTTACTTATCTCCTAGAAACATCCAGAGAATTTTAGGTTCACATTTTGACTGTTCATTCCTTACGCTTGAAAAACCCACTTTTGCACATACTGCCCCTAAATCACCAAATATTTCATAAATATTCCTAAAATAATTCCAAAACATTCTTTTCTCTCTAATACCATGTCTGAATGTTTACAATATTTTAATACCCCTCTCGAAAGATGCACACAAGCTTTGAAAATGCCAAAGTTGGCTTTCTAAGCCTATCAGAGAACTAGTCTTCTGTTGTACTTTGTTGAACAAAAGAATTGACCTTATCACATCATTTTGAAAACTTGTACATGTGTATTCAGTACTTTAAGAGAACCTAAAAGGTAAAGATGATTATTTCATTTTGTGGCTTGGTTGTCATGGATCAAATTTTACTTTTTTTGGCTAGTAATTTCTAATGACAACAAAACTCGAATATGAAGGTCTTAGAGGGTAAACATTGGATTTGAATTAATATTATAATTCATCTATATTTTTCATCATAGATTTAAATTGGTGTTTAATGATATTGGCATATTGAGAATATGGTTCGCATAGTAGGGTAGAATTAGGACGAGCATCACATAACCTAGTGTAAACAAATAAAAACTAGTAAATGGAAGAAACAAACAAATAATGCAAACCAAATCTTCCTTTCATGTTTCCTTGCAACCTCGTATGAGATGGCTAAAGCATGGACTGAAGTACCAAGCTTTTTGAATCTCCTTTGATGGATATAATTTGAACACTCCAAATGTGACTCTAAATAGAAGAAATTTTGTTCTATGAGCAAGTGGATGAGTAATGAACTTTGTTAATCAAATGGGAAGCCCATCAATGTATGAATTCAAGTGGAAATTTAACAGAGTAATACTATAAATACCTTAAGCTTCCAAATATTATTTTTGAGGAGATGAACCTATTATTTTATAGTTGAAGGAGAGGCCATGGATTGAGGATCAAGATTTGAATAAGTTGTAGGTCAATGAATGTATTTTATGAATTTAACATGTTGATTTATTCTTTGTAGTTGGCTCACTTTTGAATAAGAATTTAATTTTAATAGTTGGCTCTTGAATTCTTCAACTTTACATGTAATTTAGCTTCCTCTTTTGTAGGGTCCTAAAACTTAAGTGAGTGAGATAGTGAAGTGGAGATGAGTGGGAAGTGAGTGAATATTTAGTTTTTATTTTATTTAAATACCTAATTAAATTAACTAAGGAGTGTAAGTGAATGTTTTATGAATGATAGAATTAGTTAAATTAATTCTAGTGAGATGTGGGTGAATATTGATTCAAATAATAATATGCAAAGGGTAGTGTGTAATTTTATGGTGTCTACATTTTCCCCCCTTTTAAAGTGTTATTATAGAGTAATAGAATTTTAAAAATAGTAAGCACATATAGATCAATGAACGAGATGATAGAGAAGTGTGGGGGACTATCTGATTTTCCTCGATGAAGTGTTTGATTCCCCTTAACGAGTTAGAATATGGTGCTAAGGGAGTGATCCCTTTATGCAGTGGGTGGGTGACACAATAAAGTGGTGGACATATCTCTTGATAGGAAGAGAGATATAGTTGTCAGAAAATGGGAATTAAGGGGGTAGAAAATGAGTCATGAAATACATTGAAGGCCAAAATGTAGGGTTTAAGTAGGGAAATTAGGGTTTGAAGAAGGGGTTAAATAGAAGAGTAGGAGGGTAAAAAAACTTATTGGTCATTTTTACTATTAGATCCTTTTGTGCCTTTGATATGATTTTTGAGCTTTGAGATTGTGTGAGAGATGGTGCTTAGTTTTGCATCATGCACACATTGTGTTAACTGAGTACGATTATATGGATAGGGACCAGATGATGTTGTTCACGGTATGTAGTGACTTGAATTTTGAAATTTTGAAGTACATTTAATGACTGTTTTAAGTAGGAGAAAATCTATGAAAACAATACTAGCATAGGAACTCAAGTATATTTATGTAACATGTAAAGTGTACTGGCATGAAAATTTATGTGCTAGCATGAAAAAAACTGCGTGCATCAACATGCTATAAAGTGCATTTCAACATAACAAAGTATGCTTGTGAATGTAAGTGTGTGTATACTTAAATAAGATGTAATAGTATAAAGTGTGCTAGAGTTAAAATTAGGAGCGGTAGCATTCCATTGAGTGCACTAAGTAAGATAGGTGAAATAGCATGCAAGTAGGTGTGCTAGTGTATGAGTTGAGTTGAAAACTTAGAAAAAAGTTGGAATTTTTTGAGAAAAATGAGTTAGAAAAAGTTTGTTAACAAAGTGTAACAAGTGTTTGGAATGTTTGCAAGAGATATTAGGTACGTTGGACTTGAGAGAGAGGCATTCTCGTTTGAGAGTGTATGAGAGGATGATGACACACATTGAGTAGAAGGCTTTATGGGCGATGCTAGGGGTGATAGGCCTAGTGCATGAGACATAGATGTTAGATACATGACTGGATCATGCATTGCTTTGAAGAATTAGTAGAGAGGTGACATAGTGAGTCACAGAACATTTTGACTAAGCCAATAAGAGATATGTCAGTGATTATAGAGGATGTTTATCAGATTATTCATAATTTTGATGAGAGGAATATTGATAGAGTGGGATGACATTCGGGCCCACATTCAAGCACATATATAAAATATGTTTGGTTGAGAGGATATTTATAGAGAGGGAATAGTGATACATTTATTGACATGTATGGTGGATGAGGAGATTGATCGGATACCCATTTATTTGATGGCTCTTATCAGTGGCTTATTATTTCCTGATAAGACCAAGAGTCACTTTCAGTTAGGGTTGATTGGAGTATTCATTGAGATGATGGAGTTAGCAATCGTGTTTATATGGGGACCATGCATATTATCTCACTTATACAAAGGATTTCCACATGATAGTGTATAGGAGTTAGACGAGCTTGAGAATGGCTACACTATTACAGATTTGGGCATGGGATCACATATTCTTAGGTCAGCTAGAGGGTGTGTTAAGGTATATACATCTAAATGATTCCTCTTTATTTGGATGACACACAGTAAGAGTTGGGAATAGGGGACATCAAGGTGACTTATCCCTACTATGAGTCCCTAGATGATTTTCAGTCATGAAAAGTGATATGGAGGTTGTACATGGCCTATAGATGGGATATAGATGCATATAAGTTAGGGGAAATGGAGATAACACATTGTATTATAGGTAGTCACTCTTATATCTTAGAGAGTTATATATGAGATAAGGTCATGATATAGTTAGGAGTGAGGTAGGATATATCATATGATGAGAAATGGTATGTTAGGTATCACAGGAGACTTTGGATTTTGGAATGTGGATTAGGACTGAGTATATCTAGGGTAGTTTTGTAGGAGTGTTACCAAAGGTGTCATGGATGTGCAATTGAGGTATCGTAGATCTTGGAGTGTCAATAGGATATGGAGCTTGGTATGCTAGCATAGTGTATTTCCATTTGATCATTCCTATAGCAATGATGGTGATGGGTATGGAATCATCTTTACAGATATCATAGAGGTGCATATGAAGGAGAGGGAGAGTTGATGCACATGTTGCATAGGTTCCATCTTAGAGGAAGGATAGATAGGTGTATTATGTGGATGGGGACATGGATAGATAAAGTGATATCTGGAACATATGGGACATGATTTATAGGTACATGGTAACCATCATAATACATGGTTTATTATAGATACCACCGATTCTAGGAGGAGGAGGAGACAAGGATGAAGATGATGGGTGGGGAGATAGAGGATAGGGTGATGTATGGGGTCAATGATACATATGTTACCTACAACACCTTCATGAGGAGAGGTGTAAGGATATATATGGGGAGAGGGAGAGAGTAGAATGTTGTTACAACATGTGATATGTTTATGATCCTGACATATAGGTTATAGACAGAGTCTAGAGGCTACAAGGAAGCCAGCTACAGACCACTAGGGGATAGTTACAGTAGGTTACTATATAGAGAGATATGACATGGTGTGTAGCTGAGGCTAGTGGGATGGGAGATCTATTGTACAAGATTTATTAGCATCTACACTTGATGTGGTCTATTATAGAGGTTTATATGAGGCTTTTGTCCTTACGTATAAGAGAGATCCAGACTACAGTCAGAGAACATGGAGTTGATCAAGGAGGTAAGTGATATCTCATGCACCATCAAGATCCATTAGATCAGTATATATGTTGCCACCGAGGTGAGGAGGAGATGGATCAATAAGTGCAGGAGTGGGAGAGAGTCGTGGATGACTCAACCTATTATATAGGTGTATTTTTTGGTATATAAATCATGATGAAGGCATATATTTTTGTATAGATGTCAATTATGGAATTGTGATGTATATTCATTTTTTTTGACATTGTACATGGACATTTTATTGATGTATATAGATGACGATTGGTTTATTTTGCACATTTTAATTTCTTTATGGATGGATGTTTATGTGTTTTCATTATTTTGGTAAAATGATGTGATAGATATGGTATTAATGATGTGAGTGATTTTTCTTGTATCTTGATCTTCTATTAAGATATTTTACTTTAGAGAAACCTATTTTTATATTGCACAACATAGTTTACATCATGATTATTAAGAAACCATGAAGAGTAACTCATTATGTGTGTAATACAAACACACACACACACATAACAAAAAATGTAAAAAGTAAAACAAACCCAATATACACAGTAGATGTATACACCATGGCTATAAATGAACCAAGATGATAACAAAAATACTTGTAATTGGTCAAAAAGTAAAACACTATGTAAAAAAAAGATAAAACAAACCCAATATACATAGTAAATGTATACACCATGGCTAACAATGAACCAATATGATAAAAAAATACTTGTAATTGGTCAAGAATTAACTAAGAACAACAACAATGCAACACAACTTTAAATAAAGACAATTAACTATGCCCCTAATGTGTTCCACAATGATAATTAAGCAAATTTGGATGCCCCCGAGTAAAGATACATGCAATGGGATGGGATTAGACGGAAGAGTGGAGTCAAGTGACACTCTTATAGCATCCACATTAAATATTAATATGAGTTTCAATGGGTTATTTCCCCTAAGGAAGGATGCATGCAAAGGAGATAACGAGATCCAATATTTCCCCAAGTGAGGATACATGTGAGGGATAGGATTGATTTGACTTCCCCCAAGCAATGGATACATGCAAGGGGTAAGATGATTTGTTTTGATAGTCGTAGGATAGTTGGAATGATCACTAGGATAGGAGTTAAAAGTTTGATTATTTGAAGTTGTGTTGATGTTTTGGGATTTTTTGAATTTTTTTGTAAATGTTTAGGATTGAATTTCATTTGTTTAGGATTTTTTTTTTGGAATGTTTTGATATTTGATAGTTTTGAATGTTTTTGATTTTAATATTTTTTGAATGTTTTGAATTTTTGATCTAACTGTTATGGCTAGTGAGACTTAGTTTGGTGATCCAGGACCTACCCAAACATATACAAGCTCGTAAAGGCTTATGAAGATCAAGGGATGAATTTGGGTGAAAATGGATAGTATGAAAGATGGTGCACATCCTAAATACAAGGAACAAGTGATAGAAACCAGTTTGGGATGAAACTGTAATATGGATAGGATGAAGGAACTATATAAGTGGATGTGCCAAAATGCCCCCAACACAAGAGGTATGTATATAAGAATTAGGAATAAAAATATTTTCAAATGAACCACATTCATGGGTTTTTTAATCTCTTGGTCATCTTGAGTAAATAATATGTACGCACCTTATTTTAATTTTGTAATGATAAGGTAAAGACCCAACCAATTTGGTTCAAATTTTCCTTTCTTGTCTTGATCTTTGGTTGTATTTTTTAATTTTATTTTAAAACAAGGTTGTTGATCTCAAATTATCTTGGTTTGATCTTCTTGTTGTAGTTGCGATGAAGTCAATTCTGATACACTTTTAGATGATCTAAAGCATTGAATTGCTTTTCATCTAGGAGATCAAGCTCAAGCAAGATGAGCCTCTCTAAAGTCATCTTCTTTGATAAGATGTTATAGGGATACATAGAGTGATGGGAGCTCGACCTCTATAGGTAATAAAACTTTAGATCCGTATACAATTGAAAATGGAGTGACTCCTATTAGAGTACGAGAAGGATGTGTGATAGGCCCAGAGGGAAGGATATACTTTGTGTATGCCAATTGTGACCATGTCTTATCAACAATTATTTTCCATGATGGATTTCAGTGTTTTATTGGATGCTTCAGCTTGGCCATTACATTGTGGATAAAGGAAGACCAGTGAAGGTGGATGGAAGTGTTTGGCTAATGCTTTAACGATTTTATTTTTAAATGACTTATTGTTATCAGTAAAAATAGAAGAAGGAATGCCAAAGCAAAAATGAGGTGGTTGAATATGAACTTGGAGATATTAGTACCAGTGAAATATGTGAGAGGTATTGCCTCTACCCATTTGGTAAAATATTATATGGTGGTGATAATGAATTTATGGCCATCAGATGAGGTGGGATTGATCTTTCCTATAAGGTCGAGCCCCCATTGGGAGAAAGGCCAAGGTGTAGTGATTGGTTACAAATATTGTGAGGGTGTTTGAATGAGGTTACCATTTGTTTGACATGCCACATGCTTCTTGACAAAATTGCATGCATCCGATTGCATAGTAGGTCAATAGTAAGGTATGCATAATATTTTCTTTGCTAAGACAATGCCTTTTGTATGTGCACCACAAATACCAACATGTACCTCTTCTAAATTTTGGAGTACTTTGTCTTGGTTGAGACATCTTAATAGAGTCCCATCATAGCCTCTTCAATAAAGGGTGTTTGCAAGTAGGGTATAACGTGAAGCATGTTGTGTTAAGGTTCATTTATTCTATGAGTTCATATTTTCAGGATAAGTATGGTCATGGATGAAAGTATAAATATCATGATACCAAGGATTGTTAGGACCAACTATTTCATAAACTATGGTGGAATTAGGAAAATCATAGGCCGGAACCAAAAGATGTTCAATGAGAAACTTAGTATGTTTTTTATGGGAGTCAAACTCAAGGAGAGATCCGATAGTCATCATTACATTTGTTCATTTATTTTGGAGGTGAGGAACTTGTTTAAAAGTGATGAACTAAAAATAACCTTTAAGGCTATCTACCATGAGTTTATAAGGGATGAGTTTTTCATCTATGATTTGATATTCATTTTTTACTTGTTTAATGATTAGAATTGAATCACCAAACAATGCTAACTCTTTGAGATTCCATGATATAGCCAGTTTCAATCTTGTTATGAGTGATTCGTATTTTGTGGTATTATTTGTATAAGGGAAGGACAAGTAAAAATATTTTTTGGGATAGTGTTTCGACCTGGTGTGATAAGTAGAATACCATCTCCTGATCCAAGGACATTACAAGATCCATAAAAAAATAGAGTTCGAGAAGGTATTGTATCAACATACAAGAGTTCTTCATCCAGAAATTAAAAATGAAGAGGTTCCAATCCTGGTAGAGGTGTCACAACAAGTTTATCTTCCAAGAGCTTGTCATTTGATTATTTTTTACTAACAAACTCGATATCAAACTCATTAAGTAGAATGAACCAACTTGACATTCTACCTATGAGAATGGGTCTAGATAATATATATTTGAGGGGATCTACTTTTGCAATGAGTTTTGTTGTATGATTGAGCAACTAGTGGCATGGTTTTTGAAATGTGAAAGCTACTTCTAAACACACTTTCTCAACATGTGAATACTTTATCTCATGATCAATAATTGTTCTTCTAAGATAGTAGGTTACATATTCTTGTCCTTGGTCGTTATGTTGTGCTACCAGTGCTTCTATTGTATATTCGGTAGCATATGTGTAGAAAGTCATTAGTTTATCTGATACTGGTGGCATGAGAACCGATGGACTTGATAGATATTCTTTTAGTTTGGAAAAATAATCTTTACATTCTTGGTTCCACTGAAACTAGACATCCTTTTTCAGTAATTGATTTTTTCAGAACGTTTAATATTAAGTGTTCTAACAGATAAACTATTGTTTACAGTTAAATAATTTAGAATATTATATGTTTTAAATTATTTAATATAAACTACATGTTTATTAATTTAATTGGTTATTTAAATTTCAATTAATGGTTATGAGGTACTTCATGAGAAGTCACGCCCTTTAAATTTGTTTATATTGACCCGTGGCGTCAGTTGAATTCAGAATATATGAAATGTATTGTGATTTTACAGGGTAAAATCAATGGAGGAGAGAAGTGAGGGGAGGATAATTCTGGACTGTGTTTCTCAATAAATGGAAATTTCTATTTGTGGCTTTTTACCCACGTTAAAAATTGTATGTGTTATTTAACATTTATTTGCATTTGTTCTAATGTTTATTTGTAATGGTGTAAGTTTACTTAATTAATCATAATTTGGTTAAACCCCTGGGACCTTCTTTTAGTTTGGAAAAAGAATCTTAACATTTTTTGTTCCTCCATAATTGGACATCCCTTTTCAGTAATTGATTGAAGTTATGACACTTATCCGCCAGTTGTGAAATGAAGCTTCTAATTGATTTCATCTTTCTTTGAAGACCTCTTAATTGCCTAATATTTTGGGGAGGAGGCATTTCCATGATAGCTTTTACCTTTGTGGGGTCTACTTTTATACATCTCCATGAAACAACAAATCCCAATAATTTTCTTGATGTTACACTGAACACACTTTTTTTGTACTAAGTATGACTTTATATTCACGTAATCTTTCAAAGATGCACCTCAACATTGTCAGATGATTTACTCATGTTTTAGACTTTGCTAGGATGTCGTCTACATAATCTTCCATGATATCATGTAGCATATCGTGAAAGATGATTGTCATCACTCTTTGATATGTAGTGCCTACATTTTTAAGGATAAAAGGCATGACCTTATAATCCAATGTGCCCCATGGTGTAATGAAAATTGCTTTATGTTAATATTCTTCAACAATTTGTATTTGATTGAATCCAGAAAATTCTTCCATTAGGGAAAGTGTTTCATGACATGTTGTTGAATCCATGATCATATCTATTTTTGGTAAAGGAAATTCGTCTTTTGGATAAGCCTTATTGATGCTACAAAAATTTGTACATATTTTGATTCTCAGAGTTTTCTTTGCAACAGGTACTATGTTGGAAATCCATGTTAAGTAGTCTATTGGTCGAATGAAGTCTGCTTCCAAATTTTTTTTAAGTTCAAATTTTACAAGTAATGCAACTTTAAGATGCAATTTTCTCAGTTTTTGTGTAATAGGTTTTGCATATGGATGCACCACAAGAGATGGATCTAATTCTAGCATATCTTTGTAGGCCCATGTGAAAATACCTTTAAATCCCATAAGGAGTATCATGAACTCTACTTTTTCTTTTTTTGAAAGGCTTACACCAAGTTGTAAAATATTTGGTTGTTCATGTGTGTCAATGTTGATGTTTATTGTTTCTTAACCAATATTTTATATGTGTCTATACACACCCAAAATTGCTTGTGCTACATTATTAGAAAACATTTACAAAGTCCCCAATGATGATTCAAATCCTTTCAAGAAGGTTTTCGAGATCCAAAACCCATTCGTAGTGTATATTTGTTGCTAGAAATTTTTACTTAGCCTTCCCACACTTTTTCTAGCTTTCTGCCTCTTTCTGTGCATGTTTTGGCCTTTAGTGCCAAGACCACTGCCCTGCCTAGGTGGCGGTCCTGACTGATTTTTCCAGATTCTATTGTGCATGTTTTTAACATGCAACGATTCACTTAACTTCACTTTTAGCATGCATCCGTGGGCCAAATTGTCTAAAAATAGTTTTTATTGCTTGGTTCTCCTTCCCTCTTCTATTTTTGCATGTGCTTTAGCTAGTTGGAACTATCTCTTCTTGCCTTGTGCATGAAGGAACATCCCAGCCCCAATTCTTATATATTCCATGCTTTTATTCAATAAAAAGGCCTGAGAAATTTTGTGTATCTTGCATTGTATTGTTGCACAATCTTACTAGGAATTGCATAGCCAAGCTCATATCTCTTGTGTTATCTCTCTTCTACTTGCATTGTATCCAGACTACCTTCAAGCTTCCATTGATCAAACCCCATCCTCGTGTCGTTGTTCTTGCATTCCCAATCCCTTGGACTCATATGAACACTCGAAGAAAGAAAGGAACAAACTGAAGGGACAAATACAAATATAACTAGATTTGCCAAAGCTCTTGCTTATCCAAGTTGGAATTGTGTTTTGTCTGCTTTATTTGTTAAATTTTCAATTTCAAATCATTAGTTTCAATTACATATCAAATAGAGTAGTAAAATTATTCATTTCAATAGGTTAGGAAATCACAAGTAGATCAAATCATTAGAAAGTTTTCTCTTTAACATTACCAGGGAAGTCGTGGGGAACAATAACCCTTTCAGGGTCATGATTTGTTCTTCACCTCTAAGGTAGGGTTTGAAGGGTTTTGATTGGATTAGGCTATTTTATTTAGATTAGATTCACATATTCGCATAAGTAACCAGCTACATCTGGCCGATTACTTGTCTTTAGTTTATTTATTAGATTAGAATGCATTGCTTAAAATTTTAAAAAGATCAAAAATATTTCCTTTGATAGATTAGTTTTATTTTATTGCTTTGATTTGATATATTGTGAAAACTCCCAAAACATAGATTAGATTTCCTTTAATAGTTATTTTGTTTGTTAAAGTCATTTTATTTCACTCCGTATGACCATCAACGGTTCACAACAAGAAAAGACGTATAGTTGTGATCCCTTGGTCCCACAACCCAATGGGCCATAATTGATAACTGACATTGATACAAGTTTACGTTTGACAATATTACGCACACCTGTAACTTTTGTTGAGAAAATAGAACAACTAAATACACTAAACATCGCTGCTAATCAAGCCTACGATTATTGGACTGCTCCTGGTAATAGGGTTTGATTACGCGCATGACCATACAAGGGCCACAACCTCCATGATTCTTTGGTTGTGATCCTTAGGTCCCACAACCCAATGGGTCTGCTAAGTAGTTAGACATTGACACTTATTTACGTACATTAGTATTTAGATCTTCACCACTTCAACCAGACATTATTGCACAAATTTCCTTACTGAACATAGCAGCCGATTAGGCTAATACTTTCTGGACTAGACCAGAAAATCACCCATGAATCTATGTGGCTCCACCATGTCTAGAAATCCATACGAGGCACCTGCAGGTCATTTTCTGCGTGTTCAACAACCAACAAATAGAATCTTGGTAGAGCTCAATATTGATTGGAGTCTCCGAGTAGCTATTATATCAGACCAAGTCATCACACCACTTCAAGTTAGGAGAGCATTCTTTACCTTAGACTCGTAGATCCTGATATTGTGTGTTGAAGATATAAGATTTCCCAATTAGCTTGATCCCCGTCACTACACTCACATTCACATTCATTCTACACCAGTTTTCTTGGCATGACCTCGAGAGGTCAGGTGCGAAGAAGGTCACATGTTGATTTTCTGTTGTACAAATTGGTGAACCTGACGTGAAGATCTAGTCTCTAAACATTTCCGCTTTCTTCGTCCATCCTTTATTCTGCGGGTATTCTTATACCCCCGAATATTTTGAGATACAATGAGTACGGTCGACCCATCCCAGGTTTTGACATGTACAATTACCAAATATGTATGCCACACCAATCACCTTCACTCTCAACATGGGTGGCCAATCGCTCAATTGCTCAAAACTCTCTTCTTCAAGGAACCAATGTTGGTTCCTTTGTACGTATTGAGGAGCTTGACCAAATTGTTGAGTATGGAGCTAAATTACTCATGTTTTAGCATGCAATTGGAACTTGCTAGAAAATACAGTAATCGGCATTGGTCAGGGCAGACCGGCATCGGTTAGGGTTTGATCGGCATTGGTCACGGTAAGTTAGAACTGGTGACGGTTGGGCAGAACCAGCATCGGTTACTTGTGCAACGAGCTTTTAATTAACTCTAGGGTTTTATTTCTATTTTTAGCATTGGAATAGATTTAATGAATGTAATTGAAGTAACCTAAAGTCTTAAATGACTATTTAAAGCATAGAGCTAGGGTTTAGAGGTGAGAATTGATCATAATTACAAGATAATTGTGTAAGAGATAATTCTTGGTGAAGAAGGAAAAATCTTGAAGGAATACAATACTGAACATCTGAGAGGTGTGGAAGATTGTATATCTTGTCAAAGCTTTAGATAATAGATTGGCTTGTTTCTTGTTGGACGTAGCCCATACTGGGTGAACTATATTAAATCTGGTGTTGATTTATGTTTCTTGTTTTGTATAATTCTTCTGGTAGAATATCTGCTTTTATTTGCATGTATGCTTAGATATGATATATTGTCTGTACAACCGGTGTGCTAACCCCAAAAATGAGAGAATGTCCCCAATGATGCTAAAGCTTGAGACGCATAAAACTGTATCAAAGCTTTGTTTGAGGGTTTTGTGTGTTGATAGATTTACTCATAGAGGGTTTTTTGATTGAGTGAGAGCTACAATAATGACAAAAGATAATAAATACAAGGTAGAGAAGTTTGACGGCCAAAATTATCAATTATGGAAGATGCAGATTGAGGATTATCTGTATCAGAGAGATTTGTACTTACCATTGGATGAGAAGTCTAGACCTACGAAGATGACTGATGAAGAATGGAAGATTCTTGACAGAAAGGCTTTGGGATCTATAAGATTGAGCCTGGCAGCATCCGTGGCTTCCAATATTATAGAAGCGGCTTCTATGGTAGACTTAATGAAATCTCTTGCTAATTTATATGAAAAACCTAGTGCTTCAAATAAAGTTCATTCGATGAAGAAACTTTTTAGTTCTAAGATGCATGAAGGTGAATCTGCCTCTAGTCATTTGAATGATTTCCGATGTATTGTAAATCAGTTAAAATCAATTTCAATATTGTTTGATGATGAAGTAAAAGCACTTTTATTCTTATGTTTTTTGCCTGATAGTTGGGACAGCTTGGTAATGGTTGTTAGTAATACATCTGCTAATAATATTTTGAAGTTTGATGATGTGGTTAGTATAATCTTGAATGAAGAAATTCACAGGAAGAGTACAGAGGAATCATCATCTGGAAATGCTTTGAATGTAGAAAGCAGGGGCAAGTAGAAGGAGAGATCCAAGAGTAAGAGTAATGGGAAATCAAAGTCAAGGGATAGCAGATCTAAATCCAGAAGTAAGGGAATTACTTGTTGGAAATGTGGAAAGAAAGGACATGCAAAGAAATATTGTTGGTCAAAAGATAAAGAGAATCAACATCCAAAAAAAGGTAAAGAGGTGAATCTTGCTGCATCAGAGGTAATGCAAGATGCTCTTATTCTTTCTTTAGATAGTAGAATTGAATCATGGGTTTTAGATTCAGGAGCTTCTTTCCATGTAACCCTTAATAAGGGTTATTTCAGAAATTATGTCTAGGGAAATTTTGGGCATGTTTATTTGGGTCATGATGAACCTTGCAGTATTATTGGTAAAGGGGAAGTTCATCTAAAATTGTAGAATGGAAATACATGGGTATTGAAAGATGTGAGGCATGTGCCAAGCCTCAGGAGGAATCTTATTTCTCCAGGGCAACTAGGTGAATCTGGTTGCATGGTTACTTTTACATGAGACTCTTGGAAAGTCACTAAGGGTGCTTTTGTTGTGGCAAGAGGTAAGAATGTAGGAACGTTATATTTATCTACCTGTATTACTGATTCCTTTTCTGTATTATCTACTTCAGATTCAGATGCATGCATGTGGCATAATCGGTTGGGTCATATGAGTCAAAAAGGAATGCAGATCTTAAAGGCTAAGGGTAAGTTATCAAATTTGAAAGATTTAGATCTTGATTTCTGTGAGCATTGTATCTTTGGAAAGCAAAAGAGAGTGAGATTTCTCAAAGTTGGGGCAACTAAGAAGGAGCAGAAATTGGAGCTTGTACACTTAGATGTGTGGGGGCCAACTCAAGTAGTTTCTCATGGTGGATCTCAGTATTATGTTACTTTCATTGATGATGCTACAAGAAAGGTATGGGTTTATTGTATTAAACAAAAATCTAATGTTTTTGAAACTTTTAAAAGATGGAAAGCCCTTGTTGAGAATGAATCAAATTCTAAGTTAAAGTGCCTTAGATCTAACAATGGTGGTGAATATTGTAGCAAGGCTTTCAATGATTATTTTTCAGTGAATGGGATACGTAGAGAAAGAATGGTTCCAAGAACACCACAGGAGAATGGTGTTATAGAGAGAATGAACAAGACAATCATGGAACGTGCTAGAAGTATGAGGATACATTCTGGATTTCCCTTGCAGTTTTGGGCAGAAGCAGTTGATACAGCGGTTTATTTGATTAACCATGGCCCTTCAAGTTCACTAGATGGAGGAATACCAAAGGAAGCATGGACCAGAAAAGAGGTAGATCTTTCTTTTCTTAAAGTTTTTGGTTCAGAAGCTTTTGTGCATGTTGATAGAGAAAATAGAAAAAAGTTGGATGCAAAATCCAAGAGGTGCACTTTCATTGGTTATGGATATGGTGATTTCGGTTTTTTCGTTTTTGGGATTTAGAGAATTCTAAAATTGTTAGGAGTCGTGATGTTGAATGGAATGAAAAGAGAATGTATAGGGATCAAATTTTGGTACCCAAGGATGAGAAAATTGAGAAGTTTATTGATGAAAATGAACTCTCATGTTTTAAAGAAACACCTATAGAAATACACAGTAACTGTGGTCAGTTAGGCCCTGATCGGCGTCAGTAAAATGAACCACCGATGGTTACAGAGGATTAGAACTGGTGTTGGTTAGCCAAACCAACATCAGTTAGAGGTGACCGGCGTCGGTCACTGTCAGAAGTTGATACTAATGTCCAGGAGGTCCAGATTGAGCCTTCGGTACCCCAAACTCCTGTGAGAAGGTCACAAATGGTAAGTAAACTTACAGAAAGATTTTCAACTTATCTATTTTATCTATTATTGACTGATAGTGGTGAACCAGAAAGCTTTGAAGAAGCAATGCTGGATAAAACTCATGTTCAGTGGGAGCATGGCATGGATGAGGAGATGAACTCTTTGGAATAGAACCAGACTTGGGATTTGGTTAAATTACCAACAGGAAAGAGAACATTGTAGAACGAGTGGGTTTTTAGAATTAAAGAAGAAGATGGTGGATAGAAAAGGTACAAGGAAAGGCTTGTAGTAAAGGGATTTACACAAAAGGTAGGTATTGACTTTGGTGAAATATTTTCTCCTGTTGTTAAGATGACTTCTATTTGTACTATATTGAGTTTAGTTGCAATAGAATATTTGCATTTAGAGCAACTAGATGTGAAGACGGATTTCCTTCATGGTGATTTGGATGAAGATATTTATATGCAGCAGTTGTTTGGGTATGAAGTCAAGGGTAAGGAGAAATTAGTATGCAGGTTGAAAAAGAGCTTATATGGGCTCAAGCAAGCTCCAAGGAAATGGTACATGAGGTTTGATAGTTTTATGCATGAGCATGGTTACTTGAGATGTGAATCTAACCATTGTGTTTATTTCGAGAAGCTTGAAAATGGGAGCTATATTATTTTGTTATTGTATGTGGATGATATGCTTATTGCAGGATCTAGTATGCAAGACATTGGTGAGCTTAAGAGAAAGCTAGCTCACACGTTTGCAATGAATGATTTGGGAGCTACAAAAAGAATCCTTGGCATGCAAATACATAGAGACAGGAAAAACAAGAAATTGTATTTGTCTCAGGAGGATTATATCTACAAGGTGTTAGAAAGGTTCAACATGCAGAATGTAAAACCTGTTAGCACACCTATGGCTAGACACTTCAAATTGAGTAAAGATCAGTGTCCTTCATCACAAGAGGAGGTCAAATACATGACATGAGTGCCATATGCTTCAATAGTTGGAAGTCTCATGTATGCTATGGTTTGTACAAGACCAGGAATTGCACAGGCAGTGGGAGTTGTGAGTAGATACATGGCTAATCTAGGTAAAGAGCATTGGAAAGTAGTCCAATGGATACTCAGGTATTTGAAAGGGACATATAGCATGCAGTTATGCTATGGAGGTTCAGATATTTCATTACGTGGCTATGTTGATTAAATATGGATGGAGATCTAGATGGTAGGAGGAGCACTACTGGATATATTTTCACAGTAGGTGGAACGACAGTTAGCTAGATTTCGAGATTGCAAAAGGTTGTGGCTTTGTCTACTACAGAGGCAGAGTATGTTGCAGCTACAGAGGCTAACAAGGAGATGATATGGATGAGTAGGTTCATGAAAGAGTTGGGAAAGGAGCAAGATAATTGTAAACTGTTCAGTGACAGTCAGAGTGTAATTCATTTGGAAAAGAACTCAGCGTTTCATTCGAGAATGAAACACATTTAGTTGAGGTATCACTTCATACGGCAGGTATTAGAGGATGGACAGTTGAATCTGGAAAAGATTCACATGAGTAAGAACCCTGCAGATATGCTAACAAAGTTGTTAGCAAAGGAGAAGTTGGAGCTACACTCCACTTTTTTTGGTCTTCAAGTTTGAGGCTCAAGGAGGAAGAAACAAAGCTAAGGAGGAACCAAGAATGGTACTGTACAAGTATAGTGCAGTAATTAATCTCCAAGTGGGAGATTGTTGAGTATGGAGCTAAATTACTCATGTTTTAGCATGAAATTGGAACTTGCTAGAAAATACAATTGTCGGCATTGGTCAGGGCATACCAGCATTGGTTAGGGTTTGACTAGCATCGGTTAGAGAAAGTTGGAACCGGAGATGGTTGGGCAAAACTGACATCAGTTACTTTTGCGATGAGCTTTTAATTAACTCTCAAGGTTTTATTTCTATTTTTAGCATTGGAATAGATTTAATGAATGTAATTCCATGGCTAAGTACCCTAAAGTCTTAAACGACTATTTAAAGCATAAAGCTAGGGTTTAGAGGTGAGAATTGATCATAATTACAAGATAATTGTGTAAGAGAGAATTCTTGGTGAAGAAGGAAAAAGCTTGAAGGAAGACAGTATTGAACATCTTATAGGTGTGGAAGATTGTAAATCTTCATTGTATATATTCGTCAAAGCTTTGGATAATAGATTGGCTTGTTTCTTGGTGTACGTAGCCCACACTAGGTAAACCACATTAAATCTGGTGTTGATTTATGTCTCTTGTTTTGTATAATTATTCTGGTAGAATATCCACTTTTATTTGCATGTATGCTTAGATCTGATATATTGTCTGTACAATCGGTGTGCTAACCCCATCACAAATCACGTAAACCTATCCTCACGAACAATCAAGTTCAAACAACATGACTTTCAATGGGGAAGCAAGTTCATCTCCTTGGGTATTGTTTCAACATCCCACTAGCATGCAATTGGACCAACTCCTGCATCTAGATGAGGAATATTTAGAACAATATGTTAGAAGTGAAAAATACTTCCAAAGCATGAACCAAGCTTTTGATAGGTTTCAAGGACAAGGTGATGATCTTCTCCAAAACAATAATGCTACCCCTCTACCAACTGAAAATGCTACTAATAAGGGGTGGCAACATAGTGAAAAATTCATATTAGGATACCATACTCCTCAACAACCTCTGAGGGTTCAACAAAAAGCACCAAAGAAAAGCATCACCCTGACAACAGGTGATGTCATCCCAGTGTTGGTAGAAAAATTCAAGGAGCTAGAGCTTTCCCAAAATGCTCAAAATTTATACACAGGGAAAGCATAAACTTCTCCCTATCCACAAAATTACAGACAAATACCTACTGCACAGAATCCTCCAATTTATACGGGTACTCCAAACCTTGGAGATCTGCTTACGGGGACAAGCACCTTGGGTATGCCCCCTCACGCCACATATGGATGTCTACAATAGGCATCGTCTAGAAGTGAGTTCTCAAACACCATACCCACCAGAAATGTAATGTTCCCTAGCTTTGTGCCTTTGATGCCATATCAAGGTAATCAACTCCCCTACGTACACATGTATTTTAAATCTCCGCAAGGTGATATGTACACTTACCCAGGTACATATGGACAACCGCAAGGGATGTCGTACACCCCAACCAATGTATATGATGTCCTATTTCAGACACCGATGCAACCTCCACCTCCCCAACAAGGATCTTTAATGGTGGAAACGTACGCAATGGGGACCTATTCTGAATATCTTAAGGAGCCTCTAGAATTCTCCATTCAGACAGTCATGCTCCTAAGACCCTTTCCCGATCTTCCGAAATTAAAAGGGGAGGGTTATTGTAACACCCACATTAAATCTTATGCAACGACCATTTAAGAGCTACTCAAATGGAATGCAATAGCTGCAAATATTTTTCATAAGATGCTAGAAGGTATTGCTCTCAATTAGTACTATAGGATACCAGAGGCTTCAATACATTCCTTCAAGCAACTCGTATCAGAATTTATTAAAGATTTTTATATGAACAAAATTTTGAGAACATGAATCAGGGAATTCCTTCATATCAAGAAGGAGCACAATGAGTTTGCAGCTCACTTCATTCAAAGGTGGTGACAAGTTCTCTACTCCGCTGCAAGTGCTCCAAATATGTATCAGACGGAGCTTTGTGATTTGTTCCTCCACTCTCTCAATAGGGACACTAAGAAAGATCTTCAAAATTTCCAGCTAAGGAGCTATGAAGAGGTGCTAGAGGGTGCTCTTTGAATTGACCAAATAGCCATTGATAGTGGTCATAAGACTTATGGAGCTAATGGAAGGTTATTCACCCCTAATGAAAATTACCTCAGTTACTCCAACAACATGAATAGGAACCAAAGACCAAAAATCCTCAATAAGAATTGTGGAGTCACGAAGGATGGGGTGACAGACCAACTTAAGAAACCTAACATTGTTAATGCTCCCAATACAGGAACTTCAAACAACAACAACAATAATGACAACAATAAAAGAAACCATAACTTCTTGCCCTCAGTCAATGTTGTAGATTTTTACCATCAACGACAACACCAACAACAACAAAAACCTCAGCAATTAAGACAACCACAAACCCAAGGCCCTAACCAATACCCAAGTAGATATCTAAACCAATTTCAAAATCAAGGGCAAGGGTTCCCAAATTTTAACCATAACAATCAACAGCTAAACAATAACCGTAATTTTGGACCGCAACAAGGTACAAACCAAAGGCCTCGAGATTACAATCCTGATTTATATTGTGGTTTTCATAGGGTTCACGGGCATGATGCAAGAACATGTTGCGATTGTAACAAGTTTTTACAGCATTTTCCAGAGGATCAAAGATAGTTATTTGTTGACATGTTTTTGGAAAACCTGACAGCACCCACTCAAAACACCTACATGGGACCAATATCTCCATAGAACACACCGCTTGGAATATTTAACGATCCTCTCCCCACGCATCCAAAGGATGGTAGAATATATCCCAATGGTTCAAAAAAAGGTATTGTAATAGGGACCCATGATCATGAAGCCTCAACTTCGTTAAACCCACAAGTGGTACCTCCTCTGGATGGTTGCCAACAAATACAAATTATGGGGTTGGTTGAGTTGGACACTGAACCTCAAATTAATGTTGCCACTAGAACCAAGGATTATTATTCGTAGCCTATCCCGATCTACCCAACCACATCATGATACGCTAAGCAAGCCAGTAGGAGCTTAGGATTTGATCAGAAATTTAACTAAGAACTTCTCTCACATTTCCTTCTTGGATCTGTTAAAGAATTCCCCTGCTCATAGGGCCTCTCTACTAGAAGCATTAGGTCTTGGTCATTTAACTAATGTCACCCCTCCTCAGAAGCACAAATAAACCATGTGTACTTTGATGTCTATCCTCCAAGACATTCTAAAAGAGATGTTGGATTTGTATTCGACATCAGCAAGATTCCCATGAACACTGAAATAACTTATATAGGCAATCTGGCATTGTTTTTACAAGGCTAGATTTACAACAACTATGTAAAGTGTGTGATGATTGATGACGGGGCAACAGTCAACATAGTCCCCTTCTCTTTCCTTCAAAATCTAGGGTACAAAGAGACCAATTGCTCTTCAACATGAAATACACTGAGAGGCTACGACAGCCTCAAAGCAACATCAATCAGAACTATAGTGTTGTCAGTTACCCTTGGACCTAAGACGGTACTAACTGAGTTTTATATTATAAATCAGGAAACCAATTATAATATGATTCTTGGTCATCCTTGGATTCATCACATGAAGGCTATTCCCTCCACTTTGTTTGAGGAAGTTAGGTTCTTAAATTTAGGGAAGGTCTTTGTGGCGCAAGGTGATCCAAAACCCTTTGACATACACCTAGTTAACTTGAAAAAGAGGCCAAGGATCCACTCAGAGTTTGAGCTTCCTAAAAATTAGATAAATAAACCTACAAGATTAGTACCAGAGGAAAATTTGGTTCCTACAATGGAATTAGAAGTCACAGGTTTGATCGAAGGCGTTCCGACAATCAAAGATGAAACCGTCATCGTAGAGATAGTATTGTTGGGAATTACGACAAAGATTTTCAAGCTATTGGAGAAATATTTACCCATTCTCCTTCCTTTTGATTCTATGGGCATGGGACATGCCCTGGGACTTGGTTCTCTTCCAGCAAATGAAGTTTATATGGTTGAGGTAGCTGAAGTAAAGGAGAAAGATTTAAAAGATGATCCAATGTCTATTTTTCCAAATAACTGTTGGACTCTACATTTTGATAGAGCCAAATGCCGTTTTGGCGCTGGGGCAGGTGTGATTCTTACCTCTCCTAAGGGAAGGATTTTAAATTTTTCCTTCAAATTAAAATTAGAGTGCACAAATAATGGGGTTGAATACAAAGCCCTTCTACTTGGTCTCATCATAGCTGAAAGAAGGGGTGCTCTTAATATTAGGGTGTTGGGTGATTCACAACTTGTTGCGAATATGATATCCAAAGTATATGAGACTATAGCTATTTACAACTCTACAAAACAACAATGTTGAATCTAACAAAGAGATTTGAATTCATATCAATCGAATCAATTCCACGAGAGCAGAATCTCCTCGCAGACTTGATAGAAAACTTTCACTTCTCCCTTTACTCCAAGCCGATGAGTTGGAAGATAAAAACTTCACGTTCTCAGTTCATGCTTTTGAGGGCAAACCTTCGGTTTGTAAGACACTGGTAACTCCAATGTTGACATACGTAGATACTGAGAGCAAGTTCCTGTCATTGTCAAGATGGGAAGTAGTGTTGACATTGACAAAGAAACTCTAGGATATCTAAACACTCTTTTAGAATTACATCTTACTACATCAGGAGGTTAATATTTCTCTAATTCCACACTCTTCTTCCTATTTTGGAAATCCCATGATAGAATCTTCCCCTGGGAGGGAACTCAAAATTTTGTGAGGTAGGAGAAGAGGGGGATTTAGATTTGCCTCTCGAATCAATTCCACCCTGCCTGAGTTTGAGGAAGACAATGCCTCCTTAATCGAGGGACAAAACAACAATCGATATAAATATCAGGACCAAGGAAGAACCAAATATTTTGAAGCTAGGATCCTCTTTAACTCCTAAGGAGGTTGAAATACATACCCGCATCCTCAAGGAGCATAAAAATCATTTTCGTTTAGCTACAAATACATGACGGGGATTGCATCACACATTGCAGTGCATAATCTTGTCACCAAACCAGATGCTAATCCAATCAAGAAAAATTCAAGGCCCATGAAGCCAAAGGTGGCCCTCATGGTGAAGGAAGAAGTGATGAAACTCCTCCAGGTGGGGTTCATCAAGCCAATTGACTACTCACAATGGGTGTTTAACATAGTTCCCGTTCTCAAGAAAAATGGAAAGATCCGCATCTACATAAGACTTTCAGGATATAAATAAGGCTTGTCCCAAATATGATTTCCCATTACCATCCATCAATGTTATAATTTATGTGATAGCTGGTTTTGAGTTTTTGTCTCTCATGGATGGATTCTTTGGGTATAATCATATCAGAATCTCTGAAGAAGATCATGCCAAAACTACGTTTATAACTCCTTAGGGAACCTACTGTTATGTTGTCATGCCATTCGAGATTAAGAATGTTTGTGCTACGTACCAACGAGTGATGACTTATATATTCCATGATCTTATACATAAGATTCTGGAATCCTACGTGGATGACCTGCTGGCTAAGGCCAAAAAGCATTGCGATCACCTAGAGGTGCTTCGTATCATCCTTTATCGCTTAATCGAATATGAAGTCACATTGAATCTAGAAAAATGTGTGTTCAGTGTAACAGGAGGCAATATTTTGGGGTACATCATATATTCATGAGGAATTGATGTTAACCCAGCCAAAATCTGAGATGTATTGGAAATGATTCCACCAACAGATGAGTCTGGCATCAGATATTTTCTTGGAAAACTTGGGGCAATCCGAAGGTTTATCCCTAACTTGACCTTTGTTATTCACCCAATCAAAAATTTGTTGAAAAAGGATTGTAGCATTGATTAGACATATGAATGTGATGAGGCATTTGAATCGGTTAAATGATTCTTATTGTCCCCTCCCACGCTCATGTTGCCTAGGTTAGATCGCCCTTTGATCTTGTATTCGTTAGCTACGGATGTTTCATTAGCCTACATGTTGACTTAAGAAGATGATGATAAAAAAGAATGTGTAGTCTATTTTATTAGTCAAACATTTCTTGATTATGAGACATGTTACACCTAGGTAAGAAAAGAATGCCTTTCTATAGTCTTTACAACAAATATGTTTGAGACATTATATGTTGAATCAAGAAATGAGGGTTATTGTTAAGTCAGATCACTTACAGACATTCCTCACACAAGGATCCTTATCTAAGAAACTTGAGCACTTCATAACTCTAATGGAAGAATTTGAGTTGACATTTGTTAATCAAAAATATGTCAAAGGAAAAATCATTGCAGACTGGTTGGCTGATAATCCATTAGATGGAGGCGATCTAGTAGATCTAGATTTCCCTAATGAGTGTGTATACTTCGTTGAGACCAAGCCCCCCATTTCTGTGTGTCCATGGTATACTGACATCATTAATTTTATAGTGGACCATACATATCCAGAAGGGGAAATATCACAACAAAGAAGGCAGCTACGTGTCATTTCTACTAAGTACATTATTTTGGAGTAAGTTCTCTATCATAGAGCCTTCAACGGAATGTTGTTAAGATGTGTTGATGCAGAAGAATCTGAAAATATTCTTTATGAATCACATAGTAGAGTATGTGGAGGTCACTTTGGCGGCCACGCCACTACTTGAAAGATACATCGGATGGGCTATTTCTGGCCCACTCTAGAGCATGATGCAGTAGAGTTTTTGTGCGCCAGATGCCATAAATGTCAAGAGTTCTCCCATGAGATCCACATACTGGCACAGGCTCTACAACCAATTGCAACTCCATGGCCCTTTTCCATGTGGGGCCTGGATTTGATAGGGAAATTCTCTCCCTCATCAACAGATGGCCATAACTTCATAATCATGGCCACAAAGTACTTTACTAAGTGGGTAGAAGCCATGCCTCTTACCATTGTACCTGGGTTTGTGATTGCTAAGTTCATCTTGAACCAGATCATTTGTAGGTATGGGGTTTCATAGGTCATTATCTCAGATAATGGCACATCTTTCAAAAATGATGAAGTACGTGAATTGTGTGCAAAGTTCAAGATAAGTCATCACACGGCTTCTCTTTATTATCCTCAGGCCAATGGACAGGCTGAGGCTACAAATAAGACATTAAAGTCCATCCTCCTTAAGACCATTAAGGAGAACAAACGAGATTGGCATTTAAATATTTTTCCATCCTTGTGGGCCTATCAGACATCAGTTAGAACACCAACAGGGGCAACCCCCTTTTCTTTGGTATTTGGTGCAGAAGTGGTTTTACCGCTTGAAGTTGAAATACCTAGTCTTCGTATTTTTCTTGCAAGGAATCTTGGGAGAAGAAGGCTATCGAGAAGCATGAATCTCTTAGTTAAAAAGTGTTGATGAGGCTAGACTCAATGCTGAACAATGACACAACATTTATGTTGACCGGATGGCTTGACAATACAACAAGAAGGTTTACGAGCGTGAAATATATGAGGGATATATGGTCTTAAGACTTGACAACCAGACAGACAAAAAGACTGACGAAGGAAGAAAATTCAAACCCAGGTGGTTGGGTCCATATCGAGTAGTAGAAGACTACAAAAATGGGGCATTTCACCTGTGTACACTAGAGGGTGAGGAGTTTAACAAATCTGTGAACTCTCTTCACCTAAAGAGGTATTACACATGATCCATTAGCATTTTCATATGTACATTACTGCATCTGCATTGCACTTTCATCTGTCAGTTCATTCTATAAAATTTGTGATCAAGGGACTTATTCTTATAGCAACTCCTAAAAAACTTCTGAAAAACAATGGAAAAACATTCAAATCATATCTCTTCAAATTTTCATGGTATCATCAATTGTTTTCAAATCATTTCATCAATTCAAACAGGATAAGAAAAAGTTTTGACTGTAACCATACCAAGGCCTGCATACTTGGTTCTGCTTATAGTCTCTTTCTAGATTAGGTGTCTTTGCCTATAGTCTATTCTAGAAGCTTCATGGTGTCACATCTATCCCATAAATATCTCTTTGGAAATAAGAACATACTAAACATTTTTCCTAAATAAGTAAGTCAAATGCAAATCCACAGAAATTTTTTATTTTACACATTTCTTTGCCCTACCAACCTTTGGTGTTGAGCCTACATCTCTTATTGGTGATGTAGGGTTGGGAAAGGAGAGAAATTCCCTTACTCGCCTATGCCTTGTCCACAGTGATGAGCCCATGCTTCCTACTGGTAGCATGGGGCAAGGTGTAGGGGGTCTCTTTGATAAACTTGAAAGTTAGAAACAATTCATTCAAATATTGTGAAATCATAAGTCAAAAACAAAGTGAGTTAGATGTCCAAAATTCCAAAAGAGTTTAAAACCTCAAAACCATATTTTTTCAACCAAGTAGCCATCTACGGATCTAAGTCTAGATAAAATGGAAAGTAAATCACATTCTAAACTATGAAGTAACTTGAGTAGGGTGAGGTTGTAGTGTCTCAATTTGGTTCTTTCTAAACCATTGTCTTTCCCTCATCATTACCATTCAAAAAAGTTTCATAACTTGTGCCCTTTCTAGCTCTTGGTGTTGAGCCCTCGCATGCTACTAGTTGATTGGATTTAGGAGTGGGGAAAGTACATTTACTTATCATATCATCATATCTCCACGTTTTTCCAAGACAGTATGAAGTATCAAATATTTCTTAAAGAAACTAAAGTTCAACATCACATTGTGTTCACATTATCATATATCAGCATTATAAAATACAAAAAGAAATCATTTTGTTATCATTTCACATCCACTGCATGCATTCTGAAAAGCATAGAAAAATGGAAATTCTAAACATCTAGAGTACACATGAGAAATAAGCCAAAAGAAATTCAACTCAGATACAATGGATTACCAAACCAAAAATAAAAGTTTGTATATATCATGGTGAGTCAAGTTTGTATACAATTCCATCACGCACTAAGGCGTGGTCAAAACACTCGCAATGAGCTTGAGATATACAAAAAAAATTCATATAGTGCCTGACAAAATGAAAACAAAGCAATAAATGGCCCAATGGCTTGTCAATCCCTGTGGGATCCCTCGGATGGTGCATGGCCACATCCAGGGCTCCTACTATGGCTGTGACGATGCTAGGAATGAACCGAATGGTGTGAATGCTCGTGGTGGCAGTCTGCTAGCTATGGTCTCACTGCGGGAATGGCTCCACCTCATCAGATGCTCAGCGGTATCATATCCGACCACCTGGGTATGAAGGGAGGTCACCACCTCTGCTATCCTCCAAACATAGTGAGAAAACATGTCAGTGTGTCTTCCAGGTAGCTAGCGACTGACCTGAATCCTCAGTCAGCTTGGCTCGAGTCTTCCCGAGGGAATCAGTAGGGTTTCCATGCACACCCCTTGGATAAGCTCTCGCCACTCCTGTGTAGTCACTACAAGTAAAGAAAGAAGAATACATAAGTGTAAGTTAGAAAACCACAAAAAAATACAAAGAAAGTACCAAACCAATGCTTCCAAATAACAAAGATGAGAGAAGAGTATTAAACATACTCGGATCTCCTGGGCATCCAGGTAGGGTCAGTGGTTGCTGCTACTGATGCTACTAGTGGCTGTGGGGCCTCCCCAAATCCAGAGGCCAAATGTTTTCCCATCATGAACTCATCATCCCCTTATCCACCCCAAGGAAGTGTCTCATCTAAGACCAATGTCTCTCTCTCTGCACTCGCCTCCTCATGCACTTCTCTCAGCATATCCTGAGTATCATGCCACTCAGGTCACTCTCCTCCTCCTCCATATGAGATGCCCCGCTAGGATCAACACTAACCCCCTCATCCTCCATCTCCTCTCCAACTAAATCCTCCTCACTCTCATCCTTGTGTGCTCCTCAGAATCGGAGTCTACGTCAATAGGCTCATCCTCCTCTCCACTATGAGCAGGAGTGTAGAAATTTGAAGAAAAGGTACTTGAGGGGCACCAGCTTCCCGTTGAGCATGGACCACATGCCTAACTATGATAGGCACCCCTAGGGTAACCATAGTCTCAGTCAGGATCTCCTCTAGGGCCCTTCCGGGCCTCCTGAATGGTCTTGTAGACTAGTACCACTAGGGGAAGTATGTTAGCATATGGGAGGCCAAACTACTGAGGAACCTGATCAAATGGATGAGTCTTGACTCTCCTAGCCCTATCAACTAACTGGCATGTGGTAGAACAAGCTACCACTATGGTCACCTCTTGTCCCCATAACCCTGTCATGTCCTGGTAGGGAGTGACAACCATGTCTTTCCGTGGTCAGAAAAGCCACTGGCTGATGAGGTGTCCTAAGAACTAACATAGCTATCCACCTCACTGATTCCCAGAGAACCCTTAGATCCAATACTGTACTCCCCTTCCATAGGGGGTGATGCGCTCATAAACCCAACTCATAACAAGAGTGGGGTGGCTCAGTGACTGCCCCTGTAATCTGACTACCCTGTATAAGTCATGGTAGGTAGTCCCTAGGATGTCTGCTCCCCAGGCGTATATATGGCCATGTGCCTCAATCTGTGTAATGATAGGAGCCCATCAATATAGAAGGGTGTTACCTCCCTTGTCCCCGATTAGTCGGGAGGACAAGATTCCCATAATGGCTCTACGGATGATAGGAATAGGAGCAGTGGTAATGGACTGGACCTTAATTCCCTTCTTTGAAAAAAATGAAACAATGATGTCTCCCATATAGGTGGCCCACTGAGTCATCTCATCCCTGGATCCTGTTGTCTTTAGATTTAGCCTCCTCCCAAGTATCGAGAGCCCAAGAATGTGGTATACATCCTCCACAGTGATGGTCCACTCACCCCTGACACCTGGCAACTGGAAAGTGTTCTGGTCTACATCCCAATAAGAAAATAAGTCACACAATATGTGACTAGCAGGGGAAACATGGGGAACGTGTGCAATCCTCAAGATGCCTTCCCTCTAAAGGGTGTCCCTCTCGGCCTGAGTCAACTATTCCAAAATCCAAGGGATCCAATCACACTCCCTCTCTCAGCTCCAACAGATGTATTCCTCCTTCTACATTCACCAAAACATGGAAAAAAGAGAAAGTTAGTAACATATACAAGAAGATAAGCTCACCAAAAACATGATAAAACATCAAAAATCCAAAAAAATCAAGTTAATGCATGTTTTGGTCATTCTGTTCAGAATTTCCGCCCAGTGTAGGGCGGCAGTGCCAAGACCGCCACCCAAGCAGGGCGATGGTCTCATGACCACCGCCCTGCTTTGGGTGGCGGTCCTGAGATGATTTTCAAAATACACCCTCAACCCTAAAAAAGGCCCAAAAATGCAAGAAAACAACCATTTTGACAAAATAAAAGACTGCCTTATGGGTGCCCCCCTAGAGACTCATTTAAGACAACAAATTTTTGAAAATAATCGCCCCTAGGTAAAATTTTCAAACATTTTACATTTTATGCATGAAAAGGAAAAAGTAATAGAACCAACCTTAGACTGTGCTTGTCAATCTCCTCCTTTCATGGAGGAATGATCACAATCTCATAATGGTCATTTCATCTATACTCTCATTGAAAATGGTCACCATGGGTCCAGAGCTCCAAATTCACCAAATCGAAATATGCACAAATGAATTAAAAAATGAGTTTTTTTATATATATACATATGTTTTGACCTGTTTTAACCTCATTTTGAGTGTATGTGTTCATAGGGCTGGAGCGTTGGCTAACGGGTATATCTCTATATCCCCGTACAAATGGTAATTCCTCTTTTCATTTTGATTTAGTGTTTATTTTTCGATATTTTATCTATCTGCACTTGAGTCTTCTTTCTCTTACAGGTAGCTATTTTTGCATGTGCTTTAGTTTGGAACTATGATGACAGCCCCAATTCTTATATATTCCATTTGTATTCAACACATTTTGTGTATCTTCCATTGTATTTTTGTCAGGTATAGCTCAGATTCTAATCTCTCTTCTACTTTCCCCAAATTTTCGGGAATGCCATACTCGGACTCTACGAACAAACTAAGGGGACAAGTTTTACAAAGCTCTTTTTCATGGCTAAGACGTTCTCGATTGTTCATTTCAATAGGGGCAATATGTACACACCCAAAATTACATGTGCTACATTGTTGGAAAACAGTTACAAAAGTCCCCAACGATGATTCACGTCCTTTTAGAAGATGTTCGAGCTCCTAAACCCATTCACACTCTGTATATTTCCACAACAAGAAAAGACTAGCCTAAACATCCTTACTTATCCTTCCCACACTTTTTGCTGAAAAAAATAGAACAACTTTCTACCTCTTGCTAAACATTGTTGTTAATCTTTAATGCCTATAGATCATTGGACTGCTCCTATGCAACAGGGTTTGTTTACGTCACATGACCAAATTTTCTACAATTCCGTCGTGCATGTTTTTAACATCCTCCACAAGTCACTTGGTTGTGATCCTCATGTCCCATGCAACCCAATGGGCCTGCTAACCAGTTATACATTGACACAATAGTTTTGATTGTTTGGTTCTCCTTCCCTCTTATATTTTTGCATGTGCTTTAGTTAGTTAGAACTGCCTCTTCTTTCCTTGTGAATGAAGGCACATCGCAGCCCCCAATTCTTATATATTCCATGCTTGTATTCAAGCAAAAGGCCTAAGAAATTTTGTGTATCTTGCATTGTATTGTTGCCACAATCTTGCTAGGAATTTCATAGCCAAGCTCAGATCTTCTTGTGATATCTCTCTTCTACTTGCATTACATCTCGACTGCCTTCAAGTTTCCACTGCTCAAGCACCATCCTCCTGCCATTATTCTTGCATTCCCAATCCATTGGACTCATATGGACACTCAAAGAAAGAAAGGAACAAACTAAGGGGACAAGTATAAATACAAGTAGATTTTCCAAAGCTCTTACTTATCCAGGTTGGAATTATGTTTTTTCTGCTTTATTTGTTAAATTGTCAATTTCAAATCACTAGTTTCAATTACATATCAAATAGAGTAGTAAAATTGTTCATTTCAATAGGCTAGGCAATCACAAGTAGATCAAATCATTAGAAAGTTTTCTCTTTCATATTACCAGGGAAGTTGTGGGGAATAATAGCCCTTTCAGGGTCATTATTTTTTCTTCACCTTTAAGGTAGGGTTTGAAGGGTTTTGACTGGATTAGGTTATTTTCTTTAGATTAGATTCATATATTCACACAAGTAACTAGCTACATCTGGCTGATTACTTGTCTTTAGTTTATTTATTAGATTAGAATGCATTGCTTAAAACTTAGAAAAGATCAGAATTATTTCCTTTGATAGATTAGTTTGCTTTTATTGCTTTGATCTGATATATTGTGAAAACTCCAAAAACATAGATTAGATTTCCTTTAATAGTTAGTTTTATTGTTAAATTCATTTCATTTCACTCTGTATCCATTAATGGTCCACAACAAGAAAAGACGTACAGTTGTGATTCCTTGGTTCCACAACCCAACGGGCTAGAATTGATAACTGACATTGATACAAGTTTACATTTGATAGTCTTGCGCACACCTGCAACTTTTGCTGAAAAAAATAGAACAGCTCAATATGCTAAACATTGTTGTTAATCAATCCTACAATCATTGGACTACTCCTAGCAACAGGGTTTGTTTACGCACATAACCATACAAGGGCCACATCCTCCACGAGTCTTTGGTTGTGATCCTCATGTCCCACAACCCAACGGGCCTACTAACCAATTATACATTGACACTATTTTGTGTACATTAGTATTCAGATCTTCACCACTTCCACCAGATATTATTGCACAACTTTCCTTACTGGACAGAGCATCCAATCAGGCTAAGACTTTCTGGACTAGACTAGAAAATCACCCATAAATCCTTGTGGTTCCACCACATCTCTCGTTCTTACTTCCATGACCTTTTCTAGAAATCCATACGAGGCACCTGCAGGTCATTTTCCACGTGTTCAAAAACCAACAAACAAAATATCGGTAGAGCTTGATATTGATTGGAGTCTCCGAGTAGCTATTATATCAAACTGAGCCATCACACCACTTCATGTTAGGAGAGAATTCTTTGTCTTAGACTCACAGATCCCGATATTGTGTGTTGAAGACATAAGATTTCCCAATTAGCTTGATCCCCATCACTAAACTCACATTCACATTCATTCTACACCGGTTGTCTCAATATGACCTTGAGAGGTTGGGTGCGAAGAAGGTCACATGTTGATTTTATGTCGTACAGTGTCCCTTTCTGAAAAGGATGTCGGTGGTTGATGTAAATCATCATATTAAGATGAATGAGAGTCCCCTCTCTCTAGTGCCTCAGAAAAAAATTCACTGGGAGATATGCCCCTTTTCTTTATATTATTTTTCATTTTTTTAATTTTGTGTTTCTCGAATAGCACCTCAGCGAGGTTTTCACTATGGGATATTTTGTTTTTCATTTTTTTATTTGTTTTTCACTTTTTTGTAGACTAGGGTACTCCATTTCCTCACCAAAATAAGCAGATGTGTCAAATTCAATATCAAATCCTTTCTTATGATCAGAAAGGGGGATGGGATCCTGAGCCCTAGGAAATTCTTCAATGGCCTCATTTTTTTGAAGGATATCCATGGATACGTGACATAATTGATCATTACTAATAAGGGTAGGATAGACAAGTTATAAGTCAATAGTATTGATGGAAAGGTTTTCAATAAAAAGGCTTATTTTGGAAAGATTATCAAAGAGGTTATGTGTGGAACCTATCTCATCGTCTGAGTCAGTGTCCTCACCACTAGTTGAGATATCGAGTAGTACCATTGAATTTTCAAATGTACAAAAACCAAGACCATATCGATAAATATTTTTTTTGTAAGATACTAGATCAAGACGTCCTTGTTCATTTTTCCCAATTCCTTTAACTTTCCACTATATATTTTTTATGATTTTGTGTGCTTTATTATATTCATATAATTCGTAGTAAGAAGCAAATTCATCACCATATAGCCAAGAGCCTGAAGAACCTAGAATGTGTTCTTCATCAAGACATCCAAAATGTTTCCACATAGACTTGTCGAGATTATAGATAGGAATAATTTTGATATGGGGAGAATTGGATTAACCATAACTACGTGGGGATAAAGGTAATTTTCTAACGTGGAGGGAATTTTTGGAGTTCGTTCTCTCCAAGACCTTTGTCTATGATTTCTAACGTAGGTGGGGTGGAAGAAGTGGATGGTTGAAGTTTCATCAATACCTCAAGATCTATGCAATTTTCACTAGTAAATGGAATAAGACATGGAGCTGAGGATTTATCCACAGAAGAATAATAATTAACATGCATATGTATTCCTTAGAAAAAAAATACTCAAAGGGTTTAATATCTACACGTAATGTGAATTCGTTACCGTGATATGGGAATTTTATTCAATAATGGAATGTAAAATGGATAGCTTGCATGGCATGGATCCATGGGCGGCCCAGGAGGATGTTATAAGATGTTTCCACGTCCACAACATGGAAAAATGTGTTCAAGATTTGAGGTCAAACTTTTATCATTAAGGATATGGTACATGCGGATTACCTTTCGCTATTGTCATAACCATGAATGGTAATGATGTTAGTCCCCAAACTTTCTTTAGTGTAACCTAGACTTCTCAATAATTTCATGGAGTAGATATTCAATGTGGCTCAATCATCTATAAGCACTCATTTGATCTTATGATGTGTGATGAATTGTTCTATGTATAGGGAGTTGTTATTAGTAATGTTGGGATTCAAGAGCTCATGAGGACCAAATGATAAAATTGGATTATTAGATGATGAATTGGTAGTTAAGGTTTAAAATTGTTGAGAGTTAATATCCATAGGAGTGCGTACCTCATGGAGTGCACTAGTAAGGATAATTTGAAGCACGAGAGTTATCTTGAGTAATTCCATGAGGAAAATTTGTGTATTGGTCTTCTTTAATTGTTTGATTATATCATATGAATCAGACGAAGACTTTGCATTTGAGGTTTGTGCATTTGTAGTGGACTTAGGATTGGACATTTTTTACGGTTTTGTGGATGTGTAAGGTTGTTTAGTAGTGGGTACCCATACCTATTTCTATATCATTGTCATAATGCAAGTAGGAGTGTTAAATTTGACAGTGACTATCATGTCTGGCGTATGATCTAACAATGAAATGATAAAATCAAACTTGACATTGTTTGATGTTTGACCCTTTTATTTTACATTATTATTTGTACCATGTTTATGGAAAGGGTCCTGGAAGACCTTTAATTTCTCATTTGGTGTTTTTTTATTAGATTGAACCTCGATTTAAATGTCTTTGTTATCAATTAAGTTTTCTACAAAGGGATGTAGTCTTACACAATGATTTGTAGGATGGCCATGTGTTGGCCATTATTTCTTGGTGTTGTCATTGATGTCAAATTTCATTGATGTAAAATGGTTTCAAGATATCATACGAGTCTCCATGAAGTGTTATCAAAGGTCAATTTTGAAGGTTGATTGGTAGTGTCTTTGTTTGGTGAAGTTCTATGGTGTCTTGGAGCATGGTCTAGTAGGCATGGTCATGGTCATGGTATGTACATTCCAAAGTTATTGTAATGTATTTATGAGGGAAAAAATGGTTATTATGACATATGAGAGGTGTTAATGAGTCTTTAATGAGTCATCATGGTCATTTCCTGAGTTGTATGGGTTGAGTCAGGTAATTATAGGCCTATTCCTAGAGCTAGAGCATGGTGTATAGCATGGTGGCTTGAGAAATGGAGAAGTGAAGTCATGTAAAAGTATGGGAAATATGTTTTGGCACTACACATGATGTGTAGAAGGATTTTTAGGTCATTACTCATTTTTTTGATGATGTTTCATGGTCGTTGGGAAGCAAGAAGGTGAAGACTAGTCAAGAACACACAGGTAAGTCATTGTGGCTGGAAAGATTCAGAAGTATTTGAGCTTTGATGAGAGTTTACATGAATATATAAGGTGTTCATGATGCTTCATGATAATTTTCATGTCAAAATGTTTAAAGAAAGTCAAGTTATGATGTTTTTTATAAAATTGAGTTCTAAAGAAGGTGAGATCAACTGGATATGCCAACTTGTTTTGCTCACCCACTCAAACACACTTTGCATGGGACCTTGTGGATTTTGAGTATGTTTTAACATCTATTTTATAGTGTTTTATAAAAATAATGAGGTGTATTTTCCATCATACATTTATGAACAATCTTTAAGAACTTAAGTTGGTTTGAAACCCTAATTAAACCCTCGTAGTACAGTGACTTAGAAGAAGTGAATTGTTTGGCCTCCAAAATGTTTGTGAATAGTTACGTCAATGGATTTATGAGTTACCTATAGGAGGTTAAAGAAGAGTGTAGATGGGTTATGGACAGAGCCTATAAGAGTGATGAATATCAGAAGAAGGTTGAATATCATATGTGTAAGGGAAATTGACATATTCAGCCCATGAAGAAGAAGAATTGAGCGAGTTAGGAGAGAGAGATATTTGAATAGGTTTTGGTGAGTTTGGAGCTGAATTTGGATCAATATAATTTGTGGAATAATCATATCATCAATTATCATTTATTTCCATGTGGTTGAGTTGGTGCTTGATCGCCTTAGTAAGTTATAGCCTCCTTGTAGGGTCGGTGCCTTACTAAACTAGGGTTTGGTGATCCTTGTGTGCTTGGTGCCTCACTAAATAAATCTTGCATTATGTGTAATATTCATGCATTCCCTTTGCTTTGTGTAATATAAGTAGATATTTTTGTTGGTTTTCTTCCCCTTTAGGGTTTACCACTTTATATGTTATGTATTTGTGTTCTCTCTATTACTTTGCATACTTATGGATGGTTATAACAATATTAATATGCCCACATGGTTATGTATGTTGCATGTACAACTTAAATGATTAATGTATGGTTTGGTAAATGAAGTAAAAAAAATTGTAACTGTTTCAACCTCGCTCTCAGTCACTGTGCTTCTAACAATTGGTATTAAAGAAATGTCCTTGTGAATCATGTCTAACAACTTGGAGCAGATCCTTGAAGCACAATTGGAAAATCAACTAATATTTGGAGGATAAAGTATTATATTATTGAGTCCTTAGTCTTTGGAATGCAATAAAAGATTAGTGATATGGAAGCAGAGCATGATCTAGCCATCAATGAGTTGAAATCTCAAATTGGGAGTTTGACAGAGGCTCTAAAGGGAAAAGAAGAAGAGTGTCACAAGCTCAAAACTAAAGTTGAAACCCTAAGATCTAGAGAAAAAGATTGTATCATATATTTATGTGAACTAAAATCCTTCAAATCAGAATTGGAGCTGAATTTTAGTAGGTTGCAGACATATGAAAGGATGGAGAAGAGTTTTGTTGACAATATGACAGGTCCCAGTTGTTGTGAAGACATGAAAGAGATAAAAAAGATAGATTCCAAGATGTCTAACCCTGTTAGACAAGTAAATTCAATGAGGTATGGTTTCTTTAATGGTTATTGCTATGTGTTTCATGATTTCGATCATAGAGCTAGAGACTACAAAAGGAGGTCTTCTAGGAATGATGAATTTTTTTTCAAAGATGAATGTGACTCATGTTGTGAGTATGGTCATAAGGCTAAGGAGTGTGGTTGGAATCTAAGTGTATATCAGTCAAGAGGTAAGAGTAATGAGGTTGTGTGCTACAATTGCAATCTTTTTGGTCATGTTGTTAAACACTACCATCAAGGACCACCTAGGCAGAGAGAAGGTGCTCCTAAAGGTAATACACTTGTTACTTGTTTCAAGTGTAATGTTGTTGGAAATATTGCAAGGTATTGTACAAAGAAGGTGAACATCTACAAGAGGAAGGAAAATCACATAGAGACATTCAAAGATTAATCGGGTTCAGGCATGACATAGAAGGAGAAAGCATAAAAGTAGGTCAAAGGAGAGTCAAGCTCTGTAAATAAAATAGACATTACAAACAAGGAAGAAGAGAAGAATTTCAAGATCAAAATAGGTCATGAAGGTATGTTTGTTATGGTTGAAGAAAAACTAGAAGAGAATCACACGTGCTTATCTGGTTTTTAGTCGAATGATTCAGTCAAGAAGGATTCAAGGATAGACCAGACAAATAAAGTGAGGAAGGAGGATAATTTAGTCAATGTGGATCTCAAGCCAAGTGAGCCTATGAAAAGCAAAATATTTTTAAATATTGATAGCAATATGGATAGAAGGAAGAGGGATATTTGGGAATATACTCAATTTTGAGTGTTGTAGTGCACTAAGATTCATAGGGGGATCCATTAGGCTTCATGGAGTCATTCTTCATCCTATGGGAAGCAATGAAGTTGCATTACCTTGTTAAAGTTTGGTTGCTGCCAAGGAAAGGTATTGTTTTCTCGTGTTATTCATGAGGTGTCTAAATATTGTGTTAAGAATTGATAAGGTATGATTTAGTATTGTTTATGCAAGGTGGGTAGTATTATTTTATGTTAAAAAGATCATTTTCTAAGTTTGTTGTGTCTTAAAGTTGAGTTCAAGACCTGTTTATAAGAATTTTGTATTGTTAAGGTCTTGTATATTGATATGTGCTCCAAAGAATGTATTTCCTATATATATAAAGGCTAGTGTAGTCACAAGTTGTTCTTGAACCTTCTTTCAAGGTACCCTGAGTCTGAATGAAAGAAGGTCTATTATCAATGTAAAATGTCTTGTTTTGAAGAGTTGTTGCACTATCTTCTTGATGTTGTGTGAAGTTTTCATTAGGTCTGAAAATTAGTAAATTCATCATTCATGATGAATTCTATGATTAACAAGTTATCTACCCTATCTTTCATCAAAAGTTCTATCATTTTCATATCTTGTGTGTGATGATAGTTGAGTCTCAAGTATTCATCAAGAGGAAATGGTTGCATCTTGTGTCTTTAGAAGTATATGATCTGATTTTTAGTTCAAGAAGCAAGAATCAAGTTTGTGGTTGGGTCAATGATCTATGGTTTAATTTCAAGTAGTTTGTTCTTGTGTTTATGGTCAAAATCATGTAGGTCTAAAATGGTCTTATTCTCTAAGGACTTAAAGTGTATTATTCAAGGGGAGTAAAGTTGATAACAATACTTGTGAAGATTTTTAAGTTCTGAGAAGGTGCAGTAGCATGAGTGTTTGATATCATATGGAGTATAATGGTTTGAATGGACAAGAAGGTGTATGAAGTTTTAATGAGAGTCCAGATGATGTCAAGATTCCAAAAGGTTGTGTATATGCATTTAATATCTTCATCCAAGGTGAATGATATAGTATGGGTATGGTATGTGCTCTTGTTGGCGTGTTCCTTAAGTATGTGGCAATGCTCGAGAGGTTCTAATGCTTCTTAATCCATGGTATGATATTTCTCTGAGTTCACTCAAGGATTAATAGTGCTCCATAAGGTATGAAGATATTGATCCAAAAGGTTGGTTATATAGTCACAGTCATTTCCAAGAAATTTTAAGCTCTGTGTGTATGCTTTAAAGTAATTTTAGTGTTGATAATTCCATGAGAAGGTATGATTCATGTTTTGAGGAATATCAAGTGTGTTCATATATATTGGAGGCAGGGAATCAATTAATAGGTTTGTGTGTATATCATACTAAAGAGTATATAGTTATAAGTCTATAAGGTATGAAGATATTGATCCAAAAGGTTGGTTATATAGTCACAGTCATTTCCAAGAAATTTTAAGCTCTGTGTGTATGCTTTAAAGTAATTTTAGTGTTGATAATTCCATGAGAAGGTATGATTCATGTTTTGAGGAATATCAAGTGTGTTCATATATATTGGAGGCAGGGAATCAATTAATAGGTTTGTGTGTATATCATACTAAAGAGTACATAGTTATAAGTATTAGTATTAATCCAATGTCATATGTATTGGTGTCATAACATTGATGTTATTATGAAGAAGTTTGGTTGCTAAAATGTTCATAGGTTAACAATGCATAAGGATATTCAAGTGTTTTTCAAGAAATTTCAGTGCTTTTTGATAAAGGTAGAGGTTGTGAAATACGAGAGGTAGACATATTTTAGGAATGTACAAACCTAGGTGGAGTTTTATCAAGGGTTGCAAGGTGAAGTTCAAAAATGTCAAGTACTATATTATAGTCACAAAATCATGCACTTTAGACATTTTTTTATCCCGGTCACGTACTAGTATTTAGAAGGTTCTAGAGGGAAGAAAGTACTAATTAACCCCTATTCTTTTGGCCATTTTATTTATTTTATTTTGTATTTTGTGACCTATTAAACCCATTTACCCAGTCATTTCTGAAGATCCTGCACCATCTTATCCCTAACTAGGGTGCCCATGGGTGCCATGATCCCACCTGGGGGCGACCAGGTCTCTTTTCCACTTTCCCACCATTTTTGGGTTTTTTCTAGTTTTTTTTCATAATTATCTTTCTTGTGGTTGGCCTTTTCAGGATTAATTACAAAATTAGACCAAGATAACCCTATAAATACTATTGGGCCCCTAAAAAGTAACTAAGTACCTAAGGCGTGAAGCCTTGTGGCACACAGAAATAGGGCAGGAAGACACGCATAGAAGTAGTCCTTGGAGAGGTGCGAAGGATCACGCTGGGGCAGGATGGAGTTAGGAATTAGTGAGTTTTGGACAACATGAAAAAGATGCGCATAGGGAGTGAACAGAAAAGTGACCAAATATAGATGTGGATAAGTTGTGGAGACTTGTGATTCAAGAAAAGGATATTCCAGGGCATCATTACGATTATCATGAGAGGATAATGAATCAAGGTTGTTAAGGATTAGCTAGCACATGCATGCTAAAGACACTCGATTGAGGGAAACACATGGAAAAATCTGGCATATTCCTAGGTAATGGTAGAGTAATCATAAGAAGATTCTTATAGGCTTTCGTAGATGATGATGAATGGTTAGGAGAAGATTCCTTCTGATGCTTGATATAAAGGGTCTTTCTAGATAAGGAAATATAGAGAGATAGGAAGTGAGGGTATGTGTGGAAAGAGACATGTAATGGAAAGCTCTATGATGTAAAGAAATCTCTGTTAGTATGAACATTAGAAGAAAAACAATGGAACTCTCTTGATGCAATCTTGGTTACCATATTTTGGCTTATGAATATAATGAAGTAATTCTATAACACTCTTGTAATGGATCTTGATCTGTGTATTTTTCCTTTGTGTTCATGTGTGTGTTACGCGTTTGCTTGATGATGCTAATGGGTTGATTCTAATTTCCTTTAGCTAGTTATGTTAATCCATGTTTACAATGCATTTAGGCTGGGAGTTAGTGTTTACATCTTGAATTACATGAATGAATGCACTTATTTTTTGTTATATTACATCATCGTGTTAAGAAGGAATGTTATCATGAGGCTCACATAAAGGAGGGACTCGGCGCCTGCGCACACCTCGGGTGAGCTTCCACGATAAGACTGGATGATATATCAGCGTGCTTGGGATTGGTTGATGAAATAGGTGGTGATAATAGAGACTACAAATATAAAGTTATGAGACCATAAGGAGGGACCTAGCATCATACACTACTATCACTCCACATAGAGTTGTATCCATCTATTGCATTGGCATCCACATAGCTCCATCATCAAGGCACAAGCTAGGACATCTGCATTACACTTCATAGGGGGGATTTTATTCTATTCCATGCACACATTCTACTACATTTTCTACATTTAGCTATTGTTTTCTATTTCACAAAGTTTGACTGGCACAAGATCACCTAGGGCACAACATGCACACACACCATAACTACATCTGGATCCAAAATGTAGTGCAATGCTCAGTTAGTAAGCCCATTGTTGTGGTAGTTGAGGTCAGTGTGACCCATTCATTCTACATCTTTTTTTTTTATGGTTTTGATACTTCCTTTTGGTCTCTTGCAGGTTATTTCTTCTCCGTGAAATATTTAGAGCATTCAGCGTAGTACAAAGAAATTAATGTGATAGGCAAGCAGAGCTTCAGATCATGTCCCAACCCTATAAGGACCATTTCTGGGTATTTTTCCTAAACCAGGGCACCCAGATCTCATTCCAGAGCACCCGTGGGCGCCCTCATCCTGCTCTAAGTGCCCCATTCCATCCACATCATCCAGATCTATCCTTTTCAGCATTGTGGCACAATTGTTCCTACTTTCTAATTTTTTGTGCACCACTGTGACACAATCTGACAGTCACCAGTTATCAGTTGAGTTATTTCCTTTCCCTTCTTTCATACTAGGGTTTAGTATTTCATTAGTTTCATTTAGTTATTTCATTTACATGTTATCTTAGGGTGTTTATTTGTTGTGTTTATATGTCCTCCTAGATTAGATTAAATATCTTGTACTAGCCTGATAATTCAATTTAAGATAATCATGTATCATGATCTCAGAAGGATAATATGTGTTCTTGTGTGTCTCATTTGTGTCATGAGTATGAGAATGCATGATCTATCTAAATAAAGTTGAAGGTTTTCTCTAACAAGGTCATAGTTAGCTTTAAAAATTGTACTCCTAATTATTACAAGTATAACTATCCGGGTACTCTGTGATATGTTTGAGTTGTCATAGGAAATGTGTTTGAAGATATGAGCAGGGTTAAAGGAGATCTTCATCCCACGGGGGAAGTCTGAATTACTTGAGGATTTGGATTCAAGTGGTTCTTATGATCAAAAGATGGAGGTATCACAATGAAGAAAAGGAGGTTGTAATGAGACCATCAAAATGCAGGGCATAATCTTGCATTCCAGGATTGTATGTGTGTTGTCTGATCCTATATGTTGAGTTTCAGTACTTGATCCATGTTGAGAAGTGTATCTTGTGTGTTAATACATCATGGAATTATTATGAAGTGTGTGAAAAAATTTCAAGTCTGAGGAATTTTTGTAAGTGCATCATGATAAGGTAAAATAGACCGTAATGTATGGTAATGGTAAGCTACAGGAATATGAAGACTTTATGAATAAGTGATAGAGGATATTGATGTTCCATCAAGTGCGTAAAGTGTCTAAGGAGGATTGTTTGACTAAGTTGATTGACTATTTGCAAGCACATTGAAAGGTAAAAATTGTCATAGCTCTATAAGTTGTAGTTTCAAGAAACATGGGTAGAGAATACTAAAGAAGTGACTCATGACAGAGGTATTTTATTTGATTAATATTCTTGGCATGTGATTAAGATATGTGTCCCAATGTTTGCTTGAGCTATGATTAAATGATATTATAAGGTTAGGGGGAGAAATTAGTCTATGTTTCATACACTTGACATGCTCCTAGAGCATTGAGAAAATGAGAAATTTTAGACTGAAAATGTGCTCCAGGGCTCTTGGTCCTAAATAGTGATATGATAGAGAATGGAGACAAATCTTATATTCTTGGCATGATATAGACCTAGAAAGTGATTTTTAGCATGAATGAAGAAAAATTATGGATGATGTACTCTCAGGGGGAGCTACGTGGATGATATTTTTAGGTCCATGGATCCTATTGTTGATTTAGAAGACAAAAAAAAACTATAGTCACAAAATCATGCACTTTAGACATTTATTTATCTTGGTCTCATACTGCTATTTAGAAGGTTCTTAAGGGAAAAAATTACTAATTAACCCCCATCCTTTGGCCACTTTATTTTATTTTGTTTTGTCATTATGATCCTCTTGCACCCTTATGCCCAGTCAGATTCTATCATCTCCCGTTATTTTAGCCTTGGTTGGGACACCCAGATTTGTATTGGGGCACCCATGGGCACCTCAGTCCCACTAGGGGCTCTTCAATCCTTCTAGAGTTTTTCCACCACTTCTTGGGATTTTTCTAGCCATTTTACATCTTTTCCTTTCTTGTGTTTTTCCTTTTCATGGTTAATTACAAAATTAGACCAAGAGAACCCTATAAATATAAAGTTATGAGACCATAATGAGTGACCTAGCATCACTTACTACTATCACTCTATCTAGAGTTGCATCCATCTATTGCATTGGAGATCACTTGCACCCACATATATCCATCATCAAGGCACAAGGCTAGGACATCTGCATCACACTTCATAGGGGGAGGGATTCTATTATATTCCATGTACACATTCTATTACATTTTCTACACATAGTTATTGCTCGCTACTTCACAAAGTGTGATTGACACAAGAGCAACCTAGGGCATGTTTACACACACTTGCACATAAAACTACATCAGGTTTGAGATGTAGTGCAACACTCAGTTAGTAAGTCCACCATTGTGGCAACTAAGGTTAGCTTGACCCCTTCATATGAATTTTTATTTTTTAGGGTTTGATGCTTGTTTTGGGCTCTTGTAAGTTTTTCTTCCATCTCGAGTCATTGGTGACATCCGGCACAGTATGACAGAATTGATGTGACAAATGGCAGACATTGCATATTACCTTTTGGCCATGTGAATTTCTTTTGCATACACCAAGGCACCCATACTACAGACTAGAGCATCCGCAGGTACCACATACCTCCTCTAGGTGCTCCAGTCATGTTAGATTCCCCAAATCCATCATTTTCAACATCCCTACACAGTCGTTCTTGCTTCTGACTTTTCCAATCACGTCGGTGATATTGTCTGACAATCATCTGTTATCAGCTGAGTTCTTTCCTTTCCCTTCTTGTACATTAGGGTTTCTATTTTTACTAGTTCTATTAATTAGTACATTTACATGTTGTCTTAGTACATTTATTTGTTGTGTTTATATGTCCTCCTAGATTAGATTAACTATCTTTTACTACCACTAGTTAGTCAATTTTAGTTAATCAAAAATAGCATTCACTCCAAGGGGGAGTCTTATAAGTAAATAGTCTTGTGCATCATTGTCATTTATTCATGTTGATTAATCATTGTATCATTTTTCATAGATGTCAAAGAGGGGAGAATAATCAAAAACATGAAAAGGGAGTCATGTAGGTGCATTTTGTCTTGAGGTTTCTATCAATGTTTCTGAAGGTGGTTGTCATCAATGACAAAGGGGGGAGAATAATCAAAAACATGAAAAGGGAGTCATGTAGGTGCATTTTGTCTTGGGGTTTCTATCAATGTTTCTGAAGGTGGTTGTCATCAATGACAAAGGGGGATATTTTTACCCATTTTTTCTTGGTGTTTTCATTTATGTAAAATGGTGTCAAGATGTCATGTGAGTCTCCATGAGGTGTTATCTAAGGTCAATTGTGAAGTTTTATTAGTAGTGTCTTGGTTTGGTGGAGTTTTATGGTGTCTTGGAGCATGGTCTAGTAGGCATGGTCATGTTATGTGCATTCAAAATTTTGTATAAGGTATTCATGAGGAAAAAAATGGTTAGTATGATATGTGAGAGGTGTTAATGAGTCTGTAATGAGTCATCATGATCAGTTCATGAGTTGTATGGGTTGAGTCAGGTCATTCTAGGGTTATTCCTAGACCTAGAACATGGTGTATAACATGGTGGCTTGAGAAATGGAGTAGGGAAGTCATGTAAAATCATTTGAAATGTTTTTTGGTACTACACAATGTGTGGAATTAGTTTTATGTCATTACTCATCTGTTTAATGATGTTTCATGGTCCTTGGAAAGCAAGAAGGTAAAGACTAGTCAAGAACACACGTGTAAGTCATTATGTATGGAAAATTCAAAAGAATTTTAGCTTTGATGAGAATTGACATGCATAGAGGAGGTAGTCATGATGCTTCATGAAAATTTTTAGGTCAAAATGTTGAAGGAAAGTCAAGTTATGATGTTTTTGGTAATACCGAGTTCTAAAGAAGGTGAAATCATCTCGATATGCCAACTTTTTTTGCTCACCCACTCACACACACTTTGCATGGAACCTTGTGGCTTTGGGGGATGATTTTACATTGATTCTATAATTTTTTTTTAAAATAATGAGGTGGATTGATTGTCATACATTTATGAACAATTGTTAAGAAGTTAATTTGGTTTAAAACCCTAGGTAAACCCTCATAGCAGAGTGACTTGGAAGAAGTGAATTATTTGGTCTCAAAAATTTCTAGGAATACAAATTTGATGCATCATGGTTATATAGGATTCCTCATAACTCATTTTAGTGGTGGTTTAGTGTTCTAGATGTTCTAGGAAGAGAGAGAAATACCTTGTTTTATAGAGATTTGTAGTTTCAGGGCTGAGATGGAAGTTTCGGCATGAAAAGAGAACTGTTCTAAAATCTTTGGGAGATACTCTAAATTTCTATAAAAAAAATTAGGTTGCTTCAGTGGAGAAAATTGAAGATACATGTCCTCAAAGTATCAATACTGATCTTGGCCTTAAGGGCTAAAAGCTAGTCATGGAGGTTTGAAAAGAGTGTGGTCATTTTGATTATTATTGTTACATTTTATGGTCATGGACAACATGTAGACACCTCATAAGACGTGTGAAGGAATGGATATGTTGTATCATATTTATCCACATGAGATATACATGTTAGTTCTTTATCATGTTTTTACAAGTTTCCTTGATGTTTTCCATGATTTTTTTGAGCTAGGAAGTGACTTTGAAGATGTTATGAGCTTGATTCCTCAAGAATGGTTCTTAAGTTCTTGGAGCAGGTTTAAGAAGTTCTGCAGATTAACTTATTTGAAGGCCTTATGCCATGATTTGAAGATTATAATCAGTTTTTCCAATTATTATACATCATAATATTTCTATTGATATATGGTTTTTGCCTTGGTGAGGTGTTTTGGTATGTTATCTAGCTCAGTTTTGAAGACCTAGTTATGGGGTCTTCAAGTCAGCTTAAGTAATGTTAGAAAATAAGTCATTTTGGGGTCTTGTACCTTATTCAAAAGATTCCAATGAGTTTCTAGAGTTAGGTGACATTAATACCTTCCTGTTTATGTGTGGCATGTGTCATGATGATTATTTTTTGTGTGCAAACTCATTCGGTCTTGGAAGGTGATTTTCAAGTGTTGAAGACCTAGTTTGAAATGTTTGCTTCTTAAATAGTTTCATGATGATGGTGGTTGATGAAGATGTTCTTAAGAATGTGGAAGGTGTTTAGAGGTTGTATTTTGGTTGTGTGAATATGTTGGAGCCATGAAAAATATTATATGGTCCCTTGAAGATCAAATTGCATTCGGTAGGAGATGAAGAGTGTGTTTTGAGCTAGTTTGAGTGGCTTAGTTCTTGGTGGAGATGTCTTGACCCCAACCAACCTATTTGGCTCTATTGAGTTTTTTATATGATTTTATTGATATATTTTTTAATAGGGATGACCAACCTATTTGTTCATATCTTACCTAGGGGGTTTTTTGAGCTAGTGTTGGGTATATAAGCTAGTGTATTTGGTCATTTGTGACTAGTTATGTCAATGGGGTTATGAGAAACTTATAGGAGATTAAATAAGACTTTACAGGGGTTATGGATAGATCCTAGAAGATTGATGAAGACTCGAATAATATTGAATATCATATGTGCAAGGGAAATTGACCTATTCATCCCATGAAGAAGAATAATTGAGTGAGTTATGAGAGAGATATTTGAAGAGGGTTTGGTGCATTTAAGTTGTCCTTCTTCAAAAGGTCATGTAAATGGGTATGTCACCATTTTAGTGCTTGTTAATTGAAGTAGGACTCTTGAAATTATTTCTCTAAGATGCATAACTTATCATCTTTTGACCTCACGTGGAATAGTTTCTTTGTTATAAAGGATTAGAGGTTGTTTATTGGATTTTTGTGTTTTAATAGATTATTGATGAGTTTAATTTTATATGTTTTGAAGACGAAGAGAATCAGTGATTCTGTCGTTTAGAACATTTTGATTAGGGTTTATAAGTTTGGATTTATCATGATTTTGATTAATGTTGTTTTTATTACTAGATTGATCCTTTGAATGTGTCTTGATTAGGCCCTTAACGATAAGAGCTCTCTCAAATTTTTGTCCTTTTTCTATAACTTGTTCAAAGTTTGTAAAGCAATGCATTAGCATGTGAAAAGATAGTTCTAAATTTAGATTGGGAATGAAGATACTAACAAAATATTTTTTAGGAATAGAGCAAGGGAATCGACTTGCAATTCCTTGCCATCATTGAAGAAACAATGCAAAAATTCCATTGTTCTATTGCTTTGTAGTTGCAAAGGTCTATTATTGTGATTTCAAAGTCTAGGTTTGAATGAGAAATGTTTGAAAAATTTCTCCAAAAGCTCTGTGATATGTTGTGATTGATGCCTTTGGGAAGGTGTAAGAACCAATCCAAATTCTACCCTCCTAAAATTATTAGGAAATAGGGACAAGAGAAATATGTCATTATATGTCACTTCTTTGCATACCATAAAAAATTCTTTAACACGCTCTCTCAGATCATGTTTACCTTTGTATTTGTCAAATTTGGGTATTATAAATGAATTGGGAAAAGGTACGCGTAATATGTCCTTATTGAATGGGTAAGGACATAGTTCGTCGAATTTAATTTGTTTTGTATGCTTTTGAAATCCTATTAAGGTTCCTTTCATACTCCTTCATTCTTGGGTGAATGGGGATTTCAGTTGAGGAGTGTCATGGCTGCATAATTTTCATGCATAGATTTGTGTTCTTCCACGTTTTTTTAGGATTTTCATTATTTTTAAGTTACTTTTTTAGCTCTTTGATTTTAGATATTAAGTCTTATTTTGATGAATCAGATGTATTGGTTGAGTTTGCATTTTTCTCACTAGACTCAGGTTTTTCTATTAACTCTTTTAGGTGTTCATGCCCGAAATCTGAGGGTAGCTTTACTCCCATTTCTAAGAGGTGAAGTAGATATTGATTTTAATTTTGCATCATTAGGTTATCGATAGATTTTTTTTTAATTTCTAATAGTTTGGATTGTTCTCATATGTCTTCTTATTCAAAAGTGATATGACCAAAAGGGTTGAATCTATCAAAATCCTCATGGCAATTAGTGTGTTTTCTACCTATAAAAACAGTTGTTTTATAGGTAAATACCTAAGTGAACATTGATTTTGAGATTTTGAAGAATTTTTTGACAAATTTTGAGCTAAAAGATGGATAAGAGCGATTATTTTAGCTTTGTTTTATAAAATTGACATAATCAAAACGTAATTTTATGATTGAATATTGTTTTGATCAAATTGGATTTGGTTTTAGTTAATTTTTGGATAATGAGAATATCCAAAGTATAAGGTTTGATTTGATATGATTAAACTTGGATAAAGTGAATATCCAAAGTATAAGGTTCAATGTGATTTGATTTATAAATTGCTTAAAATTGAATAAATTGAATATTCAATGTACAAGGATCTTGGTTTAGCTTGATTTGGTTGGATTTACTTATTATGTGGATAAAATGAATATTGACATATAAGATATTTAGTTTAATAAAATTGAATGTGCTTAAATTTGGATAAAGTGAACATCCAAAGTAAAAGGCTTAGATTGAGGTTTGATTTGATTTGCTCAAGTATAGATTTTTTTTATGAATCCGATTGAATAAGGCTAAAAGAATCATTTGATTTGATATCCAAAGGGGGATAGATTTCGATGTTAAAAAGATTTTTTTGGGTTGAATTTTGACTAGAATGTTTGAATACAAGTATTCAAGGTAGTAAATATAATTTTTTGGAAGTAGGTTAAATATGAGGGTTTTGAAAGAACCCACATCCTTGTACATAAAAGAGGGTTAAAGAGAGGATACAAAACCAAGAAACAAAGAAGGGAACCAACACTAGGAACCCAAAAGAATGAGCCAAATAAACCCACCTCTAAAATCAAAGGAGAAAAGAGAAAATAACAAGAAGTGGGAATAAGGAGAAGTTGTTGTAGTCACAATTGTCGGCAAAAAAACATAATCATAAAGAAAGAGAAGAGGCAGCCCCAATAACAGCTGTAAGAAGAAGAAGAAGATGCATCAAAGGGGGACAATGAGGGAGAGAGGAGATGTAGCCCAAAACCAATTGCAAGACAGATAAGTGGAAGTGACAAAAGAGTTTTTCACAAACAAAGTTGAATAAGGAGAGGAAAGCAAAGGATAACTGAGATCAGTACTTACCATTTTTTCCCTTCTTCAAACGCACTATCTACCAATTTATGAGTGAGTTATCCTCTGAATTGTATTCAGAAAAAATTCAAGGGAGCATACATCTGTAACTCCTTATCCATAGGATGGGAGTCATCCTTATCTAAGTCAAAATGATCAGATTCATGATGTTTCTTGATCCCTGGATTAGGTCTCTCCAAAGAGGGAGGTAGAACCAATGGTTGTTCCACCTTAGTATTTTCAGAAGCAACAGATTGATCAGCAGTCGAAGGAGTTGTATCTCCAGCTCCTTGAACTTCAAAGTCATATTCAGATTCATCCTCAAGATCTGGAGGGCTCCATCGTTTGGGAATGAATCCTTTTTTCTTTGGAGTTTGGGCTTTCTTATGGGGGTAGGAAACTTGGAGGTGCCCCAGAGACCTACAATTCCAACATCTTAAAGCCATGTTTTCATAATCAAGAGTCTAGATGTGAGTCACATCTCCCATCTTGAGAGTCATTTTATCTTAAAATCCTTTACTGATATATACTTCTACACAAATCTTGATAAAGGTAAGAAGGCCACTTTGTACTCTCTTGTTATCTGGTTTGATGAACCTCCCTAAAGTATTGTTGATATCTTCCGCAAGAAGGAAAAAATGAAGAGGAAGATTAGGAAATCTCACCCAAACAGGAACACACCAAATGGAAAAGGAGGAGCTCAAATCAAATTGTGGAAAACATGGGGTAGTGAAAAGACCGCGCGATCCCCAGAACCAAGGCCCCTCATCAATAGTCCTTTGATGATCCTCTTGGTCATCGAAGTAGACAATGAAGAAGCCCGGGGCACATAATAAGTATTCACAAATCTTTGTCCATGAAGAATGAATCCATTGAATTAGAGCAATGGTCGATGGCCAAAAACCATTAAATATGCATATAAGGGCCTTAGTTTTGAGATTTTGTCTGAAGGCCAAATCCTCTTCATTTTTTATCTCCAAGGTAGGGGATTCGAAGGCTTGTTCCACAATATAAGTGGGTGGAGGAGGAGCTAATGTTGTTGCTGTGGAAGTGAAATTTTTAAACAGTGCCTCTTTAAAAGGTGTAGGGTTTCATGCTTTGGCTCCACCCATTAGAAGACTCAACATGTAGATTGTGGAATCCTATCCAATCCTGTAAGAGATGAGCAAGGATTCATCCTTTAGATATTTGCTAGAAAAAACTAGGTCTATGAGACCAACCCTAAATTTTAATTTATGGGAAAAAAATGAGTGAAGGACCTTTCCTAGAGAAATTTGTGGGAGCTAGATGCAGAAGGTGTATCCATATAAATTTCGAATGAAGACCTGGAAATTTTCCATGACAAGACCTGAGAAGGGAGCCTGAGAGGATAAATTGAGCCCACTGATCATGTCTTCTCAAGCCCTATCACAGTATAAATTTTCATTCCCGGAACCAGCCTCTAAAGGAGAGGGATCAAAAATGGAGCCATGAGTTGAGGACGAGAGGCCTCGATCTCCAAAACCCAACCTCACTCTACCATCACAAGGCCCAAAATATCCAGCAGTAGCCTGAAAAATCCTACCTCCTTTGTGAATCCCATCACCATCGCTAAGAGACACACCAGTATGGCTAGGGTTACGGCACACGGGCAGACTTGCACTCACCATTTTTTTCATGAATTTCTTTGCAACACTTTTTAATTTATTTTGACATTATTTTTTTATTGATTTTACCTTTTCCATAGTAGATATAATTATCAATAGGACTTTTTTTTTATTTTGAGTTGAATAAAGTGGATATTCAATGCTATATGGGGATTTGATTTTGATAAGTTTTTTTTTGCACTTTTGGACATGAATATCCAAAGGAATAAAGTTTATGATTTTTATAGTTTTGGTAGAACACAAGTTCTAATCCAAAGGTATTTTTTTAAAATTCTATTTTTTATTTTCTTTTGCTAGGATTTGATTTTTGTTTATGGAACACAGCCTAATATTTCAAACTAGAATGTAACAACAAAAGTGTAAAAAGGAGGTGTTTGTATGAACCAAGTTTTATGATAGAATTTAGATAGGACTTTCTTTGTTTACAAAGAACAAGCAGTAAGTTTTATATAATGTTTTGGATTTAAAGAGGGAAAATATGTCAAGTAATCAACGCAATGTTTTGTGAATAGTGTAACATACAAGAATGTTATGAATGGGTGGATGCAAGCTTTTATCTCTCCAGATAGATGTTTCTTTCGATGTATCCTAGTCCTGATATACCAAATCTATGTACTGGGACATAAGTTGTGTAAGGATCCCTTAGAATACCAAAATAGACTCACTAATTCATTACTAACTCACCTAGAGGAGTGAATCACCACGTCCAGTGAATGGGATTTTTGAAAAGGTGAAAGGGTGATGCGGGAATGGTGTGAATGGTGTCCTTATAACTCACCAAAGATTGACATGAACGATGCCACATACTTCATTGTTACAAATATATTAGGCATTGCTCGTATTAGGCAGTCACGACAACTTTACCTGTAAGCAGGGACTGAAGGTGAGGTAAATATTGAACATTGTTTGAGACTAAGTCTCAATTACAATGTAATGTGAATGTGTTGGTGTGTGGTGGTGAAATCCACATCACCGTTGTAGCTTAAGTGGTGATGAAATCCACATCCACTACATGCAAATACAAAGCATGAGGTTTTTACAGACAACTTTCCAACTTTGACAAGTGTAAAAGAAAAAAATGTAAATGACAAGCTTCAAAACAAAAGTATACCTTTTGATTGTTTTTAACATGTTTTATTACTTTTCAATTGTATCTGGCTAAGGAAAATTTGCAAGTACATAAGTTAGAAGTTTTTTTCTTGATTGGGAAAGGTGAAAATCCTTTTAAGTGAAGTGTTCCTATATAATAAGGATTAGTGTTTTTTTTGCTGCAAGAACCAAGTGATTAAATATGATAAAATGACCTTCCACCATTTCTGATTCTCAAGTTCACCCGAAGGCACAAGAGAAGAGAATATGTGGTTAGGGTTGGATAAAATTTAAGCTAAAAGAAATTAATATCACTTTTTATTCTCAATATTTTCCAAAGGACACGAGAGAAGAGACTACACAATAAAGGATTACAAAAGTAAAAATGCTATGATTAGTTAAAAAACAAATTACTTAAAGAAATTGTTGTTGCTTTTAATTTCTAGATCACCTGCAGATGCAAGAAAAGAACGTACACAAGGTTCATTGAAAATGATAAATACTTAAATAATTTAAACAAAGAAAGTTAAAATTACTCTTAAATGATGTAAAAATGATAACAAAATGACTAGTGATCTTGAACAGTTTAGGTTTTTAAATCTAAAATGACAGAAAATAGTAAGAAAGATGTTGTAAAAATAACTCATAATGAGTTATTTCAATTCTAGAAAAACTACATAAATCTAAAAAATTACACATAATGAAAACATAGGTTAGAGAAATCTAAACACACTTGATTGGCATGCAAACATGGGTAGTTGAAACACATACTTACTTTGTGTAAATGCAGACACACCTAGTGTAAACGTAGATTCACTTAGAACCAAGAAAGCACACCTATTGTCACGAAGATACAGATATGATTCTGTGTAAACAAAATAACTCAAATAATATGTTAAATGTTAGCACATGTATACTCACGCTAGCGCAACAAGGAAAAAAAACACAAATGACTAAAAACAACCAAAAACAAAGTTAACATAGACACAAACTATATGATAGATATGCATCCACAGTTATACAAGCACAAGTCAAATGACATAGGCACATGTGATGTAACAAAGATGCATGCAGAGGAACAAAAGTGCATTATCTTCACATAAATTCACTTCACAAGCAAAAAATACACACCCTATCACACGGAGATGCAAGGCACTTGTAGCTGCATAAAGCAAACGTGAAATCCAACCAAAAAGACTTGTTTTTTTAGAAATTCTCACAAGAGAGCTCACTAATGGACCTACAAATTTTTCAGTATGTTAAAAACATTTTAAACAATACAAAAAACATGTTATTATGACAAAAAACAAGCAATAGGATGTGGGGTCCCACTGTGTGTGCTAGACTATAAACAAAAAAAAAGTAAATGGAAGAAACAAGAAAATAATGCAAACCAGATCTTCCTTTCATGTTTCCTTACAACCTTAGATGAGATGGTTGAAGTTTGGATTGAATTACCAAGCTTGTTGAATCTCCTTTGATGGATTAAATGTTGATGCTCCAAATGTGGCTCTGAATGGAAGAAACTTCGTGCTACGAGCAAGTGGATGAGTGATGAACTTTTTTTATCAAATGGGTAGCCTAACGGTGTATGAATTTAAGTGGTAATTGGACAGAGTAATGTTTCAAATGCTATAAGCTTCCAAGTGATTATTTTTTAAGGGATAAGCCTCTTTTTTATAGCTAAAGGAGAGGTCATAGATTGTGGATCATGCTTTGAATAAGTTGTAGGTTAATGAATCCATTTTCCAATTTAGCATGTTGATTTGGTTTGTGCAGTTGGTTGAGCTTGAATAAGAATTTAAGAGGCTTTATTTCAAATTGGTTGGCTCTTGATTTTATTCCAAAGTTGGTTTTACGTTTATATTTAGCTTCCTTTTTTGTAGGGTTATAGGACTTGAGTGAGTGAGCTAGTGAAGTGGAGTTGAGTGGAAGGTGAGTGGATATTTAATTTTTAATTTTATTTAAATAGCTAATGAGTGTAAGTGTGTGCTTTATGCATGTAATAGAATTAATCAAATTAATTCTAATGAGATGTGGGTGAATATTGATTCAAATAGTAATGTGCAAAGGGTAGTATGTAATTTTAGGGTGCCTACACCTAGGGGTATGAGTGAGAGGGATAGATCTATCACATGAAGTAAATATATTACCTTTATTTGAATCTATATGATATTTTAAAGAGATATAATTATGATAAGATTCATTCATATGTTGTTCAAAAGATAGAATTATTTGATCCACAACATTATTATGATTTGAAAAAGAAGAAACATTATCATTTATACAAGAAACATTTCTAGAATAAACATTGTTATCATTTTAAAAAGGAAAATATCTATCATGTACATCTATATGTTTGTGAAGTGATTGCATTAGATTTTCGACATCAGGAATATTACCTAAAACATAAACACTATAGCATATGATCTCTATATGAGTAGGGGAATTACTAATTTCCACTATTTGCCATAGAGTAGGCCCATTAGATGCTTTAGTAAATTCATCATCTATGGTAGGTGTGGGTTGCTTATACTATTTTTCCTTATACTAGAATGAAATATATCAAACATTTCGTCCATGAATTCATTAAATAAGTCACTTTTAGGTGAAGGGACCCAAAATATAAGTAGGACATAGTTATGGAGATATGTTAGAATACACTGAACATGATGCATGAAAATAACATAAGATCAAATCTGAAATCCCAAACATCAAGGTTGGATATTAAGACCCAAAAGGATGTTTAACTTAATTTGAAATGGTCACATTAATGAATTGTAGACACCTAAATTTTCTAAGTAGACACTTGACACTAGTAATTTGGAGTATTTCCCCTAATCGTGACGTGTGCATACAAGCATAACTTAAACACATTATCTTACTCTCTCATAAGGCTTGCAAACAATTCAAAATATCCTACTCTTCTACTCAATCATATAAATTATTAATTATGATCCTTACAAAAATCTTATACATATTAGTTGGATTTTCCATATCTCCATGTGCAATGTTCTATTTGCTATAAAATACCATATAATTTTAGAAGTACGGTTTTGTCCAACATTTCTATAGTTCCATCATTATTGTTCAAGTGGATATTTTCTTATGTTTATCTTTATTCCCCTTCCTAATTAGCTTTAGTGTGAAATTATATCTCATGGAATAGTAAATGTGTGTGTATGTGTGTAAACCACACTCATTTACTCACCTAGCATTCTCAAGAGTTCCATTAGAAATATATATAAAATCTCAATAAATCTTCCCTAATGATGTAGGAGCAATAAGGTTAAGAAGAAAATTTTGGAGTCTTTTTAGAAATTTTGGCTTGAGTAAGTTTTAAAGGTCATTTAGAGTCCTTGGTAATAGATTTCAATTCATATTTCCCCTCCATGGTTTGTAAATATTTTCCCTCTAGAATGCCAAATTTAAAAATTTGAATTTCTTGAGATGGTATGGTGTCCAAAACCTAGGGAAGGGTCATGAAACTTTGTAAAGGAGCTTGTGAAGGTTTATTATGGAGAAAATAAAACTTATAAGAGGTTACCACATGTCCAAGTGACTTGTCACCCTTGTTAAGGTATACAAAAGTAGTTGAAATTTTGTAATTGCCAAGAAACAAAAGGAAAGGAAGGAGTTATTCAAACTAAAGGAAGAGAGGAGAAGTGTAGGTGTGAGACTTGAGATACATACCTAAGGATACATAAGGAAGGTTGAGGGAGGATACAAGAAGGAAGAAAAATCCTAGGATAGTTAAGAAGAAAGTAATTTATAAGAAAATACTAGATCTCATGCCAAAAGGGGTTTACATAGTCCTGTTAAGGACTAGGAAATAGTGTTTTTATTATAATTTTATGTATTTTTTGGATCGTGGAGAGTAGGGTGTGATTATGCAATAATAATAAAGGATGTTCAATATTAAATTTGTCAACTTGCATTCATTTTTTGATGTATTGCTTAGTGATCTCTCATAGTCCTAGACTTAACTGATTTTCCTCAAAAAAAAAAAAAATTATTGATTTCTTAGCAAATTTCATGTTTCCCTATTTTTGGAGGGTTGTAAGATGAATCTCACACTTGGGAAGAGCCTAAATATATTTTAAGAAGTTTTGAAACTAGTTTTAGGTAAATTATTTAACAAATGTGTGCTCTCATCCTCTGTACAATCTATAAACCCTAATTTAGGGTATTATGAAGGTTAATTGAGGAATAATGCCCAATAAAATTGGAAAAGGTGTGTAGTAAGTGGTACATGCTAGAAAATATATGGATAAGAATATAAATCAAGAACCATTTAATAATATTCATACTCACCTTGTAACAATTCATACTCTGTTCTAGAGGGTTTCTTACATCTTTTTGTGTTTTCATATTAGATATACATTGGTTAGCACCAATGATTCCCTCATCACTTTTTACTAAGATTTCAAAGCTCGATGAATTCAAGATGTGAGAAAATATGCCTTATGAAGGAAAAACCAAGAAAGTTCAATGAGAATGTGTAGAGATTTGAATGGTTTGTAAACCTCATTACTTAGATAATAAACAATGATAATATACCTAGGGTCTAATGTGGAAGTAAAAATCTAATTTCCTTACTAATATTCCTGATCCATTTACCAATATAGTAGCCATGTCCTATGGTTATCAATCATCCCCAAGTAACTATAGGAGATAAATCTTAAATCTTGATTAGGGTTATAAACCTCGATTCCACAACTATTAATTTTATCATAGGACAAAGCAATTTTGTGCAAGGATTGTAATAAATACAAAAATAATCGAGTTATAATGGATGAAGAGCATATTTAAGGTCAAGTTGGTGATGATTTTTTTAAGTTTTGAATACCCGATCTTGAGAGGACAAAAAAAGAGAATAGAGGAATTTATGTTTTGTAATCCCTTGTGAATAGAATAAGACATGTGGAAGACTTGTGTAATTTTTGAATTGATAGGTGTCTCTTGAATTATTATTGTATTATGGAATGCTTTAAAACTTTGTGTTTACTATGAATGTGATCCTGGTAATGTTATCATTGTGGATTCCTGATGTATGGAGATATTTTAAGTTTGCGGAGGCACCTAGAACATGGAGTGATCCATGAAACCCTAAAGAAGAAGAGGGAGATAATGAATGATTAAGTTTTGTGAGGATATCTATAATGTTCTAGAGTGGAATATACAAGCTTGGGAGTTTGTTAACAGTCCTAGAGAAACTCAAATTCTCTACTTTAAACAAAGAACTTTGTTTTGGAGTATAATTTATAGTCCATCACTATAATCAAGGCATTAATACAAGAGTTTGAATGTTAATCTTCTAATAGTTATCAAGATTGGAAGGACACAATAAATTCTCAAGTGAGTGTCAGGGTCAATTGCAGACTAGTCACTTTGAAGAAGTAAAAAAAAGTGTAATGGAACACTTATTAGTTGTATGATTTGAGAATCATAAGTGAAGAAACCTTATTTGTTAGTCCTTAAAAACAAGGAAAATACCTTTATCTTGAACAAATAACTAAGTGAAGGAAATTAAAAGAGGTTTGGTGGAATATTAGTATTATAAGTTAACCCTTGTTTAGGTATTTGAAGGGGGATACCAGAGATCTGATAAACATGTTTGCATCACCTAAACTCCACTGATTTATGATAAGAAATTAGGAATAGCCTTTATACAAGTATGACTCACTCAAAAATATGTTAAAAGTACACCAATCCAAGTCAAGAACCTTTCAAGTCAATTCAAATGAACTATTAAGCATCTACACACACAAACTACTTCCAAAAGCACTATAAATGGTGACTTTAATAAATATCAATCTATAAGCATTTATATTCAACACTATATTCAATATTATATTCAAAATTCAAGAGATTACATCTAAATTATATCTAGTTATCTCATTATTGGTGTCAAAACACAGGGGAAACCATAGGGGCAAACACCCTAGAATTGAATTCATTCTTTTGTGTTCACTATGAGAACTACAAGGAGTTTGAGTCACTCATTTTGGTAATGTTATGAAACACTTGGATAGAATCAACAAGGGGGTTGTCCACCAAGGGTATTCTAACTCATCAAGTGCTAGTGCAAGAAACTAGGGTTTGATTATCATAGGAGTATGTGTGAGCATTTTAGAACACTTCAAAGTATAAGAGGGTGTTAAAGATGGATATGATGCAACCTAGATCTTCACAAAATTGTATAACAACATAGGATAAAACTATACAAATGGACAAAAACCATTATAATTTAATGTCCAAATATGATGAGCTAGTGTCCTTGAGGGTTTGAACACTATTTCAAATATGAATCTTCTTCACTAGTTCCATATCCTCTTCTACCCAAATTCATATCCAAATCAGCCTAATCTAATTGGAACTCTTTGTTAGTGTTTTAATATATTTAGCATGTGCTTAATTCATCAAATCATTCTCAATAATGTATATTATGTTCACATTTATATGTGATTGCTTAATTTATTAATCTTAATATGCATAAATTATAGATTCCAATCCTAAATAATGTTCTTTAATCCACATTTTCTAATTTTAGAATAAATCCATTTAGTGAACCCAGTCATCGATATTAAAACAAATTCCCAAACCCTAGGTTTTTTTATAGTTTATATTCTAGGGTTTGGTATTCTAATTTTTTCTATGCATGTCTCATAGTTCTCTTGTTTCTACTCTTCTCGATGACCTTAGTAACCATCGCATGACTATTATTTGTCTACGATGTATACTAGATTATATGATTTGTGTTGAATAAAATTAAAGATATGTGGATATTCATTCTACTATACCAAATAGGGGACAATCCCAATCTCCCATTCCATCCCTAGAAACTAATGTATTCCTTGATAAAATTTGTAACATCAATACTAAGATCTCCTTGATTAAATTTATTCAAAAATATCTTATGTACAAAACTATTCTTTATGCGGCCTTACAAGAAACATTGATTCCTAGTGATGTGAAGCCGCTTTATGTTTCTTCCATTATTAATACCTTACGGTCAACAAAAGAAAGCATATCATTTGAAAAATGATATTACTCCTAAACATATTATGAGTCAATGTCTCCCATTTTATATATAAGTACATGTACAAAATAAAGTGGCTAAGAGGATTCTTGTGGACAATGTGGTTGGTCTCAATATTTGTAATATCTACTCCCTCAATATCCTATGCATTTTAGTTTATGTTCTCACTCACTCAGGTATGAATATCCCTAGCTTTGATAATATACCTTGCAAGGTACCAGGGAAAATCATGTTACACATAACCTTTTGCCCACAAACACTTTCCATGGTATGTTATATCATGCCCAATGATCTTTATTATAATATGTTATTAAGATAGCTATTTATATGCATGATACATGTAATCCAATCCACTTTACATGTTTTTTTAAAATTAAATTATCAGGGATATATAATCTACACTAGTCTTTTGGATCAAGCTCCATTCAATTATTATGCCATAACACAACCTAAGGACACATATATCTCGTACATGCAACCTTATTCCTCAAGAGGAAGGAAATAAACTTTACATGACACCCTTATCTCATATTCTCAACCTTCTCTTCTCGATAGATATGGTTTTATATATCAACACTTGCAATGACTAGAATCTATAGGACATGGACTCATTGAAAATGAATATGGTGTTCTTAATCCCATTGAGATACTTTATATTTTTAACCACCAAGGTATTGGTTAAAACAATTCCATATCCACTCTGCCTTATAAAGTTGTGAAGTCCCCAATATTTATCGATTCTTCTATCACATATGATTGAAATGTAAATTAAGTTCACTGTGATTCCACTTTGTAATGCATTTATCCATATCTTATTGATTCACTAGATCTTTACATGTTGGATAAATTTTCTAATGAGAAGTCCCTCTTAGAGTATCTTAGATCATATGAAGATCTCCCTCCCTTATATCGTAATAATATGTTTCCTCATACAAAAATACTCGCATGTATTTAGGGTAGGTTATACTTTTCTTTTGAAATCTCAGATGATAATCTAGATAATATTATTATCACACCACACGTCAAGGAAATATTAGCTCTTTCAAAACAAAGAGATGATGAGTTATAATTATGACATAGACATTGATCCTCGGACAATACTTCTTATTGTCACATTACAATATAATGAGGGGGTGTCCCTCAGGGAGGTACTCCATGATTTTTAATACTTATTCACTTGGGATTACACTTATATTCCTATGAAATTCATACATCCATCACAATGAAAAACATAGTTCTATACCCCAATACATATCTCATTCAATAGAATATTTGAAAGATGCATCCTAAAGTATCATTACTTCAAAATAGGAAATTCAAGAACTCTTGAATGTTGGTTTTATTCATGCCATAGGCTACCCTAGATGGGTCTTAAACACATTTTTGGTAGAAAAACCTAATGACCAAATCCATTGTTGCACATTCTTCAATGATTCAACCAAATTTTTCCCCAAAGATAAATTTCCATTAAGAAATATCTATATGATAATTGAATTCATTGCTAGATATGAGATGTTAACATTTACCGATGGTTTCATTGGGTATAATTGAATCAAAATTAACCCTACAAAACAAGAAAATACATCATTCACAACACCATAGGGGACATTATGTTATAAGGTCATGTCATTTGCACTAAAATATATAGGTGTAACCTACCAACGAGATATGACATATATCTTTCTCGAATACAAGTGCCTAATGATTATTACAGGATCTTAGTCAATCATCCAGTGAATGATACATTTAACTGGGCTCTCAATGTTCCAATGGCTCACATGGATTTACAATAAACATCTTGAGTGGCATAATGACTAACACATATGTGCTAGTCTCAATGGCCCAATGATTGATATATCCATCTGGGGTTACATGTAGGAAAATTTGACTGATACACTCAGTCTCTCAATGAGACCCAAGGTTTGATCCTAAAATGATATCATTAGCAATCACAGCCTCCACCGAATAACTTTCTTCATCTACTTACCATGGGGTCATGGTTTGATATGTCCAACTAGATTTTATTGATTCTATGGACTATTTTTAATTTACTTATTTCAATTTTTTACACATTGACCTTTTACATGCACTATTGAGCATTAATACACAGAATTTTCCATGTAATGCAAGTATGTCAACAAAGTTTTCAGATCAGCATTAAGGACACATTTACCTAGTCTCAATCCATTATCTTCATATGCCTCGTGATTGTAGATAGGCCACTTCTATTATTTATCTCTGTTATTGACCACATGTTAATAACCTAAAGTTTCAATAATATGATTGATAAGGGAAGAAAGAATGCAGTACCCATTTATGAAGTCCTATGGAACTTACACTTTACTCGATTATGAGCATAACTCCAATGTCATGAAAAATCATATGTACTTTATCTCAATTCTCTAAGTTCACTAGGTCACATACTATGACATCTAATGCTCAACACATAATGTGACACATTATAAGGTGTATTAATGGATCCAATTGGACCCATTTGCTCAATTGAGACCTAATGCACATATTGTGAGTTACATTTCCATGTGTGTACTAGGTATGCTTATTGGTGCAAACTATGTCAATTGAAACCTAGTTACAGAACAATACATTAACTGTCAAAGGCCACATTATTATGGACTTGATTGGACCCATTTGTGTCAATTGATACCTAACATCTTCTCTAATGTGATAATTAAATGTTTATTAAGGTTTGATTGGATCGAGAAAGTTACAATTGAGTTCGTAATCATCAACCCAAGTTCCAATCCCATGTGATTTCATTGGATGCATATCATTACCCGGATTAATGGGGTCACCATTGAGGTAGGGTGTCCAACTTGATCCATCATACACCTGAGTGAGAACATAGTAGGGTGCTCTGAATCAAGGCTTGACTTGGTGTGATATTAGGGACCCATTGAGCCCTTACCCCCAAATCCCACTAATATGATAATTTAACGTTCCTGTAGGACTCCAATTCATAGCCCATGGTACAACAACCAATACTTCTACCATGCTTGCAATGTTATTTGACAAGATTTGTATTAGGAGCAGTCAAGTCAACACAAACGGGGCCAGCTCCACCCAGGCTCTAATCCCACCTAAGGCACAATCCCCATTTGGGGTGGTAATGTTTGGGATGGCACGGCTAGTAGGAAATGGTTTTCAATTGATGCCTAGTTACATGTAATGATAATACTTGCAATATATATGTAGGGATAGTATTGAACCCATCTGTGGTCAATCACTTGTCCTGTGTACACCTACTATGGAATTTAATTAAAGGTGTATTTTGGTCTTGACCATGTATTCAAGGGTAGGGCCAATCAATACCTAATACATATCCGTGATAAGTTAAGGTGTATGTAGTGGCTTGATTGGTCCCATTAACACCAGATCGTGTGTTCCAGTATGGCACCTCATGGTTCGCTAAAAATTTAGCTTAATTGATATATCGTGGCTCAATTGTACACAAACAAACCATATTGAGCCTTAAAACACCTAGTACAACAATTTAACGTTCATCTGGGATCAATTGGATTCATTTGCACCAATAAATGAGGAATTCCCTAATGCATCTCACTGTCAGAAAATATTGGCTTATATCAGGATCTTGGATTATGTACTTAAATAAATCCATCAATTTCATAAAATACTAATTTGAGTAGGAATTAAATATGTCATTACAGGCCTCATTAAAAAATTACAATTTTGGCCCTTCACTTAGCACATACCTTTGTGATTTTGAAATACAAACCTCAATTAGGGCTTGACTGGTCCCCAAATAAAGAACGTCATTTTTTATATCTTTGTATGAAAACTATTTTAACCACTACCCACACTATAGATTAAAAACTTGAAAGTTTTTGGAGAATCTCAATTGGTTACAAATCATGTTTAGGACATATACCATACTAAGGAAGAACACTTGAGAACTAGTCCTACTATTTTAACAGGTAAATACAATGATTTCCATGATCTTGTGCAATCATTATCTCTATCAACAAGATTCCTCATAAGTGAAATTTTTGACAAACCATATGCCATGAATAGTGTTTTGCTTATAAGTGACTATAACTGGTATCAATGATGACACTTATATTAATGCACCATTCATTAGATTCAATATATGATCAATGTATGATATTATGCAATATAGAACTACATTAGATGTTATGGTAGTCAATATGTAGTGTAGATTCATTACTCTGAGTCACTCTACACAAGATAAAGTATGATATATATTATATATATATACATGAGAAAGAGGATATATATATGAGTTTTTATATGAGATATATAGAGCATATATTTCATTTTTCTAAGCTCTTAGTGGATTACCTTTTCATTTAACTAATTCATGATATCATCAGGGTTCTATATGGTGGGAAGTTTCTAAATACACTGTCCTCTAGTACTAAGAAATAGAGACATTTCAAAGTATTCAAATGAAGGGGAATCCATCAATGTGCATCCACCTCCAATCATTGAGCCCAAACAAATATCTATGCTCATTATAGAAATTTTCCATTGATGCATGATTTATGGTGGAATCATTGGTAAAAGCGAAAATCCATTCAACAATCTTAAATACTTCTTATTGTGAAGTTATGATACTTTTGGTTTTGGCAATAACTTGATATAAGAGTGGAATTGGAGAGGGAATATGTCCTCTAATATCATTATGATAAGCAACAAATTAAATCATCTTTGAATATTAATTAGATTAGGAAGGTCATCCTTTGTTACCCTAGTCAATACCTCCATTGCAACTTGATTTTAGTACCCAAGCTATCTCATCTATAGAATCCACATTGGCTCATAACATTTTAATCGTTTGATTATCATTAACTATTTTACATTCAGATGTGGGGATGTTGTACCTTTAAAAAATTCCATTACTAATTATAGTACACCTGAGAGAGATCCTAGTGACTAATATCATCTCACACTTTGGTGATGGTACCTTTTGTCATCATCATCTGCTAAAGAAGATTTTGTTTTAGAATAAATATGTTATTAAAATTCAAAAATTGTTTATATCAAGATATTGAAACTTGAAGAACATAAAATGAGGGTTTCACTTCTTATTAACCCCAAATAAATAGATAGGTTCAAACAAATAATAATACACTTACAAAGAGGATTTTTTTTCCAAGAATGTTGTTAGAAAAAGAGATTATTGGTCTATAATTAATATCCTCTATGCACTTTTTTATCATCCAATACCTTAATTAATTCAAACACCAGTTGGTTATGTTTATGGATTTATATATTAGTTTCTTACCTTCTCCATCATATATGTCAAGTTTCACCAACCCTAAGGTTTTATTTTAACTTACAATTAATTTTCACCCCTATTTTCATAATTTTCACTATCAAAATTATCAAGTGGCCTTCATGAATTGGAACTCCTTGAGAATAAGTTCATCCATTTTTCATTCAAACATTTTCCTTTCTATCAAGTGCATGTCAATGTGAGCCTAGAATACAGACCTACTGCAATCTCACTATTTTCAGTCATAATATCTCATACTTAAGAAGTAAATAAATACTAATTCAGAATAAATATATTTTGAATGGAAATATATTTTAAACCCAATTGATTGGGCCCATTTTTGGTTTTTGAGAGATTAGGTACATGGGTTTATTGTTTGGTTAAACATAAAGGTAAGCCTATAAAAATACCTATGAACATCATGCATTAAATGTGTTACTAAACATGATGCCTTTATGAACTTTCAACCACTTTAAAACATTTTTAATAATACAAAAAACAAAAAACAAAGAATTTAAAAAAACTCAAAAAACATTTAAAATATCTCAAAGTACAAAATTAGGAGTTTAAAATAAAATGATTTGCTAGATTGTACTTTCTATGTGTTATTTTTCAGATGTTTTGGTAGATAGCATATTATTTATTCATACACATATTTTATGAGGTATATAAGCATGATGCAGGACACACATGACTCTAAATGTTTTCAGATGCCAAAATTTCCCTTTTCTCAATGGCCTTGCTAATATGGAGGCATATTCTACATTATCAAGTGCTATTGTTCTATTTACTACACAATTTGTTTTCATTTATACTACACATGTCATGGTTACATTCATATTATATATTTTGATATATGTTACTATCAATATTTTTGGGACTAACACATGTGGATTGTTCAAGATTGGTACATCTTTTTCTATGTGCCTATTGGTTATTGTCTACTTCTTCTTTATACATTGGATTACTTATTACTTATCTTATGTGTCTAGCCTTTGGAATGTTGTGTGTGTAACACTTTGGTGTACCTTGTTTGTGGCCTTAATAACCTTTTCTTACAAGGACCTTGGCCTATTGTGTGTGTGTGACACTTTTTTGTCCCTTGTATGTGTAGACACAAAATTTATGCACTTGGGTACATTTCTAGGTCCTAAAGCATACTAATATATACATGATTCCTAAGAAAGAAAAATAGTGGTTGACAACTCATTTTGGCCTTTTTGTTTTATCTCTTGCTTTCTTTTTGGTCTTACATGTCTTACAACCCTGTCAGAACGTGAACTATTTATCTTTTATGGCCTCAGACACTAGCACCTAGTTAGGACAGAAGCACCCAGGCACTCTTGTCCCTCCTGGGTGCTCCTGACCTTCTCTATCCTTTTCTCACCCTTTTGGGTATCTTTTACTTCTTGGGAATCTTTTAATACTTTGGGTCAGCCTTCCAGTTGTCAATTATGAAATTCAAACAAGGGAATCATATATATACTTAGTTACTGCTCTCAAAGGATCCAAGCACTAAGAATTATATTATCACCTAATCTTGCATTCAAGGGCACAAAAGCATTTTAAGAGCATGCATCTAGCACATCCATACAAGGGAAGAGGGTTACATCACTCTACATACACAACATAGGAGGGGAAGTTCATTTTATTCCATATCACACATTTGCATACTTGGAGCATTCTAGATCTAGCCCGCTATCATAGTGAAACTTGCACAAGGGAAACCTAGGGCATCATTACACACACATTCACATAGAACTACATGGAGTTTGAGATGTAGTGAAACATTTGGTCATCATATCACTCTTTGGGTGACCGTCGAGGTCAATCTAACTCCCCATTCTGCATCTTATTTATTAGGTTTGATGTGGTTTGTGGGTATGTGCAGCTAGTTATCTATTTTGCAGGTTACATGTGCGACCAACAAAATTAGAGAGAAACTAGAGAGATGAAATAAGACCAACCAAAAATCTCCTAAAGCCCAGAAAATGATAGAACCTGAGAACTTGACTTGAACATTAGCACCCAAATCAGTCACTAGCACTTAGGGGCTCCTATCCTCCCATGGGTTCTTTTTTCCTACACATTTATGACTTCCAGAACCTCTAGTGAGTCTTGACGACACTCTTCCCAGTCTGTCCCAGCAATTCCTCAGCTCGGATCACTTCCAGATCACTCATAAATCGATTAAGTCATCTCTCTCTCTCACTTGCTTAGGGTTTCATATTGTATATGCTTATTAATTGTGTCTTACAGTATTTTATCACTTTTACATACTTAGTTACAGTAGTTACTCTACAAACATATTTAATTCATTTTAGATCGAACATTCTACCCTAACTCTTGATTGAACATGTGGATCCATAGTTTGCATATTCTACCAGTTTTATTCTTCTCCAAACCCAAGCCCTAGCTATACCATGGCTCCTAAGATCCCTCAAGTCTCCCTATAAGAATTACTTCAAATACACCCACCTTGCAAAGATGTTCTCCAAAAAACCTTGAACACCATGTACCTCCCTCACAATACACCACTTGCATAAGTAAGTTTCATTTTTTATCATCTCTCTGATGACCCTATCTGTCCCGATGCCACAACCAATCAATCCATCTTCAATTACATTCAAGCTTTACACCATTTATTTCAAAACAAGTTTTAATCTATGGAAACCACACTTACATCACTCACATCTGAAATCCAACATCTTAAGGATGATTCTCATGCCCGTGTTAGTTCTTATACACCTCATCCTGATCCCATGTCCACTACATGTGCTCATATAAGCGAGGTCAAGGTCTTACCACATCAAGCACTTCTCAAGTTTGATCAAATGCTAAACAACATGATATTCTTCCTGAGTTCCTCAATCACTAGCTGATCACCTTTCCACCTACTCATCACTACCCTCCTTATCAGCTTATAAAATACAAAGGTTACCCATTTTGTAATTATCATATAATTAATAGACATCATGACAATGATTGTTATGCTTTAAAATGAAGAATTGGGCAGCTTGTGCATCAGGGTTTTATTTCATTTGCTACACAACATTTTGCTACACGTTCATCTCCATTTGGTAAATCACAATAGGATCCCAAATCTGATCCCTCTATGTCTAGTAAACATCATGCCATAATTACTAATGTTCCTTCTCTGGTAAGTCAAGAGCAACCTATCCAACCCAGTACCATACCACCTTTAAAAATACTTACCCCATTACCTCCTCCTATCAATTCATCTACAACAGTACCAATCCCAAATAAGCCTCCACCATCCTAGGAAGCACAACCAAATCACTCGACATAAGCTATAATTTGTCTTACATCTCCTCCGATAGACCCAAAATTTGATGTTGGTCATACTCTTGCTTCTACCTACCATTATGATATTGGCATGTGAGTGGTAAGTTATCATTGATGTAAAAGGATCATTAATGAAAAATCAAGATGAAGGAGAGAAAAAGGAAGCTTGGAGTGAGTGTGAAAAGGTAAGAAAATGCATGGTATGGGTTCATGATGTCATAATTGAGAACACCTGATTGAGACTTGGCTTTTTGAGCAGTAGGTGCCTGGAAGAAGAAAAATGGTGATGGGATAGCATGTCAAGATGATGACTTACATGGTTTAGTAGGTGTGTGATGAGGAAATACAATCATCATGATGAATACAAGGGTGCATGAGTGGCGTGATTGAGACTAGCTTGGTCCAGCAGGCCTAATCCTTAGGCCTAGTCAGTAGGATGACCTGGTATGGTGGATTGAAGGCATGATAAAACTAGAAAATCATGGTAAAGGTTTGGAAAACATGAAGACAACATGTTAAGAAATGTTCATGAATGAAAACATGGCAAGATCATGGAACATGAGGTGAAACTAGCACAACTAGGCATATTTCTAAGACCTAGTACAAGCACGACTTGAAGTATTGAGTGATGCAAGCTATAAAAGGGAAGTGCAAGCATGGATTATGAATGACGATGATGTGGAAGGTGCCACAAGTCCAAATTTAGCTACAGAGGCATGTTTAAGGTCATTCGGAGGCATTTTCTTGAGAAAAATTTAGGAAAGCATGTAAAAATAATGGTGTTTGATAAGTTTTAGAAAAGTGCATAGATAAATGATTCTTAGGAAATGTTAAGGAATTAGTCTTAGTGTTTTGGACAGAGTTTCAAGTAAAAAATCCAAAAGAGGAGCAAGAAAAATGAGTTTTAGTCTAATTGAGCTCTTGAAATGATCATTTCCGGCTCAAGGGTTGCGTTTGAGTTGCTCATTAGTACGTTAAACTTGTGCATGATGACTTAATATCTTCATCAGTGTTTGAGAATTGAGTCTGGAGAAGTTTTTAAGAATAATGAGTTATAATAATGGCTTGTACTTTATGAACGATGTTTAACAAGCTAAGGAGGTTCCAAACCGTCTTAAAACCCTACCTTCAAAGATATGGAGAAAAAATGAATAGTTTTGTCATAAAATGGCTTGTGAAAGCTAATGTGATGATTTGGGCTTGTAAAATACTCCTAATTTATTTTGGTGGTGGTCTCACTTTCTAGGTCAACTAGTAAGGCACTAAAATATGCTTATTTTGAAGAAATTTGATAGTACAGTCAAGAGATGAAGGTTTCATGTTGAAAATATTAGTGTGGGAGAAAGCTTGGGATGTTCCCAAAGTATACATGAATATTTTTAGGCATGATCTTTGCATAAATTTTGTGAAATAGGTCAACCAAGATGGCATACCTCTTACGGGCTAGAAGATCCAAAACTAGTCAAGGTTTGTTGAGTTTTGAAGAAATTTGATAGTGCAGTCAAGAGATGAAGGTTTCATGTTGAAAATATTAGTGTGGGAGAAATCTTGGGATGTTCCCAAAGTATACATGAATATTTTTAGGCATGATCTTTGCATAAATTTTGTGAAATAGGTCAACCAAGATGGCATACCTCTTACGGGCTAGAAGATCCAAAACTAATCAAGGTTTATTGAGAGAACCTTGATGAGAATGCATGTCGTTGAAGTGAAAAGTGAGCTTGTATGGTTGATATAAGTCTCATATGACATGTCAAAGCTCATGACTTGAGTTGGTGAAGTGTGTTTGTGTCTAAGATCAAGTGATCCAAACTTCCCTTGCAGGCCTTTCAAGAAGGTATGAGGAATGGAAGTGCAAGTGTGATTTTCTCCACATAACTCATGTAAGTGAGTACTTAAAATTGAATTAGGGGAGCTTGGTGATGTGTTGCATGTTTTGGTTTGTCATGCAAATTTTTTTTAGAGTGTTAGAAGTCTTCTAGAGTAAGACTGGTTTTTAGGTCCTGAAAACCAGATTGAGCAGTCTCAGAAATGCATGTATACTCATGATAAAAACCTTGAAATGAAGCATTTTGGTAAATTTTATAGTTACACAAGGAAAATATATTTCCAGAAAGGTACCCTATGATCCATGAACATGTGTTTGAATGAATATCTAACTCATTTTGTGAGGAATAATTTTTTGGGTTTACAACTCCATTAGGACCTTGTCCTAATCAACGTGTCTTGGTGAGAATGAAGGTGTTTGAGCTGCTCCAAGTATGTGAAGGTGAAGAAGAGGTCCCTAAAAACATTATCCAAATAGCAAGAAGTTTTGAAATTTCATACATTTGTGTTGGTGAAGCAATCTTGTGATTGGTTCTCAAGTTGTCATGACTGTGTACATACTTAGTTGAGAAGATGAGCTGAAATGGAAGCCTCCTGCTATGATTTGAATAATTATAAGCATGAGATGGTGTAGGAGGCATATTGAATATATTTCCATCATATTTCTATTGCATGATTTTAATCTTTGAGTGAGTGCATACATGCAAGTTGTAGATTGGTTTTGATACCGTGCACCTAAAAGAGCATATGAGCTCAAGTGGAGGGTTGAGAGTAAAATGGAAAGTTTCAAGGCTTGATAAGCCCATATAAGATAAGAAGAGATCTATAGTAAAATGCACATACCATCATAACATTTTTCATGAGTTACATTAGCAAGAAGGAAAAGAAATCTTTGTTAGGAAGAAGAAGACAAAAGTGAATTTGACAGTTACAAAGTGCATATGCCAGACTAAAAATGGAATATTTTCAGTTACTTAAGATGTGCAACGAGTTGAGGAATGTTCTCCAGGTCTTCATAAGTGTCATAGATGTTATTATAATCCCAAGAGAGGTCATTATTTATAACTGACATGTTGCAGATGTAATGATGACATTATGGCAGTTTTAGGTGATGTCATCAATTTCCTTTGAATGAGTTTAGGAAGTTAGAAGATCAAGGAATCGGAAGATGAAGTTAGAGAGGTGTGAGAGAGTTTCATCCTCATGTATAATAATGTCTATGTGTGTAATAAAATAGCTACTTTTGATGCTAATATTGAAAGAAGTGTGATCTGATGTAAAACTGAGAATCATCTTTGTGCATGTGATCAAGTGTGTGTGACTTGAAGACTGAATTATTAGATGAATAATGAGTTGATGAAGAGTGGAGGTAGGTGAGTCCATTCATATGTGAATGAGGAAAAAAATGTGTGTATGATAGAGGCCATTGAAGTTTTTACTTGCAGCAGAATGAGAAGATGAGACAAGAGGTGAATTGGGAGGTGTGAAATATATCACAATTTGGTTATTCAAACAACTTGATGAAAGTGATCAACACTTTGTAAAATTATAAGTTGTTGCTTAGAAAAATAGGGATTTGGATCTTCCTTGCAAATAGGAGCTTGTTAAAGGTTAAATGGATCTTTGACTAAATTCTTGGGAGTTATTTCTTCCATGCAAGTAGGAGCTTGCTAAAGGTCAAGTGGGTGCTTGGCTAAATTTTGGAGTGGTTGCTTAAAGTTGAGTAGTTGCTCAACAAATTGAAATATTTGTAATCTTTATAGGACAATTGTCCACACTAGTGAATTGATTTCAGTGGGTTTTTCTCCCTTAAATGGTTTCCCACATTAAACATTGTCTCCATGTGTACTTGCATGTTATCTGCTTTTGTTTGAATGGTTATTTTCCCTCATGGTAAAGGTTGATTAGGATTGAATATCTTACTGAGTTTTTGAAATGTTCTCAAAGATTTGAGAAGCACTTATTCACTCCTCCCCTCTTAGTGCTTGTGTTTTCCTACATGGGATGACCATATATTTTCTTATGACACATTTCAAACTCCACCACCATGGCATGGTCTTTCTCACATCATCACTTATATCACTTGTACACTTGGGGGAGAATGTAACTCCGCCCTCCTCATATTCACACATTCTAATTAGTCGTTACCTACCCATACTATTCACATACACATCTATACATTACTCTTGTTTTCTAATTTGCGTCAATATTTCTTACAACACTTTCTCTCACCTATATTATGTGCACACGTTGCTACATCTATTTATGTTCCTATGCTACTCCATCCACATTTTTCTACTCATGTTTACTTATAGATCCTTCTACTTGTGATGCACATACTACTCTTTATATATGGTATACATTCTTTCATGCACTATACATACTCTGGCTATTCTTGCTCACAATGATCACATCTATTTGCCAACAGGTCCTAATATACACACTTGGGGGCATCACACTTTCTCCCCCCTCCATCACTATTTGATGTCTATATTACCTATTCTTAGCTCCTTTGTTACACTTCGTGCTCCATGTTTTGCAATAAATCTTTCCAAACTTACAATCTCAAACTAATGCAACACATACTTCATTACCCGATGACACACTCTTTTTTTATGGTTCATGCTTGACTCTTGATGGTGTAATTCCTCCATGAACCCCACTTATCACATCTTGGCTACTCACACTTGATGCTTCATGTCTATCTTCCCAAACATTACCACATCTCTCGTACTCATACTTTATCTTCATTATCCAATTACACACTCTTTTTCTACGGTTAATGTTTGACTGTTGAGGGTATAACTCCTCCATGAACCTCAATTATCACATTCTAGCTACTCTCTCTATCTCTCACACTCCATCCTTCATGCCTATCTTTCCAAGCATCACATCATCCATGCTTCATGTTTTTTTCTTCACAATACATCTTTCCTAGCATCTGACTCTCAATCACATACAACACCTTAATTACCAGATGACGCAATCTAGTTTCCATGGTTCATACTTGACTATTGAAGCGGGCATTCCTAAATGAACCTCATCTCACACACATCTACTAGGGGGAAAACGTGTTTCTCCTCTCCTCTACACATCTTACACATCATAGCACACCATCACTTTCATGCATGTGGCATATACATATCTTGGTTGTATTTACTCCTGTTCGCCTATACTACTTACATGTTGCACTTTACTTACTATGATAACTAGATTCTTAGTATGTCAATTATATTTTTCTATACACACATGTCACATTCACTTGGTATCTTGAGGTGAATGACAAGACTATCTACATAGCTAATTCACACGATGCATGATGCTCGACACTTGATCTTTACTAGTCTCACCGAGGCTCCTGGGTGCATCTACCCTTGTTACTCTCATAGTCTAAACATCACAGGTCCTATCATTACATCTATTTACTACTTCTTAGCACTATCACTTTACTTTTCATTGATTATATACATCAATTTTACATACTACTTATCTTTCTAACATCCTAACGGGTGCTTCATGTGTATGACACTTGCCTTGCAAGGATCCACACAACCATGGTTATCTATCACTCTTTTCTTGCTATTGTTTGTGGTATGTTGGTCTGAAAATCTATCGGGTGGGCAGATCTATGGATAGACAAGCCAACAATGTGCAAGGCATAGCCCCTCTGTGAGACAGCAAAGCAAAACTGGTTTATTGTTATTCTACCAGCAGGAATCTGTGCAAGTCGTACACTATTTTACCTTCAAGGGGGTTTGAGATCTCATCCCAGTGGAAATAATTCCGATGAAGAGCATAGAGGAATGAAGGGAGGAAAGGAAGAAAGGTGGATTTGAAGGGAGAAAAGAAATGAATTCCAAAGTAGAAAGGTTAGAGGGTTACGTTTTAGGCTGGTAGTAGACAGAAGCAACTTACTCACATAAACAAACAAAGAAATACTAATAAAAAAATGACAAAATCATAGGTGAATCTAACAAAATAAACTCATGCAGATCTAACTTAAGAAAGATCTAACACATAATACAAGAATTCAACACAAAGTCTCATTTTTTTGTATTAATATTTGTTCTGTTACAAGAAATCTCAAATTATTTCTCTCCTCACTTCTATTTTTCATAAAAATTTGCTCACTCTTTGAATACTACAAATATCAAAGTATTTATAGAAGGAGAAGGAGAAAGAAGACAAAAAGGAGCCAACCACTATTTACAAAATATCTACAAAATATTTAAAAGTCAAACGTTGACTTTGGGGTAATTTTGTGGATGACAACATCCCATGGTGCAACATGGATGATGTCATCATTTTTGCCAACATACTTTTAAATACTTTCAAAAAAATGGGATTTATCCCAGGAGGAAGGAGCCTATTCATCGTCATCCCTTGGATTGAAAGGAGTGTCTTGCTTCTCCTCAGGAGAGTTGATGTGAAACTGAGCTTGATACTCCATGAACTTGTTGACCATCACCTGAAGTTGATCCTAAGCAGGACCCTTGGTGTGATCCCCGATGACTTCACAAGTTTCTCGTTCATCTCTAAGTCTTTCTGAGAGTTTGAAGTATTCATTTCCTACCTCCATCAGGTATCCAATGAAGTCATGGAAGGCTAGAAGGTTGTTGATAGATTCTACATCAAAAATGCCTCTGATGCTAAACCTTGCGATGTGATTCCCTTGAAAATTTGAATAGTATCATCTTCCTTCCTCAAGGTATACACTGCACCAAGTAACCCTAGAGACATTCTTAAGACGATCTACTCCATTTGATGCATGACATCCAGGGATTCCTCCTTGATTTTATCTATTTTTTCCAAGACAAACTCCATTTGGTCAACCCGATAGTCTAAAGCAGCAAGGACTTTGTTGGGTGCTCGTGGGTGATCAAAGACACCGAATTTCACCAAGTCATCGACTATGTAGTTGAGCATCTTCTAGAATGTCTCGTGTTGCAACCTGGCATGGTGTAACTCTTCTGAGATAGGCCATGCTATTGCCTAGAGTTCCTTATTCTCTTGATCTATATTTTGATAGAGCTCTATGAAATTTGTAATCACTTCCTCACTATCTTTGAGGATTTTCTCTCTCCAGGAAGACTTTACTACACCTTGCTCACCGATCTTGGCATACTCATTTATCTTCTCCTGACTAAGAACTTTGGGAGGGTCAGTGACTCTCATAGGAGGGGCATTGCCCATCTTTTGCAGGGCTTGGAGAAGATGCTTGTTTTTCTCTTTTAATATTCTCTTCTCTTCCTTTGCTTCTTGAAGTTTCTTACAAAGGGAATCCATTGCAGATAAAGTCTCTCCATGTAGGCTCTTTGATGATACTCCCATTATGACCTAAGTCATTACAAAATCTATAGGAGATATATCTTATTTCTTCTTTGTGGGATTAGGGTACACGATCTCCATAACCCTTTCACCTGAAGCACTTTGAGAGAAGCTTGTTATAGCCTTTTGCTTCTTGGGCCCTTTAGCTAGAATAACGAAGAAGTCCATAGGTATAAGAGGGACTTTCCTCTTGTGTTGGCTCAGGTGTGTGGAGATCCATTCTAGACTTAGGGGAGTGGGACCAGAGGAAGAGGAGGAAACGGGGGTGGAAGAAGGAGCAACTACAGTGGACATGAGGAAATGTGTCGAGACACTTGGTGGTGGAATTGAGAAAGAGGCCAACACCCCGACACTCACAGGGTTAGGAATCACTGCAAGAGAGGGAACCGTGGGGGCAGAAGGGATTTGTGAGATGAGGGAAGAAATGCTGGGGGATAGATCTGTGAGGGAAGAGAAGATGGAGGAAGAGGGAGGGGGAATGGTAGAGGACGGGGGATAAGACACAACCAAAGGAGCAGTTGATTGAGTGACATGAGGGGAAGGAGTGAGAGAGGGAATGGTTTATACTTCACTAGTTGTAGATGTGAAAACATGCTGAGTAGATGTGTCCGTTGGAGCACTGGCCTCTTCTTCTCTTCCTAGGGACACTAAGTCCACAACTTGTTCCTCGGTGGTGGAAGGAGGGCTATTAGGAACTTCTTTCTGAGTAGTGCTTACCTCTCCTTGTTTATCTTTTTCTTTTCCTTTAGGCAAGATTTTTTCCCTAGTGGGTGCATTCCCCTGGGGAGACGTGGTAAATTCTACCCCAAGGTAGATGATACCATTTTTATTGCACCAATGCTCAGTGTAGTGTAGAGTGCCCTTGACCGTTTCCTCTATAGTATGAGGGGCCTTGTTTCTATCAATTTTGGCAAACAACCAATTGTCCCCATCTGTGTCTAGATAAACTTGATCAACTTCTTGATCAGTTGCTTAGAAATCCTTTGGGACGATAGCCACACCATATTGAATGATCTCTGCCAGGGCTAGTCGAGAGTGATCCTTTCATCTGAGCTCAAATTCAAGATATAGGTCGATGTAGATATCTTCGATCTGAGGGACATGAACTGGATCAATCTTTGCCCTTGGAAAGCAATCACGAGGATCAAAGGTTGGCCTTGCTGGGAAATTATGCTTCAAATTGAGTAATTCAAGCTCTGCAAACATCTCCTGGGATTTTCTTTGTGAAGTGCAGGTGTACCTGCCCACTGTGAGGGGGAATGGAGTTCCACCCTTCTTCCTTTTCAAACACTTCTCATGGTATGTGATGAGCTGTCTAGATAGCTCCAACAAGATCATTTTGGGTCCTGCATACCTTGGAAATTTTGTGGGCTCTCCCAATAAGTTAACAGCTCTGAGATAGGTGAAAGTGGGGAATTTCATGAATAACACTCCCCAATTCTCTGTGGTGGTGACGATGCTTTTGGTCATCTGACCATAAGTCATGTTGGGCCTCAAGAGGTAGATGATGCCATAGAAGAAGACATCATTGATTTTACTGAATTGGGCTATGATGTTCTCCAGTCTTAACTCTAGATAGTACTCATATATTTTGACTTGGGGCAATACCCCACACGGATTCAATGTTGGGTAGTCCCAATCTGAGGTAGCAGCATATACTACATAGGAATTCATATAGAACCTCCCAGTTGTTGAAATTTGTTGAAGCTGCTCTGAGATTGTGCTACTGATAATCTCTCCCCTATAAAAACAATGATTAGGAACATTTTTATTCATTTTTTCCAAGTACCTAAGCATCCACTTCTAAAATTAGTGGGTATCAGGTAGCCCAAACACCCTGCTCAGGAAGGTGATTGTGTCACTCAGTTCCTCTGAAAAGTCACTGTAATGAATGACTTGTAGCCACCTGCTTGTCACCTTCTTATTCTTGAGGTACACCTCATTCATTAACTGTATACATTTGTCTTCATTTTTAGTCCATGTCTTCACACAGTCCTCCTGGCTCACTGCTACAAAATGTCAGTGGTGAGGGATACCCAACGTGATCTAAAAATGTCAGGCCATGAGGTTGATTATCACCTCATCCTTCTCATTTTCAACACATCTTGTATCCTTATTGTAACAATGGCCCACCAACATCATAAACTCATTGTTGATTACGCTCACTGGGAGCCCTACAGCAAAGTGCAGACCACTGCCAACCAATTTATCCATCCATGGGCTGCATGTGACCTTATTGGTTCTGGCCCACAAGTTCTCCATTTCAATGTGCCTGATTTCTGAATCTCTAATATCAAGATCACACTCTGCAAGCGAGTCAGGCATCTTGACCCTTTGGTATTTATATTTCATTTCTTGCTCTGTTAACTTGGCTTTACCCTTAGACTTAGTTGGCTTCTTACTCGATGAAGACATGTGTGCATCTTAGTTTAGTTGTTGATCTGCAAGAAGAATTAGGGAAGTCCATTACAGAAGAGACATGTTAGCCATTAATTCATCCTTCAAAGCTTACAGAATGAAAAGTTAGCAATTTATGAGCCTCTGGGCATAAGGCACAGCTTTACTGCAGGTTGTAGGGACTTAAAAAAGAAATTCACACTTTGGGAAAGTGTTGCATGGAAGAAATCAGCACCAAAGGGGTGCGGGGCATGGATTGACCACACACAACATTTAGATGTTGGTGTCAAGGGACATGCACTTGCACCATTGGAAGTCTTTTAGTGAGGTGCAAATGTAAAAGATGTAACATCAAGGTGAGGTGCACCCAGGGGTTAAGCTTTGCAAGGTGCAGGAAGGGTTTACATAGCATGAAATTTTGTTGCTACTGTAGGTGCACTCGCATTGGTGCCTACAGAATTTTGTAGTTTTTACAAGGTGTGGGAAAGGGCTTCTGTTTCACGAGTTCATAGTGCACCTTGAAACGACTACATTTAGCGCAACACGTATGAAAATTGCGTTGTGGAAGACAGTAAACTGATTCTCTTCATTTTGTTCTTTTTTACTCTCTCATCTCAGATTTTGATAGTAAGGGGTTAACCTTGGAAAAGTAGGGGACAAAGGAGAAAAGGGGTAGGGGTCCATTATGAGGCAGAGCCTTCCAGATTTATAGATCTGGAAGGAGAGTGTAAAACGGTTTGTAGGTGGGTTTTGCAAAATGGGTTGGGATTATGCTATCTTCTTAGGTTCATGTTATCATCAACAATCATAATCACCTAACCCAAAATAAAAACCACAACAAATCCACAATAAGGGAAAGGTCCACTTACCAGGAATATATACCAATGAAGGAGATGATGTGGGTTCCATGAATATGACAAATGGCAACACGTGGGGCTGATAGGAACACTGAAAAACATAGAGGAATAACTTTTCACATTTTTTCAATTGTGAAAATGATAGGTCAGATGCACCTATATATGGAAAAAGGTGCAATAAATGTGCCACCAACTTTTTCCTATGGCGCACCTAAGTGGATGTCGACACGAAGGGATTTGCGCCTTAGTGCAGCTTTGGGATTGTTGAAACTACGTTTTTAGCACCCATAGCACACTTTAGAAAGTGATAACAAGATGGCACTTGTGCCTTAGCGCACCCTTGAGAGGTGTAACATTTGGAGTGTTGACATTCCCTAAAATCACCAAAGGAATAAAGGGGTGTATTTTTGGTTGATGTAACGCGAATGAAAACTATGCCTAGCACAAAAGGTTGAAAATGACCAGGTTCTGAAAACTAGATTTTCCAAAAAGGGATTTTATGCCTTTCTGAATGTTAACATGATGGAGGATAACAAAGATAAAAATGTAGAAATAGAGTAGTTAAAGGAAGAGAAGGAAAATGAACATACAAATAATGAGGACTTAGTTAGTATGGCTGAAGAAATTGGCAATTAAATTTTGAAGGCAAGGCCTCATCTTGAACCCAAGGTACTTGAAAATTTTCCTTCTACTATGCACTATGTGTGCACTTTTGTTGATTTAGTGCGAGAGGTTGGACCACTTAGAATGCTTGTACCAAAAGATGCTGAAAAAGAAGTAGAGGGAGAAATGGCCTATATGATTAGAAAAGAAGTAGAAAAATTCAATGTATTAGGTGCTACTCAAAACTATAATGGATGAGCTAAAGAAAGCATACCAAGCTCTTAATTTGTGTGCCACACCAGAGGCAACAATAAGGATTAAGACTCTGGTTGAATATAATGAAGTCTTGACATCAATTAAAGATGAGACTTTAGGGTGCACAAAGAGATTGGCACTGGTAAAACAAAAGTGCAAAGCCCTTGCAACAACCCAAGATCCACATAAGGAGAGGATAGATGAGATTGGGAAGCTCATAGCGCAGAAGATGGATATTTTAGAAGGAATGATGTCTGCTATGGCCAATGTTATTCAAGTATTGTAGAATGAGAAGGAGAATATTAATCAGGATGAGTTGGATGCCATTGCCACAGATATTCCAAAAAAGATAAGGACAATGCTAGATGACTGGAAAATGCTAGAGGTAGAAATCAAACTTAAATATCCATAGTTGATCCTCCCAGTTGAAGAGGAGGATGTTATAGACTAAAGATTCATTCTTTGTACAATGATTCTTAATTATTTTAGTTCTTATTATTATTTGGGAGTTCTGTACAATGATTCTTTAATTATTTTAGTTCTTATTCTTTATTATTTGGGAACATCATAAATAAATCCCCATTGTCGGGATGACAATGTACTTTAGTGTGGCACAATGTTGAGTAGAAATAATGTTGTTCTAAGGAGAAGACACACAAATAATACACACACGGGAACAAGTTCTATTTGAAGGCACAAAATAATAGGAAAGGAAACACGTGCTAGAATAGTTGGCTCATGATTTAACCATTTGTATGGATAAGGGTTTTATTTAGAGATAGCGTGTGGAGAACACATAGGGATGGAGACTTGCGCAACACACAAATGGTATTTTGGGAACGAGTGACTAATAAGCACCATGCATGGTGTTAGTTAATAATAGGATTACTTCTTCTAGGTAACTATAAGACATATATTATTAGTTTACTTGCATGTGTGTGTGTTATTGTGAAGGGATATTAATAGCATATGACCTATTTTGAGAAGTTTATAAGTGGTGAAGGCCAAGTCCCCACCTCTATAAATATGTATTGAAATGTGTAGTTTAGGGAGAAAAAGTTATTGAAAATTTATGTTGTTGAATTTCTTATGGGCTAATGAATTATGGTTGATACTTTATAATGTAAGAAGATTCTTTGTTTTATAGTGTTTAACGTAATGAATGTTATTGGATGGATAATTGTTTTAGAAATAACTTAAATTAGTTCATGTATGCTTAATCTCATTATAGTTATTTTTTAATTCATGATTCTCTAAGATCTAGATTTGGATCATGTATTTTGGATTTTTTATGTTATTTATGGATCTAAGTATGTCTTATCTTCATCACATTAACATCTTGCACAAGTAACTCTAAAGAGGTGCCTAGTACCTTTGCACTCTTTGGGTGAGTGCTTAGCTAAGGCTGGGTGATGTGCCAGCGTGCCTGGGTGATATGTCGAAGCCTTAGGAATTTTGGATTTTTACAAGGCATGGGAAAGGGCTTCTGTTTCACAGTGTACCTTGGCATAACTGCATTTAGCGCAACACGTATGAAAATTGTGCCATAGAAGACAACAGGCCGATTCTCTTCATTTTGTGGTTTTTTACTCTCTCAGCTCAGATTTTGATAGCAAGGGGTTAACCTTGGAAAAGAAAGGGACAGAGGAGAAAAGGGGTAGGGGTCCATTCTGAGGCAGAGCTTTCCAGATTTGTAGATCTAGAAGGAGAGTGAAAAATAGTTTGTAGGTGGGTTTTGTAAAATGGGTTGGGATTGTGCTATCTTCTTAGTTTCATGTTATCATCAACAATCCTAATCACCTAACCCAACATAAAAACCACAAAAAATCCACAAGAAGGGCAAGGGCCACTTACCAGGAATATATATCGATGAAGGAGATGATGTGGTGTCCACGAACGTGACAAATGGAAACACACGGGGCTGACAAGAACGCTGACAAGCACAGAGGAATAAATTTTCATGCTTTTTCAATTGTGAAAATGACAGGTCAGACGTGCTTATATATAGCAAAAGGTGCAATAAATGCACCACCAAATTTTTCCTATGGCACACTTGATTGGATGTCGACACGAAGGGATTTGCACCTTGGCGTAGCTTTGGGAGTGTCGACACTACATTTTTAGTGCACATAGTGCACTTTAGAAAGTGATAACAAGATGGCACTTGCACCTTGGCGCACCCTTGAGAGGTACAAAATTTGGAGTGTTGACACTCCTTAGAATGTGTCAAATGAATAGAGGGGCGTATTTTTGGTTGATGTAACACGAATGAAAACTACGCCCAACCCAAAAGGTTGAAAATGACAAAGTTCTGAAAACTAGATGTTCCGAAAAGGGATTTTATGCCATTCCGAATGTTAAGGGACCTCAACGCAGGACCAAAATGGAAATTTTGGTATGGTTACCTGTAAAATTTCCCTTGTTAATTTTACAGGATAACAGTTGGCTCTTTCTGAGGACTATCTTTGAGCAAAGCTTAAGGGTAGAGAATCCCATCTCTATGTGTGCCTATCCATTGGGTTACAAAGTCAAAAACAAGGGCGACAAAAAATAAAGGAAAACACATAACCAACAAAAAACAAACACATGACCAAAACAAACACACAAAGAAAGAAAATTGTACAAAGAAGAGAGCAAGCTCTACTTCCTAAATATTTTGAGATGTTGCCTGCTATAGGGAAGCGGGAGCTTAGTTCCATCCAGTTATGAGAGATAGAAGATATTCTCTCCATTAAGATGCTTAATCTTAAAAGGCCCTCTCCAAAGAGAGTCAAATTTCCCATGTATTCCCTTTGGCTCTCTTTCACTTGTCCCATAGAAGGACGAGATCTCCCACCTAGAAATCCCTCTGTTTGGATTTTTTATCGAACCATCTCTTGACTTGAATCTGATGTTCAGTGATCCTGTCGACCACTCTTACTCTCTTTTCTTCAAGTTCTATTAGATAGATGATCCTATTTTCCAGAGAATTCTAGAAAGTCTCATCTTTGATCACTCATGCCAAGCGCAGAGCAGGAAGTTCCATGGAAATGGGGAGCTCAGCATCGATTCCATATAACACTTGAAAATGTAACATACCGAGATACCTCTTCGAAGTAATATTGTTTGCCCACAAAGCATCGTATAATGACTTGTGCCAAGACCACTGATTCTCATCGACCAACTTCCGTATGATGGTCACTAGGTTCTTATTACTGGATTCTGCCTGACCATTTCCCTGGGGGTAATAGTCTGAGGCATGGGCCAAGGTTATTCCATATCCATAGAAAAAAATGATAACTTCCTGTGAGGAGAAGTTGGAAGCATTATCAACAACGATCTTTTGTGGGATGCCAAATCTCATGATGATATTTTCTTTGATCAAGTTGCAAACAACTTCAGAGGTGGCATTCTTAACAGGTATGGCCTCCACCCATTTGGTGAAGTAATCTATTACTATTAGGACATAACTATGTCTGACACTTGATTAAGGATGTAGTTCTCTGATAAATTCAATTCCTTATTTCCTGAATGGTTCATCAATAATGACGGGCTTGAGGGGAAAAGCAGCCAATTTTGGTTTCCAACAAACTATTGGCAGAACTCACATTTTGCTACTTAGGTGGCTATATCCTAAAATAGCGTTGGCTAGTAGTACCTATCCCGGATGATCTTATGTGTTGTTACAAATGAGGAGAAGTGACCGCAGTAAGCTGAGTCATGAAAAAATTCAATCAATTTGATCTACTATGGTTTGTCAACGCATCGCAAGAAGATCCCATCAATCCCACACTTGTATAAACCGTCATCCCATATGACGTATTTGGCTTCCCTGAGCTTTATAGTCTACTTTTTCTTTGAAGTTAGATGGGATGGACACTCACCGTAAGTGAGAAAGAAAGCAATTTCGGAATACCACTCATCGTTGGTTGCAACAAATAGAACCATAGGTAGAGAATCCACTTTCTTAAGTTCACCCTACTCCCCGTCAATGTGATCAACTCTCTCTTTAGGGACCTCTGAATCTTTATTTTCAGCCATAAGCTGACATAGGCCCTTGGCTCTTACTAGCTTGGTTGGTTTGATGTCTAGATCATACTCTTGGACCTTTGTGATCCAATTCCCTCGTAAGATTCCTATCTCCTATTGAGTTAGGATAGTCTTAACTACTGTGTTAGGAACCAGCACTACCATATGAGAGTTTAGGATGTAGTACTGGAAGTTCTTGACTGCTTTGACTACTGCAAAGGCATGTTTTTCTAACTGAGACATCTTCAATTCATGAAGCTTGAGAGGGGAGCTCATGAACGTGATTGGAGATTTAACATCCTCAGAGTTTTTCTACATTAATATGGTTGATACAGAATGCACAGATGCATAACTGTACATGATAAAATCCTTGGAGAAGTCAGGACATACCAGGACAGGTGCATGAGCAAAGGAGGCTTTTATATCCTCAAATGACATCTTTCCTTCTTCGCTCCACCAGAAATTTTGTGACCCTTTCATCATATTTGATATGTGACAAGTCTTTTTAGTGAAGTCAGGAACAAAGCGTCTGAGAAAATTCACCTTTCCAAAGAAAGAGTGAACACCGGTCTTGCTTGTGGGTAAGGTAAGGCTCTGAATAGCCTTAACCATTTCGACATCTATCTTTGTTCCTTCCTTGCTGACAACGTGTCCCAAGCAACTTTCCTTCAGTGACCCTGAAAATAGACTTTTTTGGATTTAGGGAAATCCCTTGTGTTCTCGGCATCTAATCAATACTTGCTCCAAATGATCACAATGATCACTTCACTTTTTGAGAACACAGTTAAGTCATCCAAATAAACTACGATGACCTTTCCCATCATACCTTTGAATGCAAAGTCCATTGCTCGTTGAAAGGTGGCACCAACATTGGTCAAGCCAAAAGGCATCCTATTGTAGGTGAATGTGCCCCAGGGAGTGGTGAATGCCATTTTGAATTGGTCTTCAGGTGAGAATTCGACGTGATTATAGCCCGAAAAACCATCAAGCATGGACAACATCTCTGAACTGGTTACTGCCTGCAGAACTTGATCCATTATGGGCAGTGGGTAGTTGTCCTTCAAGGACGCCTGATTCAGATTGTGAAAATCTACGCATATGCATATCTCACCATTCTTCTTTCGTACGGGCATGATGTTTGCGACCCAAGTACTGTGATGGATAGGAAAGATGATTCTCACATCCAACATTTTCTGTATTTCTACCTGGATGGTACCTGAGATCTTGGGATTGTAATGTCTCTGTTTCTGGTGAAAGGGTTTGACATCATCCTTTAACGGGATGTCATGCTGAATGTCCTTCGGCTTGAAAGACTTTAGATCGGCATAAGACCATGCCAATACGTCCATATATTTCTTCAGCAATTTGAAAAACTTCCACTTTTCTTCGGGTGTACAACATTTCTCGATGTTCACAAACTGCGGATCTTCTACAGTACCCAGGTTGACCGATTCGGTCTCTGGAGAGGAGTTAGGATCATCTTGTCACTTCTTCTTGACAAAACGATCATGTTTGTCAAAAAATCATTCCAGAGAGACTAAACCCTTTGGAATTTTATTTCCCCTGAGCTGACATATGCCATCACCTTCTTTTGATTCGTTCACTTGACCAGTGACAGATTCACGGCATGCAGAAGTAGATCCTTCAAAATGAAGCTCATTGAAATTTGTTGCTTTCTCTAGAAAGGAAATAAGCTGATTGTCATCATTGAATACCTGCCAGTGCTGAAAATTGTCTGGCACGCTTGGGCGGAAGACTACCTCAATGGTATATGTGTCTGTTTTCAACCCTGGGTGAGGGAGCATAAGAGATGTTGAGATGGCCAATGAATCAGCCATGTCATTTTGAGCTCTTGGAATGGATTTTATTGAGAAAGCATCAAATTCCTCAATGTTGTCCCATACTGCATTGCGGTAGTGCCTGAGTCTGTCATTTTTCACTTGGTACACCCCTTTTACCTGGTTGACGATTAGTTTGGCATCACCTTGTACTTTTAGGTTCTTGATTCCTCTTTCTTTTGCAGCTTGCATACCAAGTAACAAAGATTCATACTCAGTAGTATTGTTTGTATTGAAAAACTACAATTTGAAAGAAAGAGGAAAAATCTCCTCTTCAGGAGATATCAGGACAGCTCCAGCGCCACATCCACTTGTTGCACAACTGCCATCAAACTGCAGTGTCCATATCTTGTTAAGGTCCTCCTCCTGGATGAGAACGTCCATTTTATCAGACTCAGTGGATAAGAAGTAGTTCCCCATCCCTGATGATTCGAAGAGAATTTGGGCTTTGGGGTCGTCAGAATTGGTGACCAGGTACTTCTTTTGTGATTCAGGCTCCAATGTCTGCATAACACCCTTGACGGGGATTCTGGCTTTGGACCAGTCCATATGAATCTCTCCACCAACTTCTCTACAAAAGCTTCTCCCTAGTAGAATTCCATATGCTACTGGGATATCAACAACGAGGATGGTCATCTTTACCCTTTTCTCTGGGAATGCTGCAAATGCAAACTGTGCATCTTTGATTTGACCAATTAATGGAACCTGTTTGGTTTCCATGGAGTAACATCTGCCGAAAGGCTTAGTAAGAGTGAGGCCCAAAGCATGAGTGACCTTTGCCGGCATAACATTATCGGAAGCCCCAGAATCAATTATGCAGTTGCTTAGTTTGTGACCATTGATTAGGAGGGAGAGATAAAAAGGTTCAATTTTTCCTGATGCGGAAGTCGAGGCAACATTTATGCGAGATGCAGGAGGAGTGGAAAGGATTCCTTTCGGGGAGACAGGAGAGGGGATGACAGCTTGGCTTCAGATATATTCGGTTAATCTTACAAGCTGCTCAGGGTTAGACTGAAGATATTCAGCTTCAGACATTTGAATCTTGGTCTTTTTAGCGTGATCGACTATGTCGAATGCGACCAAGGGCTGCGTTGATGAAGGAATGAGTCCTTCATTTCACGATGGTAGGGTAGGGTTACTGGTCTTTATGGAAACAAAGAAGGCTGATTTGGAGGAGAGATGGGAGGAAAATATTTCTTCGTAAAAGGCTTAATAGGAGGTTGAGCAGGAAGAGGATTACCTCTTTTAGCAATGGTTGGAGGTGTGTTCGACACAGCCTTCTCTTTTTGTATCCTGGCAGCAACTTCTACTTCTTTTCCTTGTGAGTGGGTGAAAACAACATATGACTATCCACTTGCATACCCTTGGGTACCCTCTTCTTCATCAGATTCCTCATCTTCAAATTCCATATACCTGATTGTAGAGTCGCCAGCCGGTTCACCGACATCTTGATCATCTCCACCTTGCGATGAAGGTTCTTCGTAAATTTGCTCCTCTTCTTTGATCTCAACCAGGGCATTGACCGGAGGAGCCTCAAGTGCCAACCGTGGAGCAGCTACAGGAAAACGTGGCCTTTGTGGGGTGTTGTTGGGAGTGAAGTTTCTCTGTGGGATATCCCGGTACGGAGTGGAGGATGAAGCCTGAGCTAATTGTTTTTTAATGCGAGCAAGTCATTTGCCATCTTCTGGAATGTCAGATCTGATGAAGTGGCTTGAGAAGGAGTTGAAGCCTTAGGCTTGGATGGCTCTCGTTTTAACTCGCCAGATATAAGTAGGTTGTCTTCTATCTGAATGGCCGCAGCTTGAGCGAGAACCAGGGTGGTGATTTGTTCTTGTAAGAGTAAGAAACTTACTCTTGAGCTCATGGCATTCACAAAGAAACACTTTTGATTTTCTGGTGTTGGCAACATGGTAGGTGGCACACGGTTAATCAATGAATTGAAATGGGTGATAAAATCGTGCATGGTTTCATTGGCCTCCTTCTTTAAGTGAGTGATCTTTGATAGTAACGCAAATGCATCTTCTGAAGGCTTATACCTATCTTCAAACGTAGTTCGTAATGTGGCCCAACTGGTGATAGATCCGGCCGGCAAATGTTGGAACCATTCTGCTGCGGGTCCTTGCAAGGTCTCTAGAAAGAGGTGTACTGACACGTCTTCATGGGTCACATCTAGGATGCTGCATGACATAATGAATGCAGATATATGTGAATCTGTGCTTTGATTTCCACTCCCATCAAATCTTGGGAAATTCTTGCGGTTTCCATGAGGGAGTGCGTGAACTAGATGCGGCAATGCAAGAGGGCCCATAGCGTTTCCCCATGGTACTACCATTTGAAATGCTAGAAAGAAGATGCGAGCTAGGAAGTGCGGTTCTGCTGAGTAATAGAGCACTGCAAAGGGATGTGGAGGCTCCTTGTGAAAACTGGTTCTTTCATGGAGGCGAGGCACTTCTAGCCGACCGATTAGCTGAACTCAGCGACGTGAAGCGTGCTGGTGTAATACTAAAGTTGTGCCTTTGAAGTAGATCAAAAATAGGATCAACTTCTCCACGAGCTCTCCTGCTACGGGTAAATGGCTCACCCGCCAGTGTATCTTTTCAGATCTGCAATGATTTTAGAGTAGATTTAAAAACTCTTTTTGTTTGTACTTGCTGATTTTCTGATTTTTCTGACAAAAATCAGCAGCATGTACTTTTCTAAATATTTAATTTTATCCCTCTTTTGAAAACCGATTGCGGTTTAATGACAAAGATTAGCGAGGATAAAATAATGGATAACTTAGTAAGCTGATTTTCGGATCTTAGATTTGACTTTTTGCAAGGGTTTGAAAATATTTGTAAAAATATCAAGATCTCAGATCTACGGAAATATACGGGTTTTTATAAAAACTCAGTGAACTAAAGGTTTCTAACTGGTCCAGATCTATGGATCTCTGAAGAAAATTTTCAGTTTGGATCACTTTTGCAAAAATTTTGGATTTTAAACAAAGAGTTAAGATTTGCAAACAGGTAGTGATTTTTATAGTTTTATCTATTTTCTTAGTCTCCCCACCAACTTTAAAAACTATTGGTGTCTTTTAGCTGACATAACATTCACATAGATCTGGTTCGATCCCCAGTAGAGTCACCAAAAACTGTTGGTCCAAAAATCTGTCGGGTGGGCAGATCTATGGATAGACAGGCCAACAGTGTGCAGGGCATAGCCCCTCTTTGAGACAGCAAAGTGAAACTGGTTTATTGCTATTCTACCAGCAGGAATCTGTGCAAGTCTTACAGTATTCTGCCTTCAAGGGGGTTTTAGGATCTCATCCCGGTGGAAATAGTTCCGACGAAGAACAGAAAGGAATGAAGGAAGGAATGGAAGAAAGGTGGATCTGAAGGGAGAAAAGAAATGAATTCCAAAGTAGAAAGGTCAGAGGGTTTATGTTTTAGGCTGGTAGTAAACAGAGCCAAACTTACTCACATAAACAAACAAAGCAATACTGATAAACAAATGACAAAAGCATAGGTGAATCCAACAGAATAAGCATGCAGATCTAACTTAAGAAAGATCTAACACGTAACACAAGAATTCAGCACAAAGTCTCAATTTTGTATTAATAATGTTCTGTTACAAGAAGGCTCAAAGTCTTTCTCTCTTCACTCTATTTTTCATACAAGTTTGCTCACATGGAATACAACAAGCATTCTAGTATTTATAGAAGGAGAAGGAGAAAGAAGACAAAAAGGAGCCAACAACTATTTACAAAATATCTACAAAATATTTAAAAGTCAAAAGTTGACTTTGGGGCAATTTTGTGGATAACAACATCCCATGATGCAACATGGATGATGTCATCATTTGTGCCAACATTCTTTTAAATATTTTACAAAAATGGGATAAATCCCAGGAGGAAGGAGCCTATTCGTCATCATCCCTTGGCTGGAAAGGAGTGTCCTGCTTCTGCTCAGGAGAGGAAATGTGAAATTGAGCTCGATACTCCATGAACTTGCTGACCATCGTTTGAAGTTGATCCTGAGTGGGACCCTTGGTGTGATCCCCGATGACTTCGCAAGTCTCCCGTTCATCTCTGAGTCTTTCTGGGAGTTTGAAGTATTCATTACCTGCCTCCATCAGGTATCCAACAAAGTCACGGCAGGCCAGAAGGTTGTTGATAGATTCTATATCAAAAGTGGCCTCTGACTCTAAACCCTACGAGGTGATTCCTTTGAAAATCTGAATAGTATCATCTGCCTTCCTCAAGGTGTATGATGGGGTGAGCAAACTTGGAGACATCCTTAAGATGATCTGCTCCATTTGATGCATTGCATCCAAGGCTTCCTCCTTGATTTTGTCTATTTTCTCCAAGACAAACTCCATTTGGTCAACCCGATAGTCTAAAGCAACAAGGACTTTATTGGGTGCTCTTAGGTGATCGAAGACGCCAAATTTCATTAAGTCATCGACTGGGCAGTCGAGCATCTTCTGGAATGTCTCGTGTTGCAACCTGGCATGGTCCAACTCTTCGGAGATAGGTCCTGCTATTGCCTGGAGTTCCTTGTTAGCTTGATCTATATTTTGATACAGCTCTGTGAGCTTTGTGATCACTTCCTCACTATCTTTGAGGGCTTGCTCTCTCCAGGCGGACACTGCTACACCTTGCTTACCAATTTTTGCGTATTCATTTATCTTCTCCTGACTAAGGGCTTCAGGAGTTTCGGTGGCAGCTACAGGAGGTGCATTGCCCATCTTTTGTAGGGCTTGGAGAAGATGCTTGTTTTGCTCTTTTAATATTCTCTTCTCTTCCTTTGCTTCTTGAATATTTTTGCAAAGGGCATCCACTGAAGATAAGGCCTCTCCTTGCAGGATTTTGATGATGTTCCCATTGTGACCTGAGTCACTATAAAATCTGTAGGAGACAGATCTTTTTCTCATTTGTGGGATCAGGGTATGCGATCTCCATAACTCTTTCACCTGAAGCGCTTTTAGAGAAGCGGGTTATAGCCTTTTGCTTCTTAGCCCCTTTAGCTGGAATAACGGAGAAGTCCATAGGTGCAGTCCATAGGTGCAATAGGGACTTTCCTCTTGTGCTGACTCAGGTGTTTGGAGATCCATTCTGGACTTAGGGGAGTGGGACCAGAGGAAGAAGAGGAAACGGGGGTGGAAGAAGGAGCAACTATAGTGGACATGGGGAAATGTGTCGAGACACTCGGTGGTGGCATTGAGAAAGAAGCCAACCCTCCAACGCTCACGGGGGTAGGAGTCACTGTAGGAGAGGAAACCGTGGGGGTGGAAGGGATCTGTGAGATGAGGGAAGAAATGCTAGGGGACAGATCCGTGAGGGAAGAGAAGATGGAGGAAGAGGGAGGGGGAACGGTAGAAGGCGGGGGAGAAGACACAACCAAAGGAGTGGTTGGTTGAGTGACATGAGGAGGGGAAGGAGGAGCGGGAGAGGGGATGATGGGAACCTCACCAGTTGTAGTAGTGGCAACATCCTGAGTGGATGTGCCCATTGGAGCACTTACCGCTTCTTCTTCTTCTGGGGATATCAGGCTTACTACCTGCTCCTCGGTGGCTGGAAGGAGGGCTCTCAGGAATTTCCTCCTGAGCAGTGCTTGTCTCTCCCTCTTTATCTTTTCCTTTTCCTTTAGGCAAGTGCTTCGGCTTGGTGGGTGCATTACCCAAGGGAGACGTGGTAAAGTCTACTCCAAGGTAGATGAGACTATTTTTCTTGCACCAATGCTCAGTGCACTGCAGAGTGCCTTTGACCCTTTCCTCAATAGTCTGAGGTGCCTTGTTTCTATCAATTTCAGCAAATGGCCAATTGTCCCCATCCGTGTCTAGATAAACCTGATCAACCTCTTGATCAGTTGCTTGGAAGCCCTTTGGGACAATGGCCACACCATATTGAATGATCTCTGCCAGGGCCAGGTGGGAGTGATCCTTTCATCTGAGCTCGACTTCGTGATATAGATTGATGTAGATATCTTCGATCTGAGGGACGTGAATTGGATCGAGCTTTGCCCTTGGAAGGCAATCACGAGGATCAAAGGTTGGCCTCACTGGGAAATTATGCTTTAAGTTGAGCAATTCAAGCTCTGTAAACATTTCCTGGGCTTTTCTCTGTGAAGTGTAGGTGTACCTGCCCACTGTGAGGGGGAATGGAGTTCCACCCTTCTTTCTTTTCAAACACTTCTCATGGTATGTGATAAGCTGTCTAGACAGCTCCAATAGGATCAGCTTGGGTCCCGCATACCTCGGCAACTTGGTGGGCTCTCCCAAGAAGTTGGCGGCTCTGAGATAGGTGAAAGTGGGGAATTACGTGAATAATGCTCCCCACTTCTCTGTGGTGGATACCATGCTTTTGGTCATCCGACCATGAGTCATATTGGGCCTCAAGAGGTAGATGACACCGTAGAAGAAGGCATCATTGATTTTGCTGAATTGTGCTATGCTATTTTCCAGTCTTAACTCTGGATAATACTCGTATATTTTGACCTGGGGCCATACCCCATACCGACTCAATGCTGGGTAGTCCCTCTCTGAGGCAGCAACATATACCACGTAGGAGTTCATATAGAACTTCCCAGTTGTTGAAAGTTGTTGAAGCTGCTCTGAGATTGTGCTGCTGATAATCTCTCCCCATTCAAAATGTTGATCAGGAACATTTTTGCTCATTGTTTCTAAATATCTGAGCATCCACTTATGAAAGTAATGGGCATCAGGAAGCCTAAACACCCTGCTCAGGAAATTGATGGTGTCACTCAGCTCCTCTGAAAAGTCACTGCGATGAATGACTTGTGGCCACCTGCTTACCACCTTCTTGTTTTTGAGGTACACCTCATTCATCAGCTGCATGCATTTGTCTTCATTTTCATTCCATGTCTTCATGTAGTCCTCTTGGCTTACCACTACAAAATGTCGGTGGTGAGGGATACCCAACATGATCTCAAAATGTTGGGCAGTGAGGTTGATTATTACCTCACCCTTCTCATTTTCGACACATCTTGTGTCTTTATTATAACAACGGCCCACCAACATCATGAACTCGTTGTTGATTGCACTCACGGGAATCCCTGCAGCAAAGTGCAGACCACTGCCAACCAATTTATCCATCCATGGGCTGCCTGTGACCTTCTTGGTTCTGGCCCAGAAGTCCTCCATGTCAATGTGACCGAGTTCTGAATCTCTGATATCCAGGTCACACTCTGCAAGGGATTCAGGCATCCTGACCCTTTGGTATTTATATTTCATTTCTTCTTCTGTTAGCTTGGCTTTACCCTTGGACTTGGTTGGCTTCTTACTCGATGAAGACATGTGTGAATCTGAGTTCAGCTATTGATCTGCAAGAAGAATCAGGGAAGTCCATCACAGAAGAGCCATGTTAGCTGTTAAGTCATCCATCAAAGCTTACAGAATGAAAAGTTAGCAATTTATGAGTCTCTGGGTGCAAGGCGCAGCTCTACTGCAGGCTGCAGGGTCTTAGAAAAGCAAGGCACACTTTGGGAATGTGTTGCATGGGAGGAAACAACGCCAAAAGGGGTGCGGGGTGTGGAAAGACTACACACAACATTCAGATGTTGGTGTCAATGGATGTGCGCTTGTGCCATATGAAGTGTTTTAACTGGTGCACAAGATTATTTGGTGTAGCAAGGTCTCAGGGTGCGCCATTGGCACATATGTGGTAGATGCAATATTAAGGTGAGGTGCGCCAAGGGTTTAAGCTTGCGTGGCGCGAGAAGGGTTTGCACAACATTCAGATGTTGTTGTAGTTGTAAGTGCACTTGCGCCTGTGCCCACGCCTAAGGAATTTTTTGGAGTTTTTACAAGGTGCAGAGAAGGCTTATGCCGCATGTAGGGATAGTGTGCCTGTGGCGCAACTGTGTTTAATGTAACAACAATGAAACTTGCACCGAAGGAAAGACAGTGGGTTGTTTTTGCAAAAATATATGTTTTTTCACTCTTTTGGCAGGTTTTGATAGTTAGGAGGGAAAACTTTAGCACAACAGGGAATAAAGTTTGAGTAGTTTTGTGGCAGAGGTCTTCCAGATTTATAGATCTGGAAGGAGGAAAAAGAATGGTTTTGGAGTTGAGTATTTGGATTTGCAAAATAGGTTGGGATTGCATTATCTTCTTAGGTTCATTGTTATTTTTAACAATCCTAACCACCTAAACCAACAGAAAAACCACAACAAAGCCACAAGAAAAGCAAGGACCACTTACCAGGAATATATAACGATAAAGGAGATGATGTGGGATCCACGAACGTGACAAATGGCAACACACAGGGCTGACAGGAATGCTGACAAGTACAGAGGAATAAATTTTTCACATTTTTTGAATTGTGAAAATGACAGGTCGGACGCGCCTATATATAGCAAAAGGTGTAATAAATGTGCCACCAACTTTTTCTATGGCGCACTTAGGGAGATGTCGACACGAAAATATTTGCGCCATGGCGCAGCTTTTGAAGTGTCAACACTACGTTTTCAGTGCCTTGGCGCAACATTAGAGAGGTGCAACATTTGGAGTGTTGACAAGTTGGCGCATGCACCTTGGTGCACCTTTGACAGGTGCAACATTAAGAGGTGTAACATTTGGAATGTTGACACTTAATAGAATGTGCCAAAGGAATATAGGGGGTGTAGTTTTGGTTGATGTAACGTGAAAGAAAACTGCGCCCAACCCAAAAAGGTTGAAAATGACCAAGTTCTAAAAACTATATTTTCTGGAAAGGGATTTTATGCCATTCCGAATGTTAAGAGACCTCAAAGGGGGACCAAAATGGAAATTTTGGTATGGTTACCTACAAAATTTCCCTTGTCTACCCCCTACATGTATCTGGTACATGATATGCATCTTATCTTCCAATCCTCTTCTTTAGGCCACATTCTCCTACAGTTGGTGTATGCACCCAAAATGAGGGGACATCTATTGGGTGAATAATTCACCTTATAGAAGCTCAAAGCTTCAGAACAACACAACATAGTACACAATTGGCATAGTAACATAGTTTCAGAAAGGTCCAGAAACAAACTTGGATCACATATACAGAGCAAACACTAGTACCCAGTCCTAAAAACTAGCAGTGGGTGTTTGTTTCCTCCTGGGCGCTTGTGTCCCGAGGGTAAAAATAATCAATTTCTTAGTTCAACGTGATTTCCATCAATTTAGAGTATAGTTCTCTAGTAGCACGCACTTGTCTCTAGTTATATAATGCATTCAATTAGTTACAATCAGTTATAATATGAATAACAAGTTACAAATCAAGGATGTACCATCTATAGAGGTGCTTATTAGGAAACATCATGGAAGGAGAGAAAAACCAGACCTCTCTCCCCAACACTCTTCTCTTGGCATGAGATCTCCCAAAAAACTCACTCTTGGTGTGAGATCACCCAAAAAACTCACTTTTGGCGTGAAACCACCCAAAAACCTCACCATCGACATTCAATTCCAACAACTCCAAGTAAACATGACAATTTTCTATCCTTTACCAGTTTCGCACATCAGGTACACTCTTTCCTTTACACACTTTTTACTTACGTATGCATACATTACTTTGATTTTTCACATACGGGACTTGCAAACACAAAAGCACACACTTTGGGTAATTATCTAGTCTCGATCGCATACTACTATTCATATGGTTCATAAGTAAGAAAAGTAATGATTAACCCATGTCTTTGGCCACCTTTCTTTGCTTTATGCTTATGCTTTCAGTCTTGCACTCTTACTTAACTCAGTTTGTCTTTTCACCTTTCAGAATTTTTCATTCTGGACAAGGGTGCCTACCCAGGATGGTCAGCACCAGGTGGCCCACTATCCCCTCTAGGCATGCCCATGCCCTCTTTGTACTTTGGTCACATATTTTGGGTCCTTTCTAGCCATTTGAGAATCTTATATTTTTGGTATTAAGCCTTTTCGGGGTTAATTACGAAATTCAAGTAAGGGAATCATATAAATATAAAGTTATGTGATCATAATAAAGGATCAAGCACTAAGCATTACTTATCACCACCTAAGGTTGCATCCATCAAGGCTTCTATTGCTCCATTTGCATCCATCTAGCTCCATCACAAGGGACAAAGGTTGGTTCATCTGCATCACACTTCATAGGAGGGGAGTTTATTCTATTCCATGCACACATTATTTACATTCTACATCTAGCTACTTGCTTGCTACTTCAAATGTGACATGCACAAGAGAAACCTAGGGCACAATTCCACGTGCAATTCACACACACACACACACACAGACAAAACTTCATTGGGTCTAAGATGTAATGCAGTGCTCAGTTGTAAGTCCATCATTGTTGTGGTTGAGGACAGTTTGACCCCTTCATTTGCATTTTTTTTTTTCGAGGTTGATGCTTTGTTTGGGGTTTTGCAGGTGCTTTCTTCATTGCAAGTTTACAAAGACATCAACAATCTAGGTGTGACATACACATGACAAGAAGTGAACAAGTGTGAAGCCCTAGTGACCATATTAGAACCAAGTTTCGACTATTTCTATAGACTAGGGCACCCAGAACTCAAACCAGAGTGCCCCAGGTGCCCCCATCCTTCTCCAGGTGCCCTAGTCTAGTCAAATCTACTCAAATCTACATTTTCATCACGCTTTAATGTGACATTTTTCCATCCTCTTGTTCAGTCGGTCTCCATTGCGACACAGTCCCGCAACCTCTTCGAGTCAACTAAGACTCTTCTAATCCTCTTTGTACTTAGGGTTTCATATTTTCATTGCTTAGTTGTCTTGGGTTATTTCATATTTTATTATTCATTTATTTACTCCAAACTACATTAGATTAGGCTATTATTTCACATTTTATCATAATCATTTTGGTGAACCCGAATGCTCAAACCCCTTCTTTTGAACATGTCTTCTCCTTATCGAGTTATGAATCAATCATCTTATCCTTCTTTTCACACGGACTAAAGTCTCTGGTATAGTTACTATTGTTGTTGATTTCATGCAAGTTCATACTCAACATCCTCCTCACTTTATTATGCCTAGGGTTGATCCTTCTATCAATGTAGTAACTACTCGCCACACTCGTCCTCCTACGGATCTACCCACTTCTCTTCCTCCACCTATCACTTCCTCGGCTCCTTCTGCTCCTCCTAAGGGTTATGATATCATTGAACAACTTAAAAATACACCAGCTAAGATTTCTCTCTATGACTTATTGTGTAGTGCACCAAATTGTCATCAAACACTAGAAGCATCCCTTCGTGTCATTCATATAGAAAGTGATAACTCTGTGGTGGCCTTTACACACCTCATTCAGTCTCTCAAAAATCTGCCACATGCTATATCATTCACTAATGAGGATATATCACCTTTTTCTAAAATCAATCCATGTGTGGCCTTTCTTATTACTTTCATTATTAGCACCACTTACATCAAACATGTACTCATTGATAATGGGTCGGTCGTCAACCTATGTGCTCATTCCCTTCTCAAACAATTGGGTATTAATGATAACCTGATTTCTAAGAATTCTACTCTTATTTAGGGTTATGACTCTACTACTCACACATGTCTAGGGACTATTTCATTACATATTTGGGTTGGGCCTAAGACCATCCTCACTGACTTCTATGTTATAGATGCTTCATTCCAATTCAATTTATTACTCAGTAGACCTTGGATCCAGGCAATGCAAGCAGTCCCATCTACTATCCACCAATGTGTCAAATTCCTACACAATGGCTATGAACATATTTTTACTGTCAATCCTGAACCGTTCAAATTTCTATCACATAGACCCTATTACTGTTATACCTATTCCTCCTTCACAACCTATTCCATATAGTAGCATTGACACATATGACATTGGTCAATCTAGCACTTCACATCTTCTTCTACCACTCCTAGTATTCTAGCTATTTCTACTCACACTACGAAAATTATCTCACCCACCGTATCTTCTCCGATAAGCACTACTACTCCACCTATTGAGACTCCTCTTGATCCTCCACCTAGTACAACTCCTAGCAATATACTTGAAAAAGCTATACAACATGATAATGCTAACACAAATGATTCTGAGGATTTTGATGATGAAGTCGATACCGTCGAACTTACTGATGAAGCATTAGGCCAACTTAATTTTACTCCTATCGATGTAGATGAATCCTATTTCAATGACACCTTTGTGGCTGATGGCTTGGGTGAATACAAATTCAAGACCCCTCCTTCTACTAATGCTATGATACTTTATCAGGGGTTTGTCAACATTTTATATGTTGTTTCACCCTCCTCTGAATAGTCTTCATCTCCACCACCACCTTTCACATGCACACTATTGATCAACAACTCTTTTTGGCATCATATTTGGTCGATCCCACTTGTTCAGATACTATTTTCACACATGAGGGCTTAACTAGGCTTGGCTTGATGCTTAATGACATTTTACCACCAATTCACTCACCTCACCTTTACCATGGTTATTTTCACATTACAGCCACCTATGGTCTTTATGTGTTTCATTTGACAAGTCTTCGTTGCACATACCCCTCGTCCTTCTCCACTGACACTTGGGAAATCTTGGCTTGACTATATTGGTGGTACTTTAGACACCGACCACACTTCTATCACATTCCCTATGCCATTTGGAAATGTTTCCATTGCTAATGATTCATCTCCTACTTATTCTCAAAATATTTCTCATTGGTATGCACATGATTGTCCACCAGTACCCTTCACTGATGAAGAATATGCAATGAGTGTCTACACCCTACGTCGTAATGGTTCTTTATATGATCCACCTCATTCTATTGCTTATCACGTATCTCTAATGTTGCTCTAGTAGGTTTTGACCATGACAAGTGCAATGATATTTTAGATAGTGTCACATGATTATATTCACCACTACACACTTGGGGGGCATTAACACTTATCTCTCCCACCCCCTAGCATCAACACATCTACATATTCACATCATCCTTCTCAAATCACATCATTAGACATCTTCATCTACACTTTAGCATCGACCATTACCCGATGACACACTCTTGTGCTTTGGTTCACACTTGACTATTGAGGGCATCCTATACACATGAACCTCACACACTACACACTACACACTACACATATGCATCTTCACACATCCTCTTTATCATACATCATTTACATCCTACACGCATTCATACATCATTACATTCATCATATCGTCATCTACACATCTTTGCATTACATACATCATCCTACATCTACACTATATCATCTACACATATTGACATTACATACATATGCATATACACATTACACATCTACGTATCATACTACATCCTATTACACATTTTACACATCTACTTTATGCATTGTTGCACTCACTACCTGATGACACACTCTAGTCTCATGGTCCATACTAGACTGTTGAGGGTATACATCACAAATGGACCACATCACACTCACACATTCAACCATTCAATATTTTTCTCATGTGCAACATTCCTAGATTAGTGATATACACCATAGGCTACATCATCACTTCCTTAGCATCATTTAGTGATATACGCTATAGGCTAAATCATCACTTCCTCTAGCATCATTTAGTGATATACGCCATAGGCTAAATCGTCACTTCTTCTGGTATCCTTTAGTGATATATGCTTTAGGCTAAATCATCACTCCTTCGATCATCTTGTCATGATATACGTTTAGGCTACATCATCACGCATTCTTACACCTCATCTCTATGTCACATATCATCACTACACATTCATCACACAACACTACACACAACACATAGTTTGACCATTTCCCGATGATGCACTCTCATTTATGGTTCATTCTTGACTACTAAGGGGGCATAAACAAATGAACCTCACTACATACAATTCCATTCACTCAGGGGGCATGTGGCTCCTATCATTCACTTTGCATTCCATTCCATCCATCCACAACATATTGCATATCTTGCTTGTATTTATTCTTACTTGTTTTTACTTGTACATGTTCATCTTATTACACATGCTAGATAGATATCTTGTATGTCATTATCTTTATCATACACACATGCACATTCACTTGCCTTTCTAGTTGTGATCGTAGATTATATAGGTCCATTACACATAGCATGGATGCTTGGTGCAATACCTATTACTAGTTAGTACGGCTCCTAGGGGCATCCACATTTCATACAATATAGGTGTTATTGTTTCATTTTTTTCATAGCACACTACTTTATCAGATTATACATGCTTTGACATACTTTTTTATCTTTCTAACATGCTAACGGGTGCTTCATGTGCAACATTTGTTTTGCAAGGACTATTTTCCACCATGGTTATCTGTTACATTATTTGTACTTATTTGTCATTGTATTGCCTTTATTGGTGGGATTTTCCCTTTGTCTTGTGTGAACACTTGTTTTTTTGCAACCACTATGGCCTTGATTTTCTTCTGACACCATGAGTGGTGTCCCATGTTTGCAACCCACTTTTCATGGTCTACATTGTCTTCTTGTGTGTTCTAGCTTACACATTATTTGTTTAGCTTACACTCATCTTATACATGCATGTATGTCTTTTCTTGTACTAACACTTGTCTCCCAGCCACTTTTTTGCATGTGCCTTGGTTTCTACCAAGCACATCCCCCTTCCCCCTACAGGGCATAGTTTTAGCGGTTGGTCCTCTTTTGGGCCACATACTCCTACATCGATGTCGCATGCGCCCCCAAAGAGGGGGGACATCATTTGGGTGAACCAGTCACCCCATACAGAGTATACACAACACATAGTACTGGTATAGTACTATTTTCATATTTTAGGGCTCAGAATCATACTTGGGTCCATGTACACAATGACCTTTCCTAGAGCACCGAGGGCAGTTACACATCGAGCGCATTGGGTTCAGCACATATCGCACAAAACTCTACACAATGGATTACCTTAGAACAGGGGATTTTCACACAATGATTTTAGTTCAGACACAATCTATAGAACTCCATACACAATGGATTTTTAGAGGATAACACTTAAACCTTCCTCTCTACACTTCTTGTCCATGGCACAGATCACCCAAAAAACCAGTAGTGCAAGAGATTCTTCATATTTTGGGAAGCAATTAAAGGTTGGAGGACGACACTAGATAGTTTCTCCCTACACTTCTTCCATTACAATTTGGAATGAGATCACCTGAAAAAATCTTGTGCTTGATATCATCTACAGATCCTTTCTACACTCTTTCCTCATCATGGATTAGGTGCACATGTTCCTTTTTCACATTTTTAGCATTTTCTTTTATATATGTCCTTACATGTTTTTATACATATACATGTGTATTTGACAACTTGATCATCTTCTCTTTAGCAGGTCCATCTGTATGGGAAGCAAGTAGTCAACATCACTTGACATGACACCAACAAGAGGTACATCATACACATCCGAATCTACACATGCGTTTCCACCCTAGGTTCACTTTCATCATCTTTTTACAATTTTTCATCTTTAGTCTCCACGCTCCATCTTTTTATCACTCCATGCTTTGTCTAGTCCCTTGACACACTTTCTACATCAATCTACATGGATATTAGGTATGCATCTCTATCTACTTTATGTTACTAAGCATTCTGCTCACCAACATAAAGTGGGGGCAAATGTAGACACAAAATCACACACTTTGGGTAATTATTTAGTCTCGATCGCATACTACTATTTATATGGTTCATAAGTACGAAAAGTAATGATTAACCCATGTCTTTGGCCACCGTTCTTTGCTTTATGTTCTTCTTTCAGTCTAACACTCTTACATTGCTCAGTCTATTCTTTTCACCTTTTAGCATTTGTTCATTTCTGGACAAGAGCGCCCAACCAAGATGCTAGCGTCAGGCGCCCCATCCCCTCTAGGTGCCCTTGTCCTCTTTATACTTTGGTCACACTTTTTGGGTCCTTTCTAGCTATTTGAGCATCTTATCTTTTTGGTAGTCATCCTTTTCAGGGTTAATTACGAAATTCAAACAAATGAATCATATAAATATAAAGTTATGTGATCATAATAAGGGACCAAGCACTAAGCATTATTTATCACCACCTAAGGTTGTGTCCATCAAGGCTTTTATTGCTCCATTTACATCCATCTAGCTCCATCACAAGGGGAAAAGGTTGGTTCATCTTGCATCACACTTCATATGGGAGTTTATTCTATTCCATGCACACATTATTTACATTCTACATCTAGCTACTTTCTCTTACTTCAAGTGTGACACACACAAGAGAAACCTAGGGCACAATTTTCACACACACACACAAACTACATTAGGTCTGAGATGTAGTGAAATGCTCAGTTGTAAGTCCACCATTGTGGCGGTTGAGGATAGTCTGACCCCTTCATTTTACATCTTTATTTTTTAGGAATTTTGATGCTTTATTTGAGGGTTTTGCAGGAGTGTTTTCTTCATTGCATGTTTACAGTGACATCAACGATCTTAGTGTGACATACATGTGCGACAAGAAGAAAACTAAGTGTGAACCTCTTAGACAACCTATCAGAAAGGAGGTTTAGAAGACCATTTCTGTAGACCAAGGTGCCCACCAAGTGCCCCAAGCACATCCCATCCTTCTCTAGGTGCCCAGTCCAGTCAAGCCCTTATATTTGCATTTTCCAAGGCTTCTGTGATGGTTTTCCTCCTCTTGTTCAATTCTGATCTCCACTACAACATAGTTCAACAACCTCTACGAATCGGCTAAGGATCTTTTAACCCTCTTTATTTTATTATTTACTTATTTCATTGCTTAGTTGCTTAACATTTCATATTAGGCTATCATTTATTAAATTTTAGCATTAGATCAACTATTTACATTTTAGCATAATCTACACCTGACTACATACTGGTAAATTCATTTTTCACCTCTAAAGAACATCTCCATTGAGTTGTCCATTGTGGTCCTCACGTTTGATAGAACATGCAGCTACGTGAGCTGAGTGTCATCTCATAAATCCCACTTGATACACCAAGTCAACCCATCTCACCCATGGAACTCCCCTCGGTGGAACCATTGTAATATTTTCATAGGCCCATCACTCAAACAAAAATGATACATCTACACTGAATATGAATCTGGAGTACTCTAGGACCACAACTCCTATGTAAACATGTGAAAAAAAAATAGGGCCATTCACTACTAGTAAAATTTTTCATTTATATCATCATATCCGTAACCATCCTAGTTAACATCCATGAAAATCGTCACTCATATGAATCTAGTAAGGCATAACAATTAATACCCATCATCATCATAGTGGTTAGGGATCAACCCTCCTCATTTTAACTATACAAGGCTCCATATGAAAAAATCCCTGGAATTAAAAACCACATCAGTTTTCAATCATCCCCATACAAGCTCTACATCACAATGCCTCAACCTACCTTATCAAGAAACATAAACCTTCTCACCGTGCTGGTAAGCACAATATCCTATATATATCATCTAAAGTCATTTTCATCTCACCTATAGGCATCCATAATGTTCCTATAACATAGTCCCATCACTCAACAATGCCAATAACAATTCCCACATATATGTGAATGATAATATAGTGACATATTACCTTCAATCCAACCTCCTATAAATTATTTGAGTAAGCATCTGATAATTTTTATCATACATCATCTAACATCTTTGAGATCTTATCTTGTGTATTTCAGATCTCTTTATATCCTACATCCACAATAAAAGGGACACATCATTAGAAATAGAACAATATAAAAATAAATTTTAGGAGGGGAAATCATATTCTCATATCAAATCATTGGAGTCTCCTTGAATCTCTAGGTGATCCTATCCAAATCATAGTGACCTATAAATCGTAGATGATTTCATAGGAAATTGCCAACCATTTCTAAATGACCAAATTTGTTTTAGAAGCGCTCAATAACAATCAACTAATTAAGAAAATACAGTTCTAAAAGGTCATTAAATACTCCCCATTACCATCTACCTCAGCATATCTATTCTCCATTGTTTTTGTACACCTCTAATTGCCTCCATGTCACTTAAATTATTTTGAAAAAATACAAAAAAACATGGTTTTTGGGCTTTTAGGTTCTCAAGATCACAATAATAGAAATGAGCCTTCAAAAATATTTTTATATCAAAATTTTCCCACCCACCTGAGCACTTGATTTAGCTATTCATTGACGATTTCATCAAATTTCTAGTGATTACTTCCCATTTTTCCAAAAAATACCACTTTTTGTTTCCAAACCTCATCAAATCATTTTTCCATACCAAAATTACACATTTCTCATTGTACACTCATTTTTTTGGTCCCAATATCCCTTTATAAATAAAAATAGATCAATCTATATCAGAGCATGCCTTTATAAAAATCATTATTCGATCTCACATAGCTATCAGGAATTGTTTTTCCCTTGTGTGCCATTAATTCATTCTATAAGTACATGAACCCATTAGTTACTCCTATCACTTGACTTCATGGCCATGTAAATAAACAGTATGTAGCCATTAGACCTTTGGCAACATCCTCTATATCAAGCCTACAATTATTTATACAATTGTGGATATTATAAATTATTTTTTGAACCTATGTTTCCTCTATACTATATTCTTTCTAGGGTCATACGTATAAAGATCGGTTACCCATTGGTTCCTATATGTTCTAATTTGAATCTCTACATTGAAAAATTACACATTTGGGGTTCAACTTTGTATTTTTACCTAGTCTTGGTATAATTTTTATTAAAATGGAAACAAAACAACACATATCCTTCTGTCATATAGATTATTAGAATGTAGTGATCATTACAATTCGTTGTAATAATACCCAATTGAGGATGACCAATCTTATCCAACAAAAATCTGGTTAATCATTCCAATAGTTTTTTTCTAAATCTTTTCCATCATAAACCACTTGGAAGAAGGGGACAAATTTAGACACCTAAATTTGGTAAGCAGACACTTAAACTAGTAATGTGGCATATATCCCTTAATCATGATATGTGTGCATAAAATAAAATAATTTCATTATCTTAATCTCTCTTAAGGATTGCAAACACTTCTAAATCTTTTAATCGTATGCTCAGTCATCCACAAGATTGTTATTGCTTCTTAAAAGACTTTATACTTCTTGTCAAGTTTTTGTGGATCCTTGCTTGTAATGTTATTGTTAACGTGAAATCACAGCACCCCCTAATGAGTTCTACATGTCTGTTTTTCTAAGGTAGATTCATTTGGTGTGATTGTGTAACATTGAACTTTCCCCAAGGTGTGGGACCTTACAAAATGGGAAATCTCTCCAAATTGAAGGTTGGTTCCTTATTCCTCATTTTAGGTGCATACGTAGAAAACTTGCAGAGGATTTGTTCGTAATCCTAATCTAAACTTTACAAATGAGACATGGAGAGAAGGAATACATAAATTAAAACAAAGCTAAACTACGAGATGATGCACCAAAGGAATGATGAACACTTATTTTGCTAATAGACACAAGCCAACAAAATGCATACAATAAACAAGCACAGATAGCCATATATAATGGAAGACCAAATGAAAGCAAAAGAGACAAGAGAGGATCTAAAATCGATCATAGACGTGTTTTATTGCTCTATAGATTGATACAGTCCATTACAAAGTATCCAAGAGGTAGAAACATAATAATATTTTGATAGAAGGCCTGAACCCCACAGATCCCTTTGCAAGGAGGAGGGAGCCTGCAAAATAAAGAATGTCCAACCCTTTACAATGAATCCTACCCCCGCATTTATAGATTCAACCTGAAAGAAGAAGAGAGAGAGAAGTGGGAAAAGAAAGTTAAAGCTCAACCACCGTTGTTAATGCCTCTGATGAAATCTCTCCCCAAATCCATCTTTACTTCACCAATCCTTGGTTCGGGCCGCCTTGAAGGAAGAGGCAAATGGCGAAATAGATCAAATTTGATCTGGTTGTTTGAGGCAAGAAGACCCTGCATTAAAATCCCAAAGATTTTTCCTCCATTTTTCTTGACCTAACCTCCTCAAAATTAAAACTTCAGACCCCATGGCATGGGTGAGGCCGAGATCTTTCCAACAGCATCAAATTTGTAATATTTCGAGCCCTGAGTCGAAAGATGTGCCCCTTCGAAGTTTGTATCAGGTTCATACAGGAGGGTAGGAAAACAGCTTGAAAAATGGGTCCCCTTTTGATATCAGACACGTGGTAACCAGATTGGAACAAAATCGGGCCTACGGGTCTGCAATTTATCTTTTTCCCTTTCCTCCGATTCCCACTTTGGCTTTGACTCGAGCCTAGATGCTGACTTTTTTCCTTCGGCGGAGTTGCAGGCCATTTTGCAAATTTTACCGTTTTTGAAATAATAATGGGCAAAGAACAAACCTTTTCCCCGACGGTCTACTTTTCCCCCCGAGACACATGGCGATTTGGCACTCATTTAGAAACCTTTTCTCTATTCACCCCTTAAAATAGCACCATACTAACACTTGGCATTCTTCGCTTACACTTTTATACTTAGCCAATTTTGAAGCCTTTTCTCGTCTACCTTTTGACTTTGTTTCCTCTTATACGGGATCATGGTCGATCGAATATTTGGCACAGGGGTGAAATATGGATAACAATTTGGCAACTGACAGGGGTATTTACCTGCTAGATGAAAATACTAGTTACCTTATCATATCCGTTGGGCATGGAGTCATGAGTGATAGCCTACTATTGATCTGGAACTTTGAAAACTGACCCCTAAGCCACTTAGAAACCCATTAGAACTGAAATTGATCTTGACCAAATGTCGAGTCCCAAACACTGCATGAGAGCAACAAAACAACACCACACTATATACAAAATTTCAAAAATCATACATGTTCCAAATGGAACATGCAGAGTGTGCAAAGCACTTGTGAGAAAAGCAATCTACACTACAGCAAGACAATGTGCATAAGCACTTAGAGGAAAGAGAAAACTAAACCAATATGTACATGGTGAGAACTCCCCTTTTAGTATCAGTGCTTAAGATAGATCCCATTTACTGTAATATGTAACTCTTCACCCTCCAATGTAGATAATCGAAAAGCATCACTACTTTTGCATCTTGTGATCATATAGGGGCCATTCCAGATGACGTCAAATTTGGAATGCCTTCCTGGTTTTGCTCTATCTACATCCCATTTCAAAACCAGATCTCCTTTTTAGAAGGTCCTTTCTTTTGTCTTCTTGTCAAAGCATTTCTTGATTGAATCCTGATTCTTCTCTATTGCTTGGAGAGCATGCTCTCTGGGTTTCTTTTTAATTCCATCAGCTCCGGCATACACCTAGCCTCCATTGGTCCAAATTCAGACATCTCTAGTTACTTCACTAGCTCTAATGCTGGCAACTCAAGTGATATAGGAAACATTGCCTCTTTCCCATAGATGAGCTTGAATGGAGAGCTTCATGTAGATCTCTTGGGCATCATTCCTATCATCCCATACAGGTCGTTTTTGAAGCTTTACGTGCCAGGTCTTCTAATTCTCATCAAGAGTTCTTCTGATGATCTTTAGCAGGTTCTTGTTTGTGGACTCAACCTGGCCATTACCTTAAGGGTAATAGTTTGATGAATTACTCAAATAAGTCCCATTCTTGATGGCCCATCATGTGATCTTGGAACCTATAAATGCTAATACATTTTCTGATATGATGGTGGCTGGCACTCCAAATCTGGTCACAATCCCTTCATAGAAATCCAGGATACTAGAGCTAATTTGCTTCCTTGAGTGCCACTGCCTCGGTCCGTTTGGTGAAATAATCCATCACTGTCAGGATCCATTTTGTGACCTTGGCTTGAGTTTGGATTGATGACTCCAATGAAGTCCAATCCCCATTGCACGAAAGGATGGTCGACTGAGATTGGGTGCAATGGAAGTGCTGCTAGCCTTTCCTTGCCTTTGAAGAATGCACAACTCTTGCACCTTTTGATCCATGTGTAGCAGTCACTAAACACTCTGGGCCAATAATATCCTACTTTCGTGACTTTTGAGTTGTTATCACTCTTGGAGAAAAATGGCCTCCAATTGCTTCACTACATGGAATTCTTGTAGAACTCTCTCTACCTGATCTACCCCAATGCATCTTAGCAAAATGCCATTGATGTCCCTCTTGAACAAGACACCATCAATAAGAACATATGGGATGGCCTATAGCTTGAAATTCCTTCTTTTTGCTTTATCCATCCCATGAGGACACAGGCTCGTTTGAAGGAAGTGCACCATGTCTTGGGTCCAACAAGGAGCAGGTACATCATCTCTCCCTTGGTTCTTGATCATCTTGTAGAACAAAAACAGCCTCCTTTTCACTGTTTGTTTCATCTTGTTGACCTGAGGCTAGTTGTTCACATAACCCCTTCCCACAGACCAGCTTGGTGACTTTGATCCCAATGTCATATTCCATGACATGAGTTTCCTTGATCTCATTGTTATGTTTGTGGAGCTTGTTTTCATGTTAGAGTGTGGTACACCTTCTATGTGTTACACTCGGATATTTTTTTATGGTGGTCCCACTCGCCAATGAGTGGGTCAAGGGGGTTCGGGGGCGAAGCCCCCCTGATCGATGGGGATTTAGGGGCAAAGCCCTCGAAGCAAATTTTCATGGGTGGTTTATTAACCCATGGGTAATGGGTAACCGTTATGGGTTGTTTTTGGGCCCATGGTTTTGATACCCACGGTTTTGTATCAAATTGCTTAAGCAATTGTCTATTTATATGGTCTTATGCATATGATAGATAAACAAGTAAATGTACTACAAATGTGCTTTTGAAATTCAGGTGTGAATTCTGCAGAGTTTGTTGAGCATAGCTCCAAACAGATCTGGGTATTGTATTGAGAGAGTGGAGGCTTGTAATAAAATCTGAGCAAGTGATTCTTGGTGGATGTAGCCTAAATTGGGTGAAACCACGTTAAATCTTGTCTCTCTGTGTTGTGTTATTTATTCTGCACTTTTATTTGAGATCTGTAATATTTTCTGCATATTAGTTTCTACTGTTGCGATTCTGTAAGGGATTATTCCTTATATTTTATCTCTTATTTCCTAACAATTGGTATCAGAGCCTGGTTTGGTTTGCTGAAGTGTTGAATCATAGGGAAAGTTTTTAGCTTAAGTGGGAGATATGGCAGATAAAGGAAGATCTAGGGTTGATAAATTCAACGAGCAGAATTTCAGTCTTTGGAAGACGCAGATGAAAGATTACATTTATCAGAAGGATCTTTATACTCCGTTGTCTAAGAAGGTGAACAAACCCTCGAGTATGACAGATGTGGAATGGGATTTGTTGGATCGAAAAGCACTTGGAATGATCCGGATGGTGTCTTACTTCTTCGGTATTATTTAATGTTTCAAAGGAAAAGACTACAAGAACAGATGGATGCATTAGGGAAGTTGTATGAAAAACCCTCTGCCTCTAATAAGATTTTTTTAATGAAAAAATTGTTTAATATGAAGATGTCTGAGAATGGTTCAGTACCAAATCATTTGAATTATTTTAATACGGTTGTAAATATGCTAGCTTCAGTTACAATAGAATTTGATGCAGAAGTTAAGGCTTTATTAGTTTTGTGCTCTTTACCTGAGAGTTAGAATAGCTTGGTAATGGTGGTAAGAAAATCGGTTCCTGCTAACTCAAATTTGAAGTTTGAGGATGTTTTAGGGGTGATTCTAAGCGAGGAAATGCGAAGAAAAATCTCTGGTGAATATTCTACTTCAGGGAATGCTTTGACACTGGAAACTAGAGGGAGATAAAAGAATAGAGGAAACCATAGAAAATCAAAGGATCAAGCAAGGTCAAAATCTAAAAGCAAGATAGTATGCTGGCACTGTGGAAAGTCTGGGCATGCAAAGAAGGACTGTTGGGAGCTTCGGGACAAGAAGAAACAATAGGAAGAAAAAAAAGAGGCAAATGTGGCATCGGGTTAATGTATGTCAGGATGCTTTGATTCTTTCTTTGCATAATATTACTGAATCTTGGGTTTTAGATCCAAGGGATTCTTTTCATGCTACTCCATATAGGTAATATTTTGTTGATTATGTTCAAGGGGATTTTGGGCATGTTTTTCTTGGTGATGATGAGCCTTGTAGTATAGTTGGAAAAGGTTTTGTTCAGGTTAAGATGCAGAATGGGAATACATGGCTATTGAAGGATGTCAGACATGTGCCTACATTAAGGAGAAATTTGATATCGGTGGGGCAATTGGGAAGTGATGATTGTACTGTGATATTTATAGTTGATTCTTGGAAGGTTACCAAGGGTGCTCTTATGGTGGTAAGAGGTAAGAAGGTTGAAACCTTGTATTTAACCACTGATAGTACTAATGATTGTAATCTTGTGGCTTCATATGCAGATGCAACATTGTGGCACTATAGGCTCGATCATATGAGCCATAAGGGCATGAACATCATAAAAAAGAATTTTCCTGGATATACAGAAACATGTTTGGATTTCTGTGAGAACTGCATATATGGGAAACAAAAGCGAGTAAGGTTTCTCAAGGTTGGACCTACGAAGAAAGAGAGTAAGTTAGAGTTGGTACATTCTGATGTGTGGGGGTCGGCTCAAGTATCATCTCTTGGGGGCTCAAGTTATTATGTTACTTTTATTGATGATGCAACAAGGAAAGTTTGGGTTTATTGTATTAGAAACAAATCTGATGTATTTTATACTTTTGTTAAATGGAAAGCCTTGGTAGAGAATGAAACATGTCTTAAGTTAAAATGTCTCAGATCAAATAATGGACGGGAGTATTGTAGCAATGAATTTGATTATTATTGTTCTAAGAATGGAATCCGCAAGAAAAATATAGTTCCAGGAACCCTACAGCAGAATGGGGTGTCAGAAAGGATGAACAGAACAATAATAGAACATGCTAGGAGCATGAGGATACATGCAGGACTTCCTCTTTATTTTTGGGCAGAAGCGGTGAGCACAACTGTGTACTTGATAAATAGAGGACCCTCAAGTGCCTTGGATGGAGGCATACCTGAGGAAGCTTGGTACGGTAAGAAAGTTGATTACTCATTTCTTAGAGTCTTTGGATGTGAGGTGTTTGTTCATATTGACAACGATGATAGGACCAAGCTAGAGGCTAAATCAGAAAAATGCACTTTTATTGGTTATGGTGGTGATTACTTTGGATTTAAATGTTGGAGTATTAAAGACAAGAAAATCATTTGGTCTAGGGATGTGGTCTTTAATGAGAAAGTCATGTATAAGCAGCAGTTGCAGGAAAAAAGGGAAGAATCTAAGAAAGAATATGCAGTGGTAGGGTATCTTTCGGATGGGACAGTGACCCATAAATTAGTTCAAGAACCTACTCAACAAGAACCCCAAACTCCTACAGTGAGGAGGTCTTCTATGGTAAGAAAATAACCTAAACGTTTTTCTCCTTCTCTTTATTATTTATTACTCACTGATAGTGGAGAGCCAGAGAGATTTAATGAAGCAATGCAGGTAGATGCCAGTAAGAAGTGGGAGCAAGCCATAGATGAGGAGCATAAGTCTCTCATGGAGAACCAGACTTGGGATTTGGTGAAGCTACCGGAAGGCAAAAGAGCATTGCAGAACAAGTGGGTGTACAGAGTTAAAGATGAAGAAGGAGGAAAGAAAAGATATAAGGCCCGGTTAGTGGTCAAGGGGTTTGCATAGAAACGAGGTATAGATTTTGATGATATTTTTTCTCCTGTAGTAAAAATGACTTCTATCAGAACTGTTCTTGGAATAGTGGCAACAGAAGACTTGCACTTAGAACAGTTAGATGTAAAGACTGCATTTCTCCATGGTGATTTGGAGGAGGAGCTATATATGCAGTAGCCAGAAGGATATGAAGTCAAAGGTAAAGAGGAGATGGTGTGCAAACTGAAGAAGAGCTTGTATGGCCTAAAAACAAGCTCCACGTCAATGGTATAAGAAGTTTGATAGCTTCATGATGGAGCAAGGTTATATTAGATGTCATTCTGACCATTGCGTGTATACAAAGAAATTTGAGGATGGAAGTTATATTATCATGTGTTTGTATGTTGATGACATGTTGGTTGCAGGTAAAAACATGCGGGAAATAAAAGTACTCAAGAAACAGCTAAGTGAATCCTTTGATATGAAGGATTTTGGGGTAGCCAGACAAATCCTTGGTATGAGGATAACTCGGGATAGGAAGGAACGAAAGCTGACTTTATCTCAGGAAGAGTACATTAAGAAGGTATTAGATAGGTTTAACATGTAGGATGTTAAACTGGTTGGGACTCCTTTGGTAAGCCATTTTAAGTTATCAAAGGAGCAGTGTCCAAGACAGAGCAAGAAAGAAACCAGATGTCCAAGGTACCTTACTCATCAGCGGTTGGTAATTTGATGTATGCTATGGTGTGCACTAGGCCTGATATTGCCCATGCAATGGGAGCTGTGAGTAGATTTATGAGTGATCCAGGTAAAGAGCATTAGCAAGCAGTAAAGTGGATCCTTCGGTATTTGAGAGGGACCATGGGGACAGTTTTGTGCTACAGTGGATCAGACACCACTTTACGTGGTTATGTAGATTCAGACATGGCTGGAGATGTTGACAGCAGGAGGAGCACGACAGGTTATATTTACATTGTAGGTGGGACAACAGTGAGCTGGTGGATTTCACAACTACAGAAGCTGGTGGCTTTATCAATCATGAAGGCTTAGTATGTTGCCTGCCACAGAGGCAAGCAAAGAGATGATTTGGTTACAACAATTGCTTGAGGAGTTGGGGCATAAGCAAAAGGAATGTAAGTTGCATAGTGATAGTCAGAGTGCTATACACCTAGCTAAGAACTTTTCTTTCCACTCCAGGATGAAGCATATACAGTTGAGATATCACTTCATCAGGATAGCTTTGGAAGAAGATAAGTTGAAGTTGGAGAAGATTCATACCAGTCAGAATCCTACAGATATGATGACCAAAAGTGGTCACAAGGGATAAACTAAAGCTATGTTCACCTTTGGTTGGACTTCGTGGATGACAGTGAAGGGTTGAAAAGCTTGCTCAGTGGAAATCAGTCTCCAAGTGGGACATTGTTATGTTTGTGGAGCATGTTTTCATGTTAGAGGTGTGGTACAACTTCTATGTGTTACACTCGGGTATTTTTTATACGGCGGTCCCGCTCACCGGTGAGTGGGTCAAGGGGGTTTGGGGGGGAAGCCCCCGAAGCAAATTTTTATGGGTGGTTTTATTAACCCATGGGTAATGGGTAACCATTATGGGTTGTTTTTGGGCCCATGGTTTTTCGGTACCCATTGTTTTGATACCCACAGGTTTTTTACCCATGGTTTTGATACCCACCGGTTTTGTATCAAACTGTTTAAGCAATTGTCTATTTAATATGGTCTTATGTATATGATAGGTAGACAAGTAAAATGTATTACAGATGTGCTTTGAATTTGGTGTGTGAATTCTGTAGAGTTTGTTGAGCATAGCTCCAAACGGATCTGGGTATTGTATTGAGAGAGTGGAGGCTTGTAATAAAATCTAAGCAAGTGATTCTTAGTGTACGTAACCCAAATTGGGTGAACCACGTTAAATCTTGTCTCTCTGTGTCATGTTATTTATTCTACACTTTTATTTGAGATCTGTAATATTTTCTGCATATTAGTTTCTACTGTTGCGATTCTGTAAGGGGTTATTCCACATATTTTATCTCTTATTTCCTAACAGTTGCTTCAACATGGAATTCTTGTAGCAATCTCTCCACCTGATCTGCCCTAATGCATCTCAGTAGAATGCCATTAATGTCTCTCTTGAACAAGACACCATCAATAAGAACATATGGGATGGCTTATAGCCTGAAATTCCTTATTTTTTCTTTATCCATCCCATGAGGACGCAAGCCTGTTCGAAGGAAGTGCACCATGTCTTAGGTCCAACAAGGAGTAGGTACATCATCTCTCCCTTCTTCTTGATCATCTTGTAGAACAAAAACAACCTCCTTTTCATTATTTGTTTCATCTTGTTGACCTGAGGCTAGTTGTTCACATAACCCCTTCCCACATACCAACTTGGTGACCTTGATCTCAATGTCATATTCCATGATACGAGTGATCCATCCTGCATGCTTCTCATTCATGTCCTTACTGAGAAGGAATTCTTTAACTCCCGCATGGGAGACCAATAGTTGGATTTTGTTGTTTGAAACCAAATGCTTAAACTCTTCTTCAATCCTCTGATTACCACCAGGACCTACTTCTCAATGAAGGAGTACCTTACCTCATAATCTTCCAGACTCTAGCTAAAGAAATAAATTTGTTGTTTTGGTACTTTCTTTGTTCTGCTGCACCAAGATTACAGAAATAGTGTCACTGCCACTAAAGGCATACAGTATGAATTCTTTGGAGAAATTTGGGTTCACAAGAGTTGGGGCTTGTGATATGGCTTCTTTGATAGCCTGAAAACTTTCTTTTCCTTCAGCTATCCACCTAAATGTTAAGCTCTTCTTCAACATCAACGTTATTGGCTTAACAAGGGCAGACAAATTTTGGAACAAACCTGCAGACAAAATTAATTTTCCCTAAGAATCTTTGAAGAGCCTTCTTGTGACTTGGCAATGGCAATGCTCTTATTTCTTGAATTCTTTCCGGTTTGATTTCCAATCCTTCGTTTGATACGATATGGCCTAGAAGCTTACCTTCATGGGCCAAGAATATGCTATTTTCTAGGGTTGAGTGACACCCCAAAACTCTTGCATCATTAGAACACCTACCTTAGATGGAAAAGGTGGTCTGTTGCATTCTTGGAAAACACTAGGTAATGTCATCAAGATAGATCAACACTATTTTGTTGATTAGGCCCATTGAATGCCATATCCATTGCCCTATGAAAAGTGTCTCTAGCATTATATAAGCCAAATGGAATTTTCCTATAGGAATAGGTGCCCCACTTTGTAGTGAAAGTTTTTTTGAATTGATCATCTTCTTTCAACATGATCTGCTTGTTCCCTGAGTAGCCATCTAGGAGGGAGAACCTTTCTAACCCAGACACTACTTGCAAGATCTACTCCATTGAAGGGAGTGGGTAGTGATCTTTAAGGGAGGCTCTATTCAAATCCCTGAAGTCAACACATAGCGTGATTTCTCCATTTTTCTTTCTAACTGGGACCAGATTTGCAACCTAGCTTAAGTGTTTGATTGGAAATATGATGCTTGCCTCTATCAGCTTGTTCAGTTCCTTCTTCATCAAGGCTCTATATGTGGGTTGACTGGTCTCTGCTTCTACCTGATGGGTTGAGCAGCTGGATCTAGTTCTATTGTGTGTTGTTCTAGCTTTAGATTGAACCCCCTTAGGTCTTCATAACTCTAAGAAAATACATCAAGGAATTCTTGGAAAAGTTGTACGAATTCATACCTTTCTTATTTAGTGGCCACTTTGCCAATTTCAAGTGTTTTGTCTTCTCCAACTGGGAATGAATCTGAATCTTCTCCTTTGATCTGCATGTTAGCCTTCTCTTTTTTGAACTGGTCATTAGGATTGAAAATAGATTCCAGTGTCACTAAGCCTTTGGGAAGCTTGTTTGTATGCAATTGTACTATTTTATTCCCATATTACTGCTCTAGTTTTCTCTAGTTTATAGCTGAGAATTAAACTTCTTCTTGTAGAAAGTTAATGATATGTTGATCATTCTCAAACACCTGCCAGCATGTATTATTATCTAGCACTTCTAATTTCACAACCACATGGATATGTGGTTGTTCTCTGTCCCTCTTGATGTTGTCAACCACATCAAATGTTGCTCCAACTACCGTAAGTCTATCAGCAGCTTCATTCTCCTTCCTAGGTATGGACACAATACTAAAGGCCTCAAAATCCTCCATGAGATCGCATACCCTACTCTTGTAGTTTTTGAGCAAGTCATTTTTGAAAGCATTAAGTCCTCTGACCTTATTTGAACCCAGTTCACTATCACTGAATATTTGCAAGTTCTTGATTCCCAGCTTCCTTTCCCAATGAAGACCTTGGACTAAAGCCTCATATTCAGCAGTGTTATTTGAGCAAGCGAACTAGATTCTGAAGGCTGAATAATATCTCATACCTCTAGGAGACATAATCATGGCTCCTCTTCTAGCTCCTTGTCTACTCCTTGAGCCATAAAATAAAAATTTCCATACCTCATTGTCATCCTTGCATTTTGGCTTAATCAGGTCAGGAAGAGGGTGGTTCTCTTCATATAGGCAGTAGACACTTAGCTCAGATTCTTCCATCTCACTATAGGGGTCAAAATCATGGATTTTTTTTGGCCCAATCATCGAGAGGCAAGTCTGGGATATATCCCACCTTAGTATTTGCTTTAGAAGTGCTTAGGTGGTCCTCTTGATCAGAATTTGAGCAGTTGGTGTTGATTAGGCTAGGCATATAGGATTCAATATGATATTCAACAATATGTTCATATCTGATTGTGGCCTTCACTCCATACCTTGTCCTAAAGAGCATATGTGACCAATCAGCAAATAGGTAGCCTCCAATTTTTGCAGTGATGTCCCTGGATAGACACAAAGCAAAATGTGGTGGAAAATCTATGATTGACATGTTTTGCAAAATAGTCACATTAGGGCAAGCATGTAGAGAGAGACTCAGATCCTCTATGATTCCCATAGTAGTCACTATTGTCCCGTCTAATTGGACTACTCCTATGGAGATGACCTCATATTGGAGACCCAACTAATCAGCTATTTGTTTGGGCATCATAGAACTACTGGCCCCAGAATCAATCATACAATTGTGCACCAATTTGTCTCCAATAATCAATGAGACATAGAAGGGAGGAGGTCTCAGGTTTTTACCTCGTTGTTCTCCATGGCTTCTCCCTGGTTGAATTACATTGACAAGCACTTTCTCTTGCTAGTTAGGGGGTGATTTGGACTTGACCAATCCTGCATGGTAGTTTGCAACAGATCCCTCTACCTCAGAATGGCCAGTGACTCCCATAGTGAAATGTTCACACTTGTCTTTTTCATCTGCTCAATAATATTGAATGTGTTGTCCTTTTGTTGCCCCTTCCTAGACACATTTCGTTCTTACACATGGGCTGTTACAACTTGGTGCTTGACTAGGTTTGGGGAGGTGGCTTGGATTGGTTCTGTATGTTTGGAGTTGTACTTAGAATACCAGGACCTTGTGGAGTGATGGAAGATTGAGGGTCACCTGAATTCAGTGGTCGGCCCTCTCCAATACTTCTCTTTTTGGACCATCAATATTTAGGGATGGGTACCAATCCAAAGCCTTCCTCTTAAGGGAAATAGCTAGTTGCCACAAGGTGACATAATTTTCCCTAATATAATGTGTCATGAATATCTTTGTGATGTCCTAGGGGTGTTCCTCTGAAGTTTTGAAGTCTTCTATGCTGAATTTGGGCAGCGCTTTTAGTGCATTTTCCGGAATAGGAATCCACACCATTGGGGGTTTTTGGTAAGATGATCAGACTCCATTGATTCCATGAAACAAATTGTCTTGGAGGTTGAGCTTGGACGTGATCCATTAAGATAGGTCTGAGGATTCTAGTTAATTCGAAGAAGGGCCTTCTTGGTAGAGATGTTGAGAGAGTCTGGTTTTGGGGTAGATAGGGACCTTTGAATCTGTCTACCTCTTTTATTCCTTTATCGGCTATACCCTGAGTAGATATTCTAGGAGGGAGCACCTTCTTCTGACTCAGATTCTTGATCTTGTTAGCATCAATACTCCATTGAAGGGACTGGGTAGAGGACCAAGGGAGGCTTAGTACTATTGTGAAGTCAACACACAACCTTTTCAACGATGGAGTCTTCCTAAATGTGACCAGTTGTTCGTAGCCCCACCAGGAGTGCTTAATAGGAAATATGATGCTTGACAATCTATCAGCTTGTGCAAATGAACCATCAAATTCATGGGATACCTTAGGTATGTGGGTTGACATGCCCCCTAATATCTACCTCCAAGTTGGACCGATAGATGGATTTTTCTCTTCTGTGTTGTGCTGCTTTTGGATTGAAAGGTTAGAGGAAAAATAAAACAAAGTGCAAAACTAACATAAGGTGAATACGTTGATCCTCAGTTTTAAAAGGCATACATAAATAGGTTGGTGGCCACTTTAGCCAATTTGAAGTGTTTTTAGTCTTCTACAATTGGGATTGACTCTGAATCTTCTCCTTTGATCTGCATGTTAGCCTTCTCTTTTCTAAACTAATCATTAGGATTGAAAATAGAAATTCCAGTGTCACTAAGCCTTTGGGAAGCTTGTTTGTATGTAGTTGTACTATCAATGATTGAAGTACTACTGCTCTAGTCTACTCTGGTTTATAGCTAAAATGCAATTTAGCCTCTTCTTCATAGAGAAGTTAATGATCATAAGGCTGATCATTCTCAAACACCTTACAGCATGTATTATTATTCAGCAGTGTTGGCCTCACAACCACATGGATATGCGGCTGTTATCTATCCCTCTTGATGTTGTCAACCACATCAAACACTGCTCCAACTACTGCAAGTATATCAGCAGCTTCATTCTCCTTCTTGGGTATGGACACAATGTCTGAAGGCCTCGAAATCCTCCATGAGATTCAATACCCTACTCTTGTAGTTTTTGAGCAAGTCATTTTTGACAGCATTTAGTCCTCTGACCTTTGATTGGCAACCAGTTCACTGTCACCGAATACTTGCAAGTTCTTGATTCCCAGCTTCCTTGCCCAATGAAGACCTTAGACTAAAGCCTCATATTCAACAGTGTTATTTGAGCAAGCGAACTAGAATCTGAAGGCTGAATAATATCTCATACCTCTGGGGGACACAATCATGGCTCCTCCTCCAGCTCCTTGTCTACTCCTTGAGCCATCAAAGAACAATTGCCATACCTCATTGTCATCCTTGTATTCTAGCTTGATTAGGTCAGGAAGAGGCTGGTTCTCTTCATGTAGGCAGTAACACACCTTTCTCTAGATTCTTCCATTTCCCTATAGGGGTCAAAAGCATGACTTGTGTTGGCACAATCATCAAGAGTCAAGTCTGGGATACATCCCACCTTGGTATTTGCTTCAGAAGTGCTTAGGAGGTCCTCTTGATCAAAAGCTGAGCAGTTGGCGTTGATTGGGCTAGGCACATAGGATTCAATATGATAATCAACAATAGGTTCAGATCTGATTGTGGCCTTCGCTCCATACCTTGTCCTAAAGAGCATATGTGACCAATCAGTAGATAGGTAGCCTCCAATTTTGGCAGTGAAGTCCCTAGACAGACACAAAGCAAAATGTGGTGGCAAGTCTATGATTGACACATTTTGCAAAACAATCACATTAGGGTAAGCATGTAGAGTGAGACTCAGATCCTTGATGATTCCCACAGTAGTCACTAATTGTCCCATCTAATTGGACTACTCCTCTAGATATGACCTCATATCAGAGACCCAACTGATCAACTATTTGTTTGGGCATCACAGAACTACTAGCCCTAGAATCAATCATAGAATTCTGTATTAATTTGTCTCCAATAATTAATGAGACATATAAGGGAGGAGGTCTTGTGTTTTTACCTTGTTGATCTCCATGGTTCCTCCCAGGCTGAACTGCATTGGGAAACACTCTTTCTTGTTGGTTAGGGGGGTGATTTGAACTTGACCAACTCTGCATGTTAGTCTGCAACAGATCCCTCTGCCCTGGAATGGCCAGTGACTCCCATAGTGAAATGTTCACACTTGTCCTTTTCATCTGCTCAATAATATTGAATGTGTTGTCCTTTTGTTTCCCCTTCCCAAACACATTTCTTTCTTGCACATGAGTTGTTACAACCGGTTCCTAACTGGGTTTGGAAGGTGGTCATTGGATTGGTTCAACATGTTGGGAGTTGTACTTGGAGCACCAGGACCTTGTGGAGTGATGGAAGATTGAGGGTCACCTGAATTCAGTGGGCCGGAACCCTCTCCAATACTTCTCTTTTTGGACCGTGTGTTGGCAATACACTTTGAGGAGGGGACTGATTCATCCCACAGAAGTCTTCAGCCTGCCAGTTGACAAGCATAGTTCTCGTTTGGGGGTCCACCTTGTTGAGCTCCTTATTGCTGATCTTCCTCTTGGCCTAGGTTCTTGTGGCACCATACTGGTTTGCACCATCAAGGCCTGATTTAGAGCACCATTAAAGCACGTTGATTGGTTATGTGGCTAGTCTGCATGGAAAACACCAATCATATTCATGTGCCATATTGTTCTGTGCAGGAACCAATGCCCTTGATGTTGAAGCTAGTGTTAGGATCATACGGCCTGAAAGGTCTAGCAGCTTGGGGTTGTCCTTGGTTCTTGGCTCTGATTCACAGTCTGAGGTGGTGGCCTATTGTGTTGATACTGGGGTCTGGCTTGATATTGAGCCTAGGGCTGGTATGGCCTGAAACTCTGAGCTTGTTGTCTTTTGATGGTCACTAGCTCATTCCCAAAGTTCTGAAAGTTGCTTCATCACCGCTTCCTGAAACTCTTTAGAGGTATTAGATGATGAAGTGGAAGCTTCAGCTGAGCTTTGACTCCTGGGGTGGGTATAGGAGCTAATGTAGGTGCTTGGCTAGTATCTGGGCTTCCTAACTCAGGGTACAGAGGCATGGATGGCCTAGGAGTGATTTTTCCAGCTTGAATCAAATGGTTCTCAGCCCCTATGGAGAGGCTATAGGCTGCAGGTAATGTAGTGCCCCCCATTGACTGAATCATCAGAGAAATATCAGAATTTAAAGCCCTAAGAAAGTATAAGAAGGCACCTTCATTAGTGGGCTTTACTGCTATTGGAATCCTATCCCAGGTCCGCTAGAATCTGAGGTTGAAGTCTGTCAGCTGCTCATTCAGGGCTCTCTTGATTGTTGTTAGTTGCTCCAACAAAGACAAGTTATCACCTTTTTCCCCAAACTGATTGTGAAGAGCCGTGCACAGCTAGTTCCAGTTCTGGATAGAGCCTGCTTCAAGACTCCTGAACCATTGTGAAGCTTTCCCTTTGAATGAAGAGGTGAGCAGCTTGACTGCAATGTCCATCTCATGGATCTTGTGGATTGTACAGACATTTGTAATATCTTGGACATGGTCACCAGGAGAAGTTTGATTTTCCCCAGTGAAATGTGGGATGCTCTTTAATGCTGCAATCGGAACTGGGTTTTGTGCAATCAAGGCGAGTGGACTACTGCCGGTGAAGTTGACATATGGATTTGGTTGTGCCATTCTGATTGGCCTAAGAATCCTTGCAGACTGAAAGAAAGGCCTTGCAGGTGGAGGTGTTGACAAGGTTCTACTTGGTGGAGATGGAGACCTCTGAATTCTTCTTCCTCTCCTTTCTCTGCCTGGGGATAGATGCAAGTATTCAAATATACCTTCTTTCCTTGCTCTAGACCGGGTTTTTCTCATGAATCTCCCAAGCTTGGGCTACTGAAACCAGTAGATTTGTTTCTTTTGGAGTCACCAGATGTACAATTTTAAGGCTTCTTAAAAGCCAGAATCACAGCAAGTGTACATCAATCCCTACTGTAATAAGATGGAGACTTCTTAGTCCCACCGGGTGTGCCAAAACTATTAACGCAAAATCACAGCACCCCCAAATGAGTTCTACAAGTCTACTTTTCTAAGGCAGACTCATTTGGTGTGATTGCGTAACATTGAACTTTCCCCAAGGTGTGGGACCTTGCAAAATGGGAAAGCTCTCCAGATTGAAGGTTGGTTCCTTATTCCTCTATTTAGGTGCATATGTAGAAACTTGCAGAGGATCTGTTCTTAATCCTAATCTAAACTTTACCAAGGAGACATGGATAGAAGGAATACATAAATTAAAACAAAGCTAAACTACGAGGTGATGCACCAAAGGAATGATGAACACTTATTTTGCTAATAGACACAAACCAACAAAATGCATACAATAAACAAGCACAGATAGCCAGATATATAATGGGAGACCAGATGAAAGCAAAAGAGACAAGAGAGGATCTAAAATCGATCACAGACGTGTTTTATTGCTCTGTAGATTGATACAGTCCATTACAAAGTAGCCAAGAGGCAGAAACGTAATGCAATTTTGATAGAAGGCCTGAACCCCACAGATCCCTTTGCTAGAAGGAGGAGGGAGCCTGCAAAACAAAGAATGTCCAACCCTTTACAATGAATCCTGCCCCCATATTTATAGATTCAACCTGAAAGAAGAAGAGAGAGAGAAGTGGGAAAAGCAGGTTGAAGCTCAACCACCACTATTAATGCCTCTGATGAAATCTCTCCCCAAATCCGTCTTTACTTGCACCAATCCTTGGTTCGGCACCTTGAAGGAAGAGGAAATGGCGAAACAAATCAAATTTGATTTGGTTGTTGAGGCAAGAAGATCCTGCATTAAAAGCCTGAAGACGTTTCCTCCATTTTTCTTCACCTAACCTCCTCAAAATTAAAGTTTCAGACCCCATGGCATGGGTGAGGCCGAGATCTTTCCAATGGCATCAGATTTGCAATATTTCGAGCCCTGAGTCGAAAGATATGCCCCTTCGAAGTTTGTATCGGGTCTGTACAGGAGGGCGGGAAAACAACTTGAAAAATGGGTCCCCTTTTGATATGGGACATGTGGCAGCTAGATTGGAACAAAATCAAGCCTATGGGTCCGCAATTTATCTTTTGCCCCTTTCTTCCGATTCCCACTTTGGCTTTGACTCGGGCCCAGATGCTGACTTTTTCCTTGGGCGGAGTTGCGGGCCATTTTGCAACTTTTACCCCTTTTGAGATAACAAGGGGCAAAGAACCAACTTTTTCCCCGATGGTCCGCTTTGACCTGGGACACGCGGCAGTCTGGGGCTCGTTTAGAAACCTTTTCTCTATTCACCCCTTGAAACAACGCCATACTGACACTTGGCATTCTCCGCTTACACCTTTATACTTAGCCAATTTTGAAGCCTTTTCTGTCCACCTTTTGACTTTGTTTCCTCTTATGCGGGATCATGGTTGATCCAATATTTGGCACGAAAATTTTAATACTTAATACCAATGTTAAACTCTATTATCCATTGCGTAACTTTAAAATTCAACTTACCTCTTCCCTATCCAAAATTATACAATTTAGTAGGCCAGTCCTAATTAATATATACGGTCATGTACTGACACACTTTTCAAGTCTATTTTTTATGCAATATCATTTATTAGGTCTTTTGACCTTCATGGGTTGGATTTATTATAATAATTTACCTTTGTAACCATATAGAAGCAACTTAATGTCACCTTGTGTACTCACCTGGAAAGCACATACAAAAACACTTGGTACACTCACAACACTAAAGGCTCCATAAATCTTCCTAGAGATAATGTACATCCATTAGTGAAGCCACTAATACAGTTATAAAGAAATCAACTAATTCAAGGAGTATAAACTCTCTAGTTCTCAAGCATAACAAGTTCCCCATGCCAATGTCTTAGCAAGAGCACAATTCTATCAGTAATGATAAATGTTGTTCAAGTTTCCAGCTTGTTGCATTCATATAGATGGTATATTCCAGGTGGAGAACTATGTGTGGTTTGAGGCCTCTTTTAAGTAGTTCTTACGTAAATGGTGCATGGATTGCACTTCAACCTAAATATTAACCTTCTTATAGGGTATTCCAAACATGATTAGGGTTTTGGCAAGATTCAATTGATTACATATGGTTTAGGGAATGTGTGGCAACTAGGGTTTAACAATGAAGTACATTTCCAAGCCACTGAAGGACCAAGAAAGTTATAGAGCTTAATTCTATAGGCATCTAAGACCGTAGAAAAGGAGTAGGATCAGATTATACATCCTGAATGAACCATATGTTCCTACACCAGGGTAGTTTTAAGTCACAATATCAAAAGTTAAGCATTTCTAATCTCTATACACGTAGATTCTCTACTATGTGCATTTAAATATCTCATGTATCACTATGTATAGCTGAGTTTATCTTTCTCTCGCATTTTTTAGCTTATATTTACTAGTTATAAGTATTAATGCATTATTCTAATGTTGTATAATTAATGTTAGAAGTTAATTAATTAGAATAACCCTTGTAACTAACCTTACTTTCCTTTTTACTGTTGTGCATTTCGTAATAATGTGTTAATATTACAAGGGTATAAACATTTTGGTGAATATGACTCTTGAATCAAACATTTTTGGATCAAATCCTAACTTCCCTAAGGTTCATCTTTGTATGATCTTCTCATTAAAATCTTGATGTTGTTTTTTATTACCCATCATCATGACTCTTCCTCCAATATACTATGATTTTCACTTCACTCCTAAGGATTTTCTTCCCTGTGTTGGTATGGGATACTATCCGTCTAACCAAGTCCATGTTTATACTCTAAATATGGATGAACTCTCTTATGACCCAACTTGTCACATGATTGATATGACTCCCACTTATATAGATATACATTTGAGATCATTCCCATTGCTACTCAATACCCACCATGTTTTTATCATATTCCGTTGACTCCTACAATTAACACAGCTACAACATGAAAAACTAAGCATCTAATTGGGGGAAACCCACCCTTACTTCAACCCCCTGAAAATATGATATCCAAGGCTAGTGCTCCCTCTAAAGGGTGTGATATATTGGAATAACTCAGTAATATCTATCCTAAGATATCTCTCTCGTAGCTACTTCCGAAAGCACGTGTATATAGAGATATCTTATAAGATGCTTTACATTCTTTTACATTGGCCAACAATACTCAACCAACTACCTTTTGTTTCTCTTAGGGATACATTTAAGGCATTAGACAATGCCATTGATTTTAATATATTAAATATTCCTACTACACCTATTATAGAATCATGTTCACCTCTTCTTATTACAACCCGTATTAAGGGGTTTTTCATCAAGCGAGTTTTGATTGATAATGGATATGGATTAAATATTTGTCTGTTATGATCCTAATGTGTGGATTCACTAACACCTCGAGGTTTTGGTGTAACAGTTTATTACATTTTCCTAATTCATTGATAACTCAAATGGGTATTTATCTAACTATAGTTAACACCACTATTTACATTGTGCAAGGCTTTGATAATATTAGTCGATACACTCTAGGCACTATAACCTTGGATCTCCTCATTGATCCTACATTATTTCCTACCACTTTTCATATCACGAGAACCGATCTTCATTACAACCTACTCTTAGGGCATATGTGGATCCATTATATATAAGAAGTTCCATTAACTCTTCGTCGATGTGTCAAGTTCGTACATAATGGACATGAACATATTGTACTTGTTGATCCCAATCCTTTTAAATATTGTCAAGTTGATATGTTCAATCTAAAAAATATTATTATCAATCCCCCTCTACAACCTTTTCTTACGGAAAAGTTACCTATTTATGTTGTTAGTGAAAGTAGCACCAACTCTAGTCCTATACTACCTACATCACCAATGGTTGATCCAACCATAGATACACTTGCTCCAGTGTTTCCAATATCCTCTACATCCATTCCACCCATCATTCCTAATCTTCTAGATGAATCTGTCAAAAATATAATGTTACTAAATGTTCTTTATATAACGATGATGATCCTAGTGAACTCGTTGATGATCACCTACATAAGCTCAATTTTAATCCTATTGATAAAGATGACTCCATATTTCTTTTTTTTTACTTTCACTAGCCCTAAGCATTATCTACTTAAAGTTACTACTTTTGACACTATTGATCCTACACTTACAAATCCCGACACCTATATCCCCATTGACTTTGATCCATTTCACCATGTAACCAATGTGCTAGATCCTATACCACATGTTAGGTTAATTACCATCCCTTATAGTTTGGATACATTGCAAGAATCACTTTCCATACTCTAAAATATTAACTTTATATATTTACCTTATCTTCAATATTGGTCTCCCTATAAGTTGTCTAAACATCCAAGAATACCCTTTTATGACTATCATAACATCTCTAGACACAATATTAATAATTTTCATAGTCTTATTGTTAATATTACCATGCTCAAAATGGAGGGTTTCATCACCATATTACTCGAGACTTCCCCACAATCAAAGAATTCATGATTTCTAGACATTCATTCTCCACATAAGTGACCACAACATGATCTAATTCACCAACACTCCCAACCCTTGGATACAAGCATACATATCACTACCCCTGAGGGTCCTCCCCGTTTAGCTCTTATTAATTTCAACCTTGACATAGGTTATCTCCATGATGATTACTAAGTCTTGTACTACCCCTCTCCTTGCACATAGCTATATTCAATGATACAAAAACATTCATATATTTATAAAAATATAAAACCATGACCTGTACACATAGCTTGATTTCTTAGCACTTTACATTACATATGTTGTTGGTCAGTATGGTTTGATTTGTAGCATATCTATTTTACTCTTTACACAAATGTGTTCACGAGGTATACATCCATTCAAACAAATTTAATCCTACCATCATCACAAAGCATAAAAATAATAAATCCCTTGCCGACCACACACAATTGATGAAACCAAATAGTTGGATGGCCTTGCATTACATGGAGCATTCTACAACCGTTGATGGAGCTCGTGCATGCGGAAATCCCATTGTAATATACATCTATCAGTGTAAATACTTAGCTAGGACTATCCATAATATGCTAATATGACTCCAAGAAAGGCATACTTCAATATGAAATTGAAAAAATAAAAAATAGACAAATTATAAGAATTAATTTATTGAGATATTTCATTTAATAGATAAAACTTAAAACATTAGGATAAATTTTTTGAGATATTTCTTATATCAATTCAAATACAAATAATAATGCTTTGTAAAATGGTACGGGACATTGGTGTGGTGCATTATCACCCACACACCTATTAAGGTTTGTTCACATGTTAAGTTTTGTTAGTCGTGATGAGAGGAATCAATAGTCAAGAATTAAGGTATAGTGAACATTGAGAATTGGGGCTAAATGAATAAGAGAATTAGTTTAGTCTTCACCATGACTCAGTAGAAATAGGTATGGGTCCTTCGATGAGGTTATCAAAGATCAAATTAAGTTTCTAGGGTTACCGACATGCCCTGTATTTGGGGTCTACCTTTTGTAATTAAAGTCTTGTGGCCATAAGCAATTGATACTTAATATTAACAAGAATGTAATCATTCTTTTCCAATTAACTATATTATATTACATCATTATCAATTAGGTCATATGTTATAGGGATCTGTATACATAGAAAGTTATCTCTTTTGGTATTAGTTTATATATCTTCCTTTCTCATGAAGGAAGGCCACTTTTGGAGTATGAGAGGTGTGCAAGGGAACTAAATTGGCTTTGTGGTTGGAGTAAAATTGCTATGTTGATGTTCTCCCTCTTTTGCTTTCATTATTGCGACATTGACATTATCTACAATATTATCTCGCAGTGCTCACATTGAGGACTCTCCTTATATCCGTCTATATTACATAATATTGTACTCTTATTTGTAATCTATTTTATTTAGAAAAATGAGACAAACCTAATGAACATAATGAAGATGTAGTCTACTTGAAAACTCTTATATACAAAGGTGAAAATATGAAATCTTTTGTATCATCAATATCTTTATAGAAAAAGGAAACATGTAATGAATTATCTTTTATATCATTTACATCCATATGCTAGTATGTTTTCAATGTTTAATCAAATGAATGAAGTGAAATGAATTTATTTTCCTATGTAAAAATAATTTGATTAAAATATGATTACTTAATCATTTTAATTACAAACTGATCATGATGTCATACATATGAATATTGTACCTTACTTTCATTAAATATAAACATTAGTTATTTCCTATTCATTTTTGTTTTTTTAGAGTCTAGTTACAGACTATGGATGTGATTGTTGTCCTTGGTGTAATTACTTGGAAACCCACATGAAAGAACATGGAAAGAACATAAAATGGAAAAAATTGGGACATTTTTCACTATTCTACTAAGGGATTATTGCACATGTAGTAGAAGAAAGAGTCCATATTTATTCAACGCTCACTATCCCTTTGCATAAGTGTTGTTGTCGTGATGTTATTGTTGCTCTTGCAATTTGTAGTGTTGTTGGAGGTTTGCCAACTTGAATAGGATTTCACCTGTTGTTTCGATGGCCTCCACTACTTTTATAGAAAATGTAAAGATTGTAGCATGATGTAATGGCAGGGATTCAGAGCTCGAGAAGAGGAAACATCAAACTTGGTGCGATGTGATACGTAATCAAATTGAGGCTTACCCCCTTTAATGTAGGTCATCATGCTTGCCCCTGGGAAGGTATTTGTTCTCTCCACCATCCACCTTTGGATGGTTAAGATGCCCCATCATTTCTACTGGTTCTATAATCTGGAACCTCCCGTCAATCTAAGTGACATGAATGTGTAGAAGCATGAACATGATGAAAGTAATGCATTCGATATATAAAATATGTATATAATAGTGTTAAGAATTGGAATGTTGAGGAGGCGGTGTTAAATACACATCCACAAGGAAAAATATAGCAGTTGATATCTATTATTACCTATGTAAACATAGAGAATGGCTTGAGATAATGGCTTATAAAGATGGCACAAAACCACATGGCCCACCTTGTTTTGTTGTTATCAAATTCAACTACTACAACAACTCAACATGGAATGTCAAGTCTCCTCCACAAGTCCATGTCTCTAAAATATCCTCTAGCATGTGAAATTGAATTCCCCTAAAATTTTCGTGGGCTTAGACTATCCACAAAACACAAGAAGTGAAATTACAAAAAATAACTATTGACATTGCAAGTATTGATCGATAAGACCTTACTTTTCGAGATGTATCATAAATACGTTGCCTCAACTATCAATGCACCACACCCTTTTTTCCTTCAATAATTGACATAAATAATAAATTTTTCATATGTGTCTCCTTAAAAAAAAGAATTACACCTAAATTTCCCCAACATCCTCACTCCAATATGTCAATCCTTCAAGTTTAAATTCTTCTACTTTGTGTACAAAAAATCATAAAGGGGAAGAACAAAGAGGGGATTACAAGAAGGTTCGAAGAGGCTTGACTAGGACACTAAGTCAGTTAGAGAGTATGTCAGGGTTGTGGGCAAAGAATGATAGTGACAATAACAGGTTGGGAAAAGAGAGCAGGATTTCTTCTAAGTATCAGGTTGAAACTTTGTGAAGAAAGGGCTTCAAGATGGGTATCCACAAAGACTCAAGAAAGATTTTTCCTCTTCTTAATACTTTTTCCAAATCGATTAATCAACAAATGTTTTATTTGATAGCCAGAAGATAGGATTGTTTACTCATTGAAGGACACCCTTACTTGTTAGTGGGAGAGTTCTAACCGAAACACATGTTGTTTGAAATAGTTATGATAAAAGTGTTGGGTGTTTGATTAAAAAAAAGCCTAAATGGCTAAATGGGGGTATAGGGGTATTAATGTTAATCTAATTAGGAGGACTAAAACATTGTATAAATGAAGTTATAGTAATATTGAATAAGTATGATTAATTATTCTAAATGAAACAAAACCCTAAATATGTAAGAGAAGGAAAGGAAATGGATTAGCTGATTGGTAGAGACTATCGCAGGTTGTCACAGGTCTGAAAGTAAAATCAAGAAGCACAAACAATCACCTAGGAACCCTGCGAAGACCAGATCTGGAAGATTTGAACTGACTGGAGCACCTAGGAAGGTATTGGGGCACCCCGGGGCGCCCTGGTCTGCAGTCTAAATGCTCCAACCTCTGTAAATGCTCAGAAACTAATTTTCAATATGATCAAAAGGTGTTTCCAAATGCTTCATGTCTATCACACTGGATTCACCGGATGAGTTGTAGAATGACCTACAATGCAAGAGGAAGTATCAAACCCTAGAAAAATAAAAGATGCAAATGAATGGGTTAGATTGGCCTTAGCCGCCAAACTAGTGGTCTTATCACTTAGCATTGCACTACATTTCAGACTCGGATGTAGTTCTAGTGAGTGTGTGCATGTCATGCCCTAGGTGCTCTCGTGTTAGTCACACTTTGTGAAGTAACGAGAAATAGTAACTATAGAAAATATAAATAACATGTGTGCATGGAATAGAATAGAATCCCACCCTATGCAGTGTGTGTGATGCAGATCTCCTAGCCTTGATGCATAGCACTATGTGGATGCAACTCTAGATGGAGTGATAGTAGTATGTGACGCTATGACCCTCATTATGGTCTTATAACTTTATATTTATAGGGCTCTCAAGCTTAATTCCATAATTAATCCTGACAAGGCTGACTGGGAAAAGGAAAAGGATGAAAAATGGATAGAAAGGCCCCAAAAAGAAGCGGGAAAGGATGTGCAATAGATCGGGGCACCCAAGGTGGGACCAGGGCACCCCAGGGCACTCTACTACAGGCTGGGGCGCCCTTATTTTGGGCTAGAATGACGGGGCAATTACAAAATGGATAAATAAGTGCAAGAAAATATGTGGGAATGACGAAATAAAATATAAAATAAAGATGACCAAAAGGTGGGATTAATTAGTACTTTATTCACTTGAGAACCTTCTAAATAGTAGTATAAGACCATGCTAAATAATATCAAAAGTGCATAATTTTGTGTCTACATTTTTCCCCCACTTTATGTTGGTGAGTGGAATGCTCATTAACATAAAGTAGATAGAGATGCATACTTGATATCCATGTAGACTGTAGAAGAAGACATGTCGATAGACTAGACTCAAGTGTGGAATGACAAAAAGAAAAATGTGGAGGAGTGTGGATTCTAAAGACTAAAAATGTGCATAAAAACTGATGAGAGTGAACCTAAGGCAGAACGTGTGTGTAGTTGATGTTGTGTGTAGTGTACATGCATGGTTAGTAAAGGCAAGTGCTTGTAGCGGTGTGTTGTTGTTGTCGTTTTCGTTTTCGTTGTCATCTTCGTTGTTTTTGTTGCCCCCAATTTGACTGCTTGTTTCTCATACAGTTAGACCTGCAAGGAGAAAATGATCAAGTAGTCAAATATGTATGTATGTAAAAATGTTGTGTAAAATATGCATGTGTAAAGTACGCAAATGTAAAATACGCTGAAAATAAAAGTGTAAATGGAATATGTGCACCTGATCCATGTTAAGAAAAAGGGTGTAGAAGGATATCCTATACTGTCATGAGTTTTTTGGGCGATCTCACGTTACCCTGGGTGAAGAAGTATAGGGAGGAAATACGTTGTGTCCTCTGACTTTAACTACTTCTGCTGAAATGTGTGAAGAGATCTTTGTATTGTCTTTTTTTTTTGTTGATCCGATGTCATTAGACGAAGTATTGTAGAGAGGCACACCCATTGTAACCCCAAGCCTGTAACTGCTCAGCAAAATTGTCGAAGGACACCATGTCCTATTGAGGCTGTTGTGTATGGAATTCGTAGACTGCTCTAAACTCACTCGTTGTGTGTGAACCAGTGTAAATATGTTGTGTTAGGAGAAAAATCTCAATGATGCCCCCCTCGTTGGGGGCACATGTGATGTCGCTAAAAGGAGAATGTAACCCCAAAAGAGGACTAACCACACTCTGACCTATAGAAATTTTCCCTACAGGGGGAACAAGAAGCACTTGGTAGATACCAAGGCACACACAAAAGGGAATGGCTAGCCAAAACAAGTGTTAGTCCAAAACACATGCATGCAATAAGTTGAAAATACATAGACAATGTATAAACTACCAAAAAAGTAGTGTAAACATGTAAGAAAACATGCAGACCGTGCAAATCAGGTTTCAAACATGGGACATCACTCACGATGTCACAAGACACACAAGGCCATCATGGCTGAAAATAGCATACAAGTGTGCACACAAGCAAATTTCCAAGCCCGCATACAATGGCAAACAACGTAGATAAGTAGAAACAAACAATTAGTCATGGAAACATGTAATCCTCCTAAACAAGTGATGCACATGGAACACCCGTTAGCAGGTTAGAGCGATAACCAATATGTCAAAGTGCATATGAGCAAGTAGTATAAGATGATAAGTACAAAATGGAACAATAACACCTAGATAAGACAAATGTGGATGCCCCCAGTGACCAGTATAGCAAGGGCAGAAGGCGAGCATCTGTGCCACATATAGAGTCCTATATCTGCGATCACACTAAACAAAGGTGTGAACGCACATGTGGGTATGATAATGACATATAAGAAATCAATATAACATGTGTAGTAAAGTGAACATGAAAAACATGAGTAAGCAAGAGTAAATGCCCCCAAGATAATGCAGTATATTGTGGATGGATGGAATGGAATGCAATATGGAATGATAGGAGCAGTGTGCCCCCCGAGTGGATGGAAGTGTATGCAGTGAGGTTTATTTTTTTCCCCCTCAGCAGTCAAGAACGAACCATAAAAGAGAGTGCGTCATCAGGAAATGGTTGAGTAGATTTTGGTTGTATCTAGTGAATTGTAATGAGTATGTGTATGAAATGGTGATGAAATACGACATGTGGAGAGATGTGTGTGAACCCTATAGCCAAAGTGTATATCACGACTTGTTGAATAAAGAAGTGATGATTTATCCCTAAGCGTATATCACTAGAGGATGAATGTATGGGGATAAAACATATGTAAAGATGTGTGTGGACCTATAGCCTAAGTGTATACCACAACGTGTTGAATGCGTGAGTGATGATTTATCCCTACGCGTATATCACTATGAGATGAATGGATGGAGATGGGTGATGATGTAGCCTAAAGTGTATGTCACTATGGGATGGATAAGAAGGGAGTAGTGATGTACCATGTTGGTCTAAAAATCTGTCGGTTAGGCAGGTCGTGGGGAAACAGGCCAACAGTGTGCAAGGCAAAGCCCCTCTTTGAGACAACAAAGCGAAATTGGTTTATTGATAATCTATCAAGCATGAATCTATGCAAATCGACACTATTCTAACTTCAGGGGGGTTTTGGGATCTCATCCCAGTAGAGGTAGTTCCAACTATGAACAGAAAGGTAGAGGGAAGGAATGAAGGAGGGTAGATCTGAAGGAAGAAAAGAAATGAATTCCAAGATGAAAAGGTCAGAAGGTTTATGCTTTGGGCTAGTAGTAAACAGAGCCAAACTTACTTGCATAAGAAAATAAAGCAATATTGATGAACATATGACAATAATAGGAATGAATCAAACAAAATAAAAACATAGACCTAACTTATCTGATGCAAATAACACATACATTAAGCACAAAGTCTGAACATATGGATTAATATTTCTTCTGTTACAAGAAAATACAAAGTCTTTCTCTCTTCACTCACTTTTCATACAAAAAAATGTCCACCCTTGAATACAACAAGTATTCAAGTATTTATAGAAGGAGAAGAGGAAAGAAGACAAAAGCAAACCAACCACTAACAAAATATCTTACAAGATATTTACAAAAGATCTAAAATATCTAAAAAATCAACAGTTGACTTTGGGCAAGTTTTTGGATGACAACATCCCATGGTGCAACATGGATGAGGTCATCATATATGCTAACATGCTTTTTAAATATTTTACAAAAATGATCAACGCATACACGAGAGGAGAAACTACTCCTCATCATCCCTTTGTTCAAACTTGATGTCTTGCTTTTGATCAAGAGAGTTGATGTGACAACCGCGCTCGATATTCCTATAAACTTGCTGATCATTGTTTGAAGTTGATCATGGTTGAGGACCATTAAAATGGTCACGAATGACTTTGCAAGTTTCTTTTTCATTCTTGAGCTTGTCAGGTAGCGAGGCGAAAGTGTCGCATGCATTGATTCAAAAGCCAATAAAATCAAGGCAAGCCAAGATGTTATTGATTGACTCTCAGTCAAAAGTGACCTCTGGTGCCAAACCTTGAGTGACGATAGCCTTGAAGCGCTGGAATGTACCATTTGCTTCCCTCAAGGTTATATGATTCACTGAGAATCCTTGGAGACATTTTTGTAACTGTCTGCTCCATGTTGTATCGTGCATCCATGGCTTCATCTTTGATTTTATCGATTCTCTCTAGGATATATTCCATCTGATCAACCCGGTAATCTAATGCAATGAGTGCTTTATTATGTGCACGCGGGTGATCGATAATGCCGAACTTCAATAGGTCATCAGCTAAGCAGTTAACCATTGTTTGGAATGTTTCATGCTGCAACCTAGTGTTATCCAACTCTTCGGATATAGCACTTGCTACTACTTGTAGCTCCTTATTTGCTTGAGTTATATCCTAATAGAGCAATGTGAATTTCCCAATCATTTCTTCACTATCTCTGAGGATCCGCTTGATCTAGGATGATACTGCCATGCCTTGTTCACCAATCTTAACATATTCATCTATTTCTCTTGATTGAGAACTTGAATGGGTACGGTGGCAGTCACAGGAGGAGCGTTGCCCATTTTCTGCAATGCTCATAGGAGATGTTTGTTTTGTTCCTTGAGTATTCTTTTCTCCTCTTTTGCCTCTTGGAGCTTCTTGCAGAGAGTATCCATGGCAGACAAGGCTTCTCCTTGCAGGGTTTCAAATGAGGTCCCCATTGCGACTTGAGTCGTTGTGAAGTCTGTGGGAGACATATCTTCTTTTCTTTTGGTGGGATCTGGGTAAGATTTCTCTATGACTCTCTCCCCTCGAAGTGATTTTAGAAAAGCAATTTATCACTTTCTGCTTCTTGGTTCCCTTCTTCAGAATAACGGAGAAATCCATGGCTGCAATGGGAACTTTTCTCTTATGCTGGCTCAGATGGTCAAAAATCCAACCAGGACTTATGGGAGTGGGAGTGGAGGAAGAAGAAGAAACGAGAGTGAGAGGGGGAGCAACTGCAGAGGCCTCAGGGAAGTGTGTTGAAACACTTGGTGGTGGCATTGACAAGGATTCCAATGCACCGTTGCTTTTGGGGCCTGGAGTTACTAACGGGGAGGAGAAGGATGTGGGAATGAAAGGGATCATCATTAGGATTAAAGAAACATGGGGTGATAGATCCACAAGAGAGGAGAAGATGGAAGAGGCGGGAGATGGAAGGGAGGAAGGGAGAGGAGAAGACACATTCATAGGGATAGATGCTTGAATGATAGGAGGAGAGGGAAGAGTGAAAGGGACGTGGGATACCTCAATAGTCGTAGTTGTGATAACATCCTAGGTGGATGTATCCATTGAAACATTTGTTGTTTCTTCTTTACCTAGAGACACCAGGTTGACTACTTGCTTCTCAGAAGTAGGAGGAATACTTTCAGGAGTTTCTTCTTATCTGCTGGGTTCACCCTCCTTGTCTTTTCCTTTTCCTTTCGGCACATGGGCTAGTCTTGGAGGTGCTCTGCCTGAAGGAGAAGACGTGAAGTCAACTCCAAGGTATGTGAGACCATTCTGTTTGCACTAATGTTCATTGCGCTGCAATGTGGGCTTAACCCTTTCTTGAATGGTTTTCGGTGCTTTGGCTCTGTCGATCTCCGCGAATGGCCAATCATCCCCATTTGTGTCAAGGTAAACCTGATCAATTTCTTGATCAGTCTCTTGGAATTCCTTTGGGACAATAGCAAACGCCATAATGGATGATCTCTTCCAGAGCCAGCTGGGAGTGATCCTTTCACCCGATGTCTATCTCATGTGTCAAGTCGATCCAAATGTCCTCGATCTTGAGAACATGGATGGGATCAATTTTTGCCTTCGGGAGGTAACTCCGGTAGTCAAAGATCGGCCTTGCTGGGAAGTTGTGCTTCAAATTCAGTAGCTCTAGCTCAGCATACATCTCCTATGCTTTGGTAAGTGTAGGGAAAGTGTATCGACCAACTGTAAGGGGGAATGGGGTTCCTCCTTTCTTTCTCTTCATGCACTTTTCATGGTAAGTGATTAGCTGCCTTGAAAATTCCAGGAGGATCAGCTTGGGCCATGTGAACCTTGGCAGCTTTGTTGGTTCTCCCTCAAAATTCACAACTCTAAGGTATGTGAATGTGGGGAATTGTGTGAAGAACGCTTCCCATTTCTTTGTAGCAGCAATCACACTTGGGCTGGTCCGAACGTGTCTCATGTTTGGCCTCAGCAAGTAGATTACCTCATAGAAGAAGGCATCATTAATTTTAGAGAACTGAGAGATGCTAGCCTCGAGCCTTAGCTCTGGAAAAAACTCATATATTTTGACTTGGGGCCATACCCCATTTCGAGTTAATCTCGCGAAATCCCTCTCTGACACAATAACGTATAAAATGTAGGAATTCATGTAGAAATTCCTAGTTGTTAGAACTTGTTGAAGCTGTTGGAGATGGTGTCACTGATGATTTCACCCAGCCAAAGCATTGATTAGGTGCATTCTTTCTCATGTTCTCTAGATACCTCAGCATCCACTTATGGAAATAATGGGCATTAGGGAGCCCAAACACTATGTTTAAGAAGGTGATTGTATCACTCAACTCCTCATTGAAGTCACTACGGTGGATGGTTTGTGGCCATCTGCTCACCAGCTTCTTGTTCTTCAGATAAAGCTCATTCATCATCTACATGCATTTATCTTCATTATCATCCCATGCCTTCTTGTAGTCTTCGATACTTATTTCTACATATTGCCTGTGATGAGGAATGCCCAGGATCATCTCAAAGTGACGAGATGTGAGGTTTATGATGGTCTATTGTTATTTATTTTTGACACATCTAGTGTCTTTGTTATAGCATCGGGTAACCAACATGATAAACTCATTATTTACGGCACTCACTGGAAGCCCAGCTGCAAAGTGCAGTCCACTGCCTACTAATTTGTTCATCCATGGGCCACTGCTTGCCTGAGTGGTCCTTGCCCAGAAATCATCCATGTCAATATAACCCAGCTCAGAGTCTCTGATGTCAAGGCTGCACTCTACATATGAGTCAAGCATTCTGACTCTCTGATACTTATACTTCATCTCTTGTTCTGACTGCTTAGCTTTAGCTTTAGCTTTAGTTGGTTTCTTGCTTGATGAAGACATATGTGAGCTCAAGGATGGATGTTGTTGTTCTGCAAGAAGAATCAAGGAGGTCCAACATAGAAGAGCCATGTCAACCGTCATGTTATTCATAATGAAAGCTTATAGAATGAAGAACGAGCAATTATAAGCCTTAGGGCGCAAGGCGCAGGTTCACAGCAGGCTGCAGGGGTCTAATATGCTTTAATGCATTTGGCAAGGTGTCAACACAAGAAAAGTTGTGCCAGGTGTTGACATGAGAAAATTTGCACCTTGTTTAGAAAGGGCGCAATTTTGAGAGGTTTTGCACGACAAGTTTCAGCGCCAAGGATAAAGCATGGGGCGCGGATTTGCAGCATGCAACATGTTATGTTGATGTTAAGGAAGTTGCGCTTACGCCTTAGGAACAATCTGCTTTGGCTAGGCGCAGAAAAAGTTTGTGTTGCATGTGTTTAAAGTGCACCAAAGTGCAACTGTGGGAGGTGTAACATCTCATGTAGAAAAATAGCGCACCAAGGGTTTCAACAGTTTGATCATTTTGGCAATTTATTGATTTCTTTTCCTCTCTCTTTTGGATTTGTCAAATGGAAAAGAGAGGGTTTGTTTAGCAAGGCAATAAGTAGGGAAAGATGATTTTTTTGGTTTCTTTAGAGGCAGGGGTCTTCCAGATTTGTAGATCTGGAAGGAGAGGCAAAAGGGCTTCAGTTGGTTTGTAGATTGTTAGGTTCTTTTAGATTTAATCTTTTGATACAAGCCTAGTACCTAACACAACAAAAACAAAAAACAACAACAAGGAGAGGAGCCACTTACCAAGATTTATAAAAGATGAAGAACGACGTGGGGTCCACAAGCTTCGAAAAACGGCATGCAGGGGTTGACAAGGATGGCTGACAGGCACAGAGAAAATACCTTTCACAATTTTCAATTCGTGAAAATGACAGGTGTCAGGCGCATATTTATAGAAAAACTAGCATTTATGACCTCACCAACTTCTTTTGGCATGATTTTTAGAGTGTCGACACGAGGAAAAGTGTGCCTTAGCGCAAATTTATTGACGTCGACACAACATTTCCAGCGCTTAGAAAAATGTTTAGCGCACATTTCTGGATGTCAACACAACATTTCCAGTGCTAAAGGGTGTTTAAAGGGGCGTAATGTTTTGGATGTTGACATAACAATTTCTACGCCTAAGGAATTTAAAGGTGGGCGCAATTTTTAGGATGTCGACACGAATGAAACAATGCCTTGTTCAAAAAGGCACATTTTTTAGAGTGTCAACATGTAACTTTCTGCGTCGAAGGATAAGCAGAAAATGGCTAAGTCCCGAAACAATTTGATTTTTGAAAGGGAGTTTCGGGCCATTTTGAACGTTATCAAACTTTCCTAGGGGCCAAAATAGAATTTTTGGTATAGTTACCTGCAAATTGCCCTTGTCAATTTTATAGGATAACATACCCTAGGGTGTATGCCACTATAAGATGATAATGGGGGTGGTGATTTAGCCTAAAGTGTATACCACTACAAGATGATAGAAATGGGTGACAATTTAACCTAAGGTGTATGTCACTAATGCGGGAAATGTTGGATGAAGAAAATGTTACATTGGTGAATGTAAGGTCCATTTGATTTGTAAACCCTCGGCAGTCAAGTATGGACCAAGGAACTAAAGTACAACATAGGGTGATGAGTGCAACATGTAGAAGACAACGTAGTGTAAATGACCAAGTGATGAATATGGGATGTAAATGCATGTTGTGGGCAATGTAATGTAGAATGTGTAGTGTATATAGAATATGTAATGTGTGAGATGCAATAGTAATTGTATATAGAAATGGAATATGTAAGTATGATAAGATGAAACTAGACCCATATGTAATGGAATCTAGTGTAGTATGTGTTACGAATATATTGTGTAACATTATTAATAATATAGTTTAGAATAATTGTGAAGTTGTGAGAACAACTCACGTTGATAGGAGTGTGAGAGATCTTATAGGGATGAGATAAATTGAGAGAGATATGAGGGATAAAAGTTGACTCCTTACTTTAAGGAGTCATTTACCTATATATGTATGTAATCTCTCTAGTGTAATCTATCCCGAATGAATTCTTTTATTGATATTATTTGATTAAGTGTTTTTATCTGCAAATTGGTTTATTGAGAAGCTCTACCAAACTTCATTTGGTATCAGAGCAGATATGGCTCGGTGAGAATTTGCAAGGGGTAGTGATTGTTTATGATCATTATAAATTCTCATTCTATGGGAAATTTGCACCTGTCTGGCCCGCATATCAGTGGTAACGTGGGATCAAAGATCTACTTTGCAAGATTTGCATCATTTTTTGTGAACTCATTTGCATCTACATGAAGATATTGTTGGTGAATATTAGTCAGATCGTGTGCACCAAAGGACTTTATTAGAGCTAGATATATCTATTGGAGAGTGAATCTGAGTATTGGTTGAAGCATAAGCATGCATAGCAAGGAAACGTCTTATCCGTGGATCTAATAGTCTTATAAATCTTGGCATCTATTACTGCAAGAGAATACATTATAGATCAGCCATGTATCCATGAATAGTTGCATGGGAGATCCAAATAAAGTTGACATTTGTTGGTGCAACATTGCAAGCATCTATCCAAGCTTTCGGCGCATGGTAGAATCTAATTGGAGAGCATAAATTTGTATCTCCTGCTACGTTTCTAATCTGGTTTGACATCCCTTCTTTATCATTGGATCTTCATTAGAATGTCTGCTACGTTTTAATCGATCTAGATTTTCAGTTTCAGGTGCATGTGTATCAGTATTCATGCAGTTTTTGGTCAAAATTCACCTCTAAGTTATATTTCTATCCTTATGCTATGACAATTTTCTCCACATTTTGATCTGCAGTTTCCAGGCGATCAACAATTTTATTTTGGTTTTGTTCTAGTCGTTTCCTGTGACAAATGTTTGACAGTTGTATTGTTTGCTTTAAGCTATAATTAAAATTATAATTTTTGTCCATGTCGTGTAATTCTTGTTTAGATGTCATAAAGCATTATGCTTTTCTAATATTGTTTTAGGTTATTTAAAAAGTAATCTCAATTTATTACTTTTTAAATGAATTTCGTCAAGTATCATTTTATATCTTTTGTCAAATTGTCAATAGAGTCAGTTTGAGTTTAAGTCAAGAGTCATGTGTTTATTAAAATTCATTTGTTGTTATAAATGTAGTAAAGTGTTTGTCAAATTTTTAAATAGTTTGTAAAAAAGGTGTATTTTCGGTTGAAACCGACACCTTTTTGTGTCAAATTGTGGAGAGTCATAATGGATAAATTGAGTCATGTTAAAAAAATTGATGGAAAGGATTTTCACACCTGGCAAGTACAAACTCAGTTGACACTCATTAACAAAGATTTGTGGGACATTGCAGATGGAACATTCAAGAAACCAACCGATGTTGATGAAGCGGCCAAATGGGAGAGTACAGATCGTAAAGCAATAGCAATCATTGGACTTGGGTTGTTTGATGCATATTTGCATCATAAAGACCTTTCAAAAGGTTCAAATTTCATTTAGACAACATTGAACAAGTTGTTTGGATCCCAAACCGGAAGTGCAGCGGTGACCTTAAAGTAGAAGTTGTTCGGACTCAAGATGGATGAAGGAAAAAACATGGTACAACATATAAGTAAGTTTCGGTCTATTTTGAATTATTTGTCAGGGATAAAAATTAAGTAGAGGATAATGATGCAAAAGTTGTTTTGTTGAATAGTATGCCATCTCACTATTCAAACATTGTTTTTACTTTGAGCAAGATCAATCCCAGCCTAGAAGATCTAATTTTTTCGTTGATAGATGATAAGACTGTTACACCAGAAGAAATTGCAATGTATGATAAGAACAAGTCATATGATAAAGTGAGATTTAAATCTTATTTTAAACAAAGATCAAATTTCAGAGATACAAAGAAACATATCACTTGTTACTATTGTAAACAAGATGGACATCTATCTATAAACTGCAAGAAAAGAGCACGATATTTACTTGATGGAAAAATAGAAGAAAGTGCCATGGCTGCTGATGAAGAAGAAGATAGTGATAAAGAAGAACCTTTGGATTATGGTTATAATTCTGACGATTTTCTATACTAAATAAGCAGCAGCACATGGAAGTTGGAGGCAACGGAGGAAGGAGGACAACTAGTGTCCTCTCGCCAGCCACAAGCGATGAGGCCGCATAATGAGTTAATGGCATTTTTTTAGTTGTGTTTCATTGTTTGTAATAAGAACAAATGTCACATTCCTGTTCAGAATTGTATTTCCTTTTATAACCTCTTGATGTAAATATGTTGTAGTAGAAATATAAAAGCACAAGAAAAAGTAGAATCATGTTTTTCTTGAAGAGGATGAACAGAGGTTCATGAGCAGGGGCTCGTACCTAGGACAGAGGTCCATTTTTTGTCAAACATGGGTTCATATTTGGTGAACAGAGGTTCGGCGTACCAAGATCATGAGCATACAGAGGCAGGCAAGCTATAGAAGACATGTGAATGTTTTTCTCTACCTTATTCACATTAGGGGAGTGTGTAATAGGAAATAATAATGTAAACAATAGGGGAGTGAATGTTACGAATATATTGTGTAACATTATTAATAATATAGTTTAGAATAATTGTGAAGTTGTGAGAACAACTCACATTGATAGGAGTGTGAGAGATCTTATAGGGGTGAGATAAATTGAGAGAGATGTGAGGGATAAAAGTTGACTCCTTACTTTAAGGAGTCATTTACCTATATATGTATGTAATCTCTCCAGTGTAATATATCCCGAATGAATTCTTTTATTGATATTATTTGAATCGGTGTTTTTATCTACAAATTGGTTTATTGAGAAGCTCTACTAAACTTCTGTATGTAGAATGCATATGATGAATAAATGCTCTATGTGACTCATGCAATGTAGGAAATGTAGGGTGTGTAGAATGGGCAATATGTAAGATGCGATGATAGGGGTAAATAGAAGTAGAATGTGTAGTGAGAGAATGTAAAGCTAGACCCATATATAATGTGCCCTAGCATAAATATGGAATGTAAGAAAGAGATGCAAAACTAGACACAGATGATATAAAGACTAGTGTAGTGTGGATGATATAGATGATGTATAAATGACTAATATATGAGGGATGTATAGGATAATGTAGGATGTAGGCTATGTATAGAAATGATGATAGAGTGTAAATGTGTATAACCTAGAGTGCAGTGTATGGGGTTCAGTGTAATGGTAATCCATAAACAGTCCAATGTGAAGAGAATCACAAGAGTGTGTCATCAGGTAATGAGGGTGTGATGATGTGTGGGATGGTATGCCCATCGATAAAGACAACATGTGTGTGGTAATATTATATGATAATGTCAAAAGAAGAAGGGGGGATGTGTACTGAATATGCCCCCCAAGTGGATGATAACGTGTGTATTTATGTAATAAATGATGTATGTAGGTGATGAGACATGATGGATTTTGTTTAATTGATGATGCGTAAGGAGTATTATAGATGTGTGTATGTATAGGTGGTGATGTAATGGAAAAATATAATATGTCGAGAAGAAAACACACACACATCACCAAATCTGTTGTGCAGCCCCGTCGCTGATGACTAACGAGAGGACGTTGGTTGTCCTCCTTCCTCCAATAACATGCTGCTAACTCAACCTGATTTGGATATGAAGCTCAACTGTTTCCACATTGTTTATTATATCTTCCCTCCTGCAATGTGAAACACTTTATTTTTCTAGACGTTGGGTAACACCGAAAATGCGTCCATAATGTATTTTTTAAACATCATATTTTTTGAAATTTAAATCAATGTAAAGAGGATAAAAAAACAAACACTTTTGCTAAAAATGGCACTCGATTTCGATGTACCAAGCAAAAGTTATTGAGGTTTTAATTTCCTGTAAAAAAAGGCCCAATTTGAATTAAAATTGGATCAACGATTAAAAATTTGCTCCAGATGAAAAGTAAATTTATCGTGTGACCACTCGTTGGAACTGGGAGGAAACAAGGATTCCAAAAATGTCAAAGGTCCAAAAAAAATGGTGTCGGAAAAATATTAATTTGGCTAAAAAAATGTAATAATTGCCCTTAAAATGCAACTATTAAACAAAAACTATAAAAATTAAATTTTTTGAACTATAGTCTTTGCTAAAAATTAAAAAAAAACAGCCAATCACAAATGGCTGCAAAAAACTCACAGCTTCATTGGAGTGACAAAATGATTTGCTGATAATTCCACAACCAGAGCTTCGTTTTATAAACCAAAAAATGCGTTGGAAAGGTGCTTTCAATACCTCTGCAATGGTACTAACAAAAGTTGATTTCATCACCTGACCTAAAAGTTGTTCATGACTAAGTTTTACTTGAATTTGGAGTTGTTCTTCATGCATGAACTGCAAAAGGTCACTGTCTGCATGTTTCTTAATTCTTTGTGATTTTTGTTCACGGATCATTGCAAAGACTTTTCTCAATGTTGAATTTGATCTGTGAAGAATGGTGGAGACGTCCAGTTCTTTGTATTTGCTAATGTAAAATGTCACTAACCAGACCCTAATGAACAATGCAAGAAGGAGACAATGATTGCACCAAGATTCACAATGCAACATGTGAAAACAATGATTAGGGTCATGCTATTATTTTGGTAAACATTGATTGAATGCTCCTTCAGAAGGTTGCATGCTTGAAAAGTATGAGATCTGACAGAGAGAACATTCAAAGGTCTGAATACTATAAATTTGAGAATGATAGATCATAGCTCGATAGAGATGACAGGATCTATAGCAATCTATAGCTAGAATTAGCACCGATCTGCTATAAAGTTATCTGACAGTTTGGAAGTGCAAACAACTCTCAGACATAGATCTATGAGCTATCAATTAAATGATTCACATGGTCTAAACTGTGCCTTGGGTAGATTACATCGGAATGTAATATCAATAACAAAAAGGAACAATTCTTGTCAAAGATCAGAGAGTCGTGTGAATAAGGATGGGCCCCCACAATACACCCAAATTGAATCACCTAAATATTCTCCATTACAAATTATTGGAAGCATTGCAATAAGATGGTTACCTCTTCACATACCTGAGCATGTATCTTCAAACATGGATATGATGAAACAAGTAGAGCTTGGAAGGCTATACGGTCTCTTACTTACAATGCATTCCAACAGATCTCCAAAGCATTAATCTCCAGTTTTTCAATCTTCAATACATATTTGGCAGTGTAGAAAATATACTGAAATGACCACCTAATTTCTGTCAGCAGATTCACCTGTTCTGATACCAAATAATGGTGTTTAACCAGATTTACACAAATAAATTCACAGAATAATGATCTATCATTAAATTTGTTCCGAATGTACATTCACAATATATTAGCCATATATATAGGCTTTTAGATAGGCATAACAACTCTAACAATGCATACCTATATTCTCTCAACCACTCACTAATTATGTAAATTGTTATAACACTAATAACAATTTACTCAACCACATTATAATATATTCTCACATATATATTATGCAAACCCCTATGAACACTAATAGGATTATTCCTAACAATTTTATGGTAAAAGACCCCTCAACAGACATATAAGAACCCTAAGAATATGAGTGTGTCAGCAGGAAGGTAAAGTAACAAAATTTGCCTACCAAAGGCCAAGTTTATGCGTGGTGGAACCTTGTTGTACAAAGCTTGCAGTAGAACTAGGTGGTGGCGGTGAAAATGAAAATGTATCATAAAAACTAGGAGGAGGATTAAATGCTTTAATAAACTTAATTGGTTGGAGTGTAGATTTGGGAAGATGCCATGTTGTACTAAATCTTAAGGGAGGTTTCTTAGGTTTATTTTATAATGTGGTAGATGACCTAGCGGGAGTGGTTTGTGAACTAATTTTGATAGGTGGGTGACATTTTTAACTTAGGGAAACCATAGGTGATGACTTAGGTGGCACTTGACTAACCAACGAAAGTGTATGAGAAGTGGTATAGCGATGCTTGGTAAGTGGGGGAGAAGCAATATTAGAAATAGGAGAAGCGCTTGTTGAACTAGGAGAAGGATCACTATGCACATGGGACTTCCTTAGAAAGATCAGGAGGAAATTCACTAGTAACCATGGGAGCTTGTTGAGATGGATCTAGACTAATCGAAGGAGAAAGAGACTTATGATCCCATGTGGATGTGACCTTTGGAAGGGGATTTTGTGTAATGAATGAAATAAGACCTTGACGAGTAAGACTTTGGATTAGGCGATGCAGGGTGAGGCAAAAATTTGCATTATGTACATTGATTTAATGATAATTGCAATATGGATGACCTGGATATTTTGTTAATCGACAAGGCAAATAGTAATGAGTATGTGGTAGAGTGATCAACTTACGACTAAAGAGTTGAGTAAGAATTGCATGTGGCGTGGTATTATGCTCAAATATGAGAGGCTCGGGCAAGGGCATGTCTTGAGGTTCAACTAGATGACATACAGTGGACATAGATTGCATATAAGATGTAGAAGGAACACAAAAATGTGATTGTGAAGCATCCTTAAGCTGTTGAATTTCATATCTAAGGGATGTGATGGTGGATTCCATAGATTGAATAGAGGATGTATGCAATTGAGAAGCATCTTTAAGTTGTTGGATCTCATATCTAAGAGATGTGATTGTTGATTCCATAGATTGCATAGAGGATGTATATGATTGAGAAACATCCTTAGATTGTTGACCTTCAGATCTAAGAGATATGATTGTGGATTCCATGATAGAAAATTTTTCATGTAAGGCCTGAATCAAATCTAAGATGGGTTGGTTAGATGGATGGTCAGCAAGGTTAAGGTCGACAAAGAAAAAATGAAGCATAACACTTAATTTGTGTGGTGGCATATTGTCATCAAAATACTTGGTGTCTAGGGATTGTTGGAAAATAGCCTGACAAGTGGGATGTCTCTTAAGTAAATTAGATAAAGAAGCTTGACCCATGATATAAGAGGAATAAGGATCCTAAGCGTGAAATACATCAGGTTCGCCAAAATGATTAACAAAAATAAAGTCTAAATGGCTAAATGGGGGTATAGGGGTATTAATGTTAATCTAATTAGGAGGATTAAAACATTATATAAATGGAGCTAAAATAATATGGAATAAGTATAATTAATTATTCTAAATGAAAAAAACCCTAAATATTCAAGAGAAGGAAAGGAAATGGCTTAGTTGATTGGAAAATATTGTTGCGGGTTGTTGTAGGTCTGAAAGTAAAATATGGAAGTGCATACGATCACTCAGGAACCCTGTGAAGACCATATTTGGAAGATCTGAACAGACTGGGGTGCCTAGGAAGGTACTGGGGTGCCCTGGTTTATAATCCAAGTGTACTGATCTCTATAAATGCTCATAAACTAATTTTAGTATGATCGCAAAGTGTTTCTAAATGCTTCATGTCTGTTGCACTAGATTCATCGGATGAGTTGTAGAATGACCTGCAATGCTAGAGGAAGTATCAAACCCTAGAAAAATAAAAGATGTAAATGAATGGGTTAGACTGACCTCAGCCATTAAACTAGTGGTCTTATCACTAATCATTGCACTACATTTCAGACCCGAATGTAGTTTTGGTGAGTGTGTGCATGTCATGCCCTAGGTGCTCTCGTACTAGTCGCACTTTATGAAATAGCGAGCAATAGTAACTATAGAAAATGTAAATAGCATGTATGCATGGAATAGAATAGAATTCCCCCTATGTAGTGTGTGTGATGCATATCTCCTAGCCTTGATGCATGACACTGTGGATGCAAGTGATGCAATGGATGCAACTCTAGATAGAGTGATAGTGGTATGTGACATTTGGACCCTCATTATGGTCTTATAACTTTATATTATAGTGCCCAAGCTTAATTTCATAGTTAATCCCGACAAGGCCAACTGGGAAAAGGATAAGGATGAAAAACGACTAGAAAGGCCCCAAAAAGAAGCGATAAAGGATGTGCATAGATCAGGGCACCCCAGTACAGGCTGGGGCACCTTGATTTTGGGCTACAACGACGGGGTAGTTACGAAATGGATGGATAAGTGCAAGAAAATATGTGGGAATGATGAAATAAGATATAAAATAAAGATGGCCAAAATTTGGGATTAATTAGTACTTTATTCACTTGAGAACCTTCTAAATAGTAGTATAAGACTGAGCTAAATAATGTCTAAAGTGCATAATTTTGTGTCTATAGTGTTTTGGTTTGATTGGTAATTATTTGATACGGTGCACTAGGTTATTCTGGGTTTTCTATGAAGTATTTGACAAAATTGTTGCACAATTTTTTTAAACTTTCTGATCACAGAGTCATCTCATATGCATTTGGGGGCTTTATTTTTACATGAAATGATCTCTTTTGCATTGAATTAAGGTGATGACACAGCCATAAATCTTCTACACGGGGAACAAGAGAATCATGGAAGAAAATGCCACACCTACAGTAGATAGTAACCAAAAATTTGAAGGACGCACAAATTGTGTCTTAACAAAACAACAAAAAAATCAAGAGGGAAGACTGGTTTCAGAGATTAAACATTTGGATCCTCAAACAAGCATGTTATTCCCATCTAGCTTGACTCATGTTTCAAAATATTGATCTAACCACACAACAACTACAACAAAAGACATAAAAGCATTTCCTATTCACCTTAAAAATCATGAGGATAATCAGATCAAACTTGTGGATATAGGAGAGAGACTAACATTTGTGAATGCCAAACAATATAAAAGGATCTTACTACACAGATGGGTTAAAATAATAAGAAAGATAAAGTGGTTGGGAGGTAAAAATTTTACAGTAATTCTTCCCAAGTCTACCATCAACATCCTCACCTCACTAAATGCAAACATAACACAAGAACTGCTCAAAATGTGGATAAAAACCTGAGGTGATCACTCAAAGATAGTTTACTGGTAAAAAGGGGAGGTGAAGAAATGGGAGGTCATGCAACATTGGGAATTTAACAAAGAGAGGGAGGTTGGAAATTGATTTAACAAAAATAGAATGTAATGTTAAACCTTATATTTCAATGTGGCAGTAAATAAATAAGAAATGAAGTACACATTTGGCCTAAGATATAAGCAATGAAAAATGTAAAACCCTAAGAGCAAGAGGGAAAAAAGAAGACTTAGTTGATTTATAATAATCCCGGAGGTGCGCAGAGCTGAAGAACTGGTAAAAGAGAAGTACAGACTGTCGTAACGAATCCTAGAAAAATACAGAAGCATTGAAATAAGTTAGACTGGGGCGCTTAGACTGGGTCAAGGGCGCCTGGGGCACTGCAGACATCCTCTGGGCATCTGTGACTGCTTAGAACCTTAGAAACTCAATTTTGTAGGGTCGTGAGATGTTCATTGTGTGTCACCTTTAGTCATTTGTAAATCGCTGCTTGATTGTCGAATTCTCCTGAAACCTGCAAAGAGAAATAACACCTACGAAACCCCAAAACACATCAAATCCTAAAAATAAAAAAGATGCAAATGGGGAGTCAGAATGAGAATGGAGGTCACCTAACTGAGTGAACTTACGATTCAGGTGTTGCACTACATTTCAGACTCCATGTAGTTTTGTGTGTGCGTGTGTAGAATCGTGCCCTAGGTGGATCTTGTGCCAGATGCACTTAAATAGAGAGTAATATCTAGGTGTAGAAGATGTAAATAAATATGTGCATGGAAAAATGAAATTCCCCTCCTATGCATGTATGCAAAAATAATACTCCCTTGTCCCTTGTGTGAAGCTAGATGGATGCTTGAATGCTCTTCTAATGGCCTTTAGATGGAACCTTATGTAATGATAGTAGATGCTTAGTGTGTGGTCATTTATTATGGTCACATAGCTTTGTATTTATATTATTCCCTTGTTTGAATTTTGTAATTAACCACTAAAAGGTTTACCACTAAGAAAATAAGATGCCCAATAGCTAGAAAGGACCCAAAATATGCGGGCAAGATACAAAGAGGTCGGGAGTGCCCAGAGGGGACTAGGGTGCCTATCGTTGGTGTCCTAACTGGGCGCTAGTGTCCAGACTCAAAAAAACTAAAGTGTCGAAAGTTAGACTGGGCAAGAAGGTGTGTAAGACCAAGAAGGTAACCAAAAAGAAAGCAAAGAGGCTAAAGACAATGGTCAATTAGTGCTTTTCTCGCTTAGGAATCATATGAATAGTGGTATGTGACTAGGACCTAGAAATGTACCCAAAGTGTGTGATTTAGTGTCTACATTTACCCCCACTTTATTTTGTTGAGAGAATGCTCGATAACATAAAGTAGATGAGATATATGTACTTTAACCATATAGATCGATGTCAAAAACGTGTTAAAGAGACAAAAAAAGAGTGGAGTGATAAAAATGAAGCATGAAAGCTAGAAAAGAGGAAATGAAAATGACCACAGGGGTGAAAGTGTATGTGTGATATCGTGTTGTACCCATTTTCAATGTTGCTTGATGCTTGATGATGTGATTGTTGCTTCCCATAAGGACGAACCTACAAAAGAGAAGAGCAAACGAGTAGTCAAATATGTGTATATGAAAGATTCGATCCAAATGAGTAAAAATTATGTAAACATGTGAAAAGGAACATGTGCACATGATCTGTGATGAGTGAAAAGAGTAGAGAGGATCCTGAAACTGTCGTAGAAGAATGATTTTTTTGGGCGATCTCATGCCAAGAATATTTTTTCGGGTGATCTCACGCCAATTGTGCCAAGTGTGAGTTTTTTGGGCAATCTCACGCCACAGTAGAAGAAGTGTAGGGAGAAAGGTCTAGTGTTATTCTCCAACCTTTGCCTGCTTCCCAAAATATAAACACCACTACAGATGGTGTGTTCAAATATGATCCAGTTCGATCCAATGTGAAAATAGAAAAGAGGTGAAAATATACATGCTGAATGTTGAAGGATTGTGCATGTCTTGTAAAAGTCATGTAAAACTATTGTAAACTATTTCAAATTGAGAAAAAATGTGTAATTGCCCCTGGTCATAGGCGTCTAGGTCATACACATCCAGGAAGGGTCAGGGGTGCCCAAGAGCTCATTTATGTGTCTTGGCGTTGGCATCTATGTTGTGCTAAAGACCCAAGTATGATTATGGGACGTTTATGAGACTGTGTTGTACCAGTACTGAACTATGTTGTACTGTGACTCTAAAATACTATATGGCGTGACTGATTCACCCAATGATGCCCCCTCATTTGGGGTGCATGCGAAGTCACTAAGGAGAATACGGCCCAAAGGAGGACCAACCACTAAATTGTGACTGATACTCTACAGGGGGAGGGAATGTGCTTAGTAAAAACCAAGGAACACGTAAACAAAGTGGCTGGAAAACATGTGTTAGTAAAAGCAAGATAAACATGCTTATAGAAAATAGTGTGTAATATAGCATGCAAGAAGACAAAGTAGACCGCAAAAAGTGGGTTTCAAACATGGGATATCACTCACGATGTTGCAAGACAATCAAGGCCGAAGTGGCCAAAAACACAAAAGCAGTGAACAAGCAAGACATAGAGCAAATCCCACAAACAATGGCATACAATATCAAGCAATGGAAAATAGTGACAAGCAAAGTAACATACAACCATGGTGGCAAATAGACCTGTAAAGAAAATGTTACACATGAAGCACCCATTAGCATGTTAGATAGATAAAATGTATGTCAAAGCATGTATGATTTGATATAAGATAGTGTGTTAGTATGAATAGGAAGTACTTAAATTGAAACAATAGTACCTATGATGAGTACGAAAGCAAATGCCCCAAGAGTCGCTATAGGACTGGTAAGAGGTATTGTTCCAAGCATATGTGATGCATGTAAGGATCTGTGTAAAATTTGCATTCACAACTAGAAGGCAACTGAACGTGCATGTGTATATATAGAAAAATAATTACATACAAAGTATTTTTCTAGCATGTGTAACAAAGCATACATGTAAGCATAAGAAAGCAAGATTAAATACAACTGAGATATGTGTATGATGTGAATGTGTATGGAATGGGATTCAAAGTGAGTTTGATAGAAGTAGCGTGACCCCTAAGTGAATGTGAATGAGTATGCATGAGATGAGGTTCATTTATATAAGACCCCTTGACAATCAAGAATGAACCATAGAACGAGAGCGTGTCATCGGAAAATGGTTTGAATATGTGCACTAGAAATATATGATCAATGACGTATAGAGCGTAGAGAGTGAGTGAGTGTTGTTAGGTGCATTTTAGATTGAGACCCTTAGTAGTTGATTATGAACAGTGGAACTAAAGTGAGTCATCGGGAAATAAGTGTTGCATGTGATAATAGATGCAATATATTGTGAATGTATAGAGCACAAAGTGTGTATAATATGTGATAGAAGTTGCTAGAAGGAGATGTGGCAATTTTACACAGTGTGAGGGATGTAATGTTGTGAGGTTCATGAATGTAGTGAGCCCTCAACAATCAAGTGTGAAACGTAGCACAATAGTGTGTCATTGGGTAGTGACGATGTGTGTGAGAATATGTGCTAGAAAGATGTGTCATGAATGTATAGAGCGCAAAATATGTGTACCAGTAGATGTCAGAAAAAAATATGTCATAAATGCGTTGAGTGTGAAGTGTGTAGTGTGTAGTGTGTGAGGTTCATTTATGTAGTATGCCCTCAACAGTCAAGTGTGAACTATAGCATGAGAGTGCGTCATAAGGTAATGACGATACAGGGGTATCAAGATGCGTAAGATGTGTGTGAAAGACTAAATGCGAAGTGTAGAGTGAACAAGTAGAAATGTAAGATACCTGATGATGATATGAGGTGGGGAGGAGAATAAGCATGATGCCCCAAGTGTATAAAGAGAAGAATGATCAAGTCACATCATCTAAGAAATCATCATTTTCATAGTCAAAATCGTATGGAGATGCGTATGAGACCTGATAAGCGATAGAATGTGGTTGATCATATAATGAGCCATTACGACATAGATTGTACATGCCCATTGCATATTCTTTGTCGTTGAAAGGTTTTGGTGGACATCCATGTGCATACCAATGAGTAAGATTTCGTGAATAGCTGAGAAATGAATCATTGCAAATAAAAACATGATCGAAGGGAATGGGAAATGAAATGTCATTATGGTCTAAATCCGGAGTGCCACCAATGTAATCAAGCCAATACTTCCCTAAAGTGAGTGGAGAAATGCGAGGAGTGCGTGCAACAAATACTGATAAATGGAAAACACGAAGACCATAAGAAGTTGTAATGCAAACATACCCATGATATAAATGAGGAGAATGTGACGGAGGTATGAGATCCTCTAGTGTGAATCCAAGTCAAGCCAAGCCATTGTATGTGCAAATTTTTTTAGAGCAAACAAGATCAAATGGGATGTGATGCCAACAAAAATTATACATGAAAAGCGTGCATGTGAAAGGAGGGAGTGTAGATGCAGGTCACTCCTGAGAAGATGAGGCAGGTGGTATGACGTCGAGTGTATGGAAAAACCCCTGATAAAGTACCATATCATAAATATAAGGAGGGGATTTTTTGAATTTATATTCACTAAAACTAACAACAATAAAATTATCATTGAAATATGACTCATCGATCTCAATAAGAGTGAAGTTAAGATTGCGTAATGTGTCATCATTAATCTCTACGACATCAACCTCATCATCTGAATCATCAGTTTTGGCATCTTCGATTAAGATAATATCATCCTGGTATCAGTAGGAATGGTGCTAAACAGAGGAATGAGAGAAGCCTCGGTAGGTGAAATGGTGGTGGTAACTGGAGCAGACACATTAGGTGAAATGAGATCAGTGGTGTGAATTGGAATGGACGGTATGCTTGTAGAGGTGGAAGAGAGTTGTGAAACACTAGATTGACCAATATCATATGTGTCTATATTGCTATATGGAATAGGCTGTGACGGAGAAATAGGCATAATAGTGATAGGATCTATGCGAAAAAATTGTAATGGATCAAGGTTGGCTGCAATAGTATATTCATATCCATCATGTAAGAATTCAACACACCAATGACTAGTAAACATGACAACATGCATTACGTGAATCCATGATCTACTGAGCAATAGATTAAACTGAAATGATGCATCAATGACGAAGAATGCAGTAGGAACAGTCTTAGGCCCAACTTGTATAGGTAACGTGATAGTGTCAAGGCATGTGCAAGTAGTGGATTCATAACCATGAATGAGAGTGGTATTCTTAGAAATGAGATTACACTTTTAATGTGAATAGAATGAAGGGTGGCCTCTAATGTTTGCCAAAAATTAGGTGCACTATGTAGTAAATCATAAAGGGAGATCTTATCCGGTGTATTCTTAAGTTTCTCTATGATATCATGACCCTTAGTAGTAAAAGGATTTATAGAAGTGATAGGTAGCAAAATAGATATTGGTTGAGCCGTGGGTGGACGAGTGCAGTGAGTGGTTACTACATTGATTGTTGGATCAATAATAGGCATAATAAAGAGAGGAGGATGTTGGGTATGAACTTGCATAAAATCAACAACAGTAGTAACCATGCCATAAACCTTAGTTGGGGTGAAAGAAGGATAAACAGATTGAGCCATGACTTGAGAAGAAGAATGCATACTCAGAAGGTAGGATTTGAATGGTTGGGTTCACCAAATGATTTAACAAAAATAAAATTGAATTTTAAACCCTATATTACAATGTAGGAGTAAATAAATAAGTAATGAAGTACATATTTGGCCTAAGTAATAAGTGATGAAAAATGTAAAACCCTATGTGCAAGAGGGAGGAAAGAAGACTTAGTTGATTCACAGTAATCCCGGAAGCATGCATAGTTGAAGAATTGGTAAAACAAAAGTACAGACTGTTAACGAAGCCCAAAAAAAATACAGAAGTATTAGAATAAGTTGTACTGGGGCACCTGGGGCGCTGTAGACCTCCTTTAGGCACCTGTGATTGCTTAGAACCTTAGAAACTCAATTTCGTAGGGTTTGCGAGATGTTCATTGTGCGTGGCCTTTAATCGTTTGCACTTTGTTACTTGATTGTCGAATTCTCTTAAAACATGTAAAGAGAAAGAGCACCTGCAAAACCCCAAACACATCAAATCCTAAAAAAAAGATGCAAATGGGGAGTTAGATTGATCCCATGTAGACATAAAGTCACTCACTTTGGGTAATTATCTAGTCTTGATCATATACTACTGTTCATATGGTTCCTAAGTACGAAAAGTAATATTAACCCATGTCTTTGGCCATCTTATGTTGCTTTATGTTGTTACTTTTGGTCTTGCACCTCTGTTGGCCCAATATATCTTTTCATACTTCAATTTTTCCCTTTTTGGATTGGAGCGCCCAACCCGGACACCAGCGCCAAGTGCCCTCATCCCCTCTGGGTGCCCCCTATCCTCTTTACACTTTACTCTCACTTTTTGGGTCCTTTCTAGCCGTTTGAGCATTGTATCTTTTTGGTAGTTGGCCTTTTTGGGGTTGATTACGAAATTCAAGTAAAGGAATCATATAAATATAAAGTTATGTGATCATAATAAGGGACCAAACACTAAGCACTAGTTATCACCACCTAAGGTTGCATCCATCAACACTTCTATTGCTCCATTTGCATCCATCTAGCTCCATCACAAGGGACAAAGGTTGGTTTTTTGCATCACACTTCATAGGATGGGAGTTCAGTTTCCATGCACACATTTATTTACATTCTACATCTAGCTACTTGCTCGTTTCACAAAGTGCAACACACACAAGATCAACCTAGGGCACAATTCTGCACACACACACACACAACTACATTAGGTCTGAGATGAAGTGCAACGCTTAGTGACAAGTCCACCATTTGTGGCAGCCAAGGACTGTCTGATCCCTTCATATGCATCTTTCGATTAGATTTCGGACCTCTTGCATAGACCATGACACCCAAATTGTAGACCATGGTGCCCCATGCACCCCCATTCCTTTTCCAAGCACTCGAGTCTAGCCAGACATCTCAGATTTACATTTTCTCAGGATCCTGTGTGACGGTTTCCTCCTATTCATCCAATCTCCACTGCGATAAAGTCCCACGATATTGAAAAATCAACTAAGGCTTTTCTAACCCTCTTTGCACATCAGGGTTTCATATTTTCATAGCTTAGTTGCTTGGGTATTTTTATTATTGCATTTATTTATTTATTTACTGCTCATATAACATCTAGATTAGGCATTTATTTTCATATTTAGCTTAATCATTTTGGTGAACCCATACTTGATTTTCACGCTTTTAGGATGCTCATTCTTTACTTCTCATCCCAAATTCTAGTCATCATGAGTATCTCAATCAATGATTTCACACTTGCAAATCCTGATTTAAGGCATAGAGTCTAGCATCTTCTTGTTACTACTCGCATTCCTATTGATATGCATCCGGACTTAGTTTATCAATCATTTGTCAATGCATTTTCTCAACATATTGCATTCAAATCTAATCCTCCTACCGATCTTACGACTTTTGACAATGATCCACCCTTACATATTATGATTCAAATTTATAATGTGGGTATCAAACGCACTTTAATTGACAATATATCTAACTCAACTTATATCATATGTCATTCCTAAAAAATCTAGGTATTTTTGTCGTTGTTGTTAACCCATCATGTCTTTCACTGCATACATATGATGGTTTTGTTCGTCTATGCATTGGTCACATTACATTACCTATCGTTGTAGGGCCAAAAACCATTAATATTTTGTTCTTTGTCATTGAATTTAGATTTCATACAACTATTTACTTGGTAGGCCATGGCTTCATGCCATGCAAGCCGTTGCTTCTACTGTACATCATCGCGTCAAATTCATACATGAAGGCATTGAATAATCTATTTTTCATGATCGTCACCCTTTCAAATATTGTGACTATGATCCTAATACTACACTTCCTACTCCACGCACTGATATTACTGATGATCCTCAATCCATGGACAAACTACCTCATTTTCCACCACTTGAAGGTGTTATTTCTGTGATAGATGTTTCTTTCACACCACTGCCTCCACCTGCTACTACTATTGACATGGTTATTTATCAGGGGCATGTCCAATCTATGAACATCCATCCATCCCCTACACCTTCACATGCACCACCTCTATTAACACGCCCACCTTTTACATGCACACTTTTCATGAATGGTTCATATTGGGAGCATATTCCATTTGATCCTACTTGTGATGTCACTATATGTTCACATGATGGTCTAGCTCGGCTCGACTTCGCTTTCGAGGATCTATATCCTCCTACTCATCATCCTCATCTATACTATGGATTCATCACTATCACTACTGCTTATGGTTTACGAGTCTTCCATCTCATAGTCTACCTCACGTGTACTCCTCCTTTTACTCCACTCACATTAGGGCAGTCTTAGCTTGTTTATATAGGGGGTACATTAGATGCTGATCATATTGATATCACATTTCCTATGCCCTTTGGACGTATATTCATTCGCAACAATTTCTTTTTGGGCTATACACATAATCTCACCCACTGGTATGTGCACGGATTTCCATTACCTCCTTTCACTGATGAGGAATACGCTATGGGCATGTATAACTTACACCTTAATGGCTACCTATGTGACCAACCTGAAACTATTGCTTATCAGGTTTCCGATGCATCACCATTTGGCTTTAATCATGACATTAATGACCTCCTAGATGATATTACATTGTGTTACAACTCCTAGGGTGTAGCAGGATTATCCTACTTCACATATCATTCTACATTGTACATGACATCACCTTTATATTCTTTGACAATACTACATAATTACATCTTAACACTGTATGTGCTTCCTATCTTATTTTACTACACATATCCTATCACCTGGATCATTATCTGGAGGAAAATTGTTATGTTCCACATGACCTCATGACATTTACGACATGAGATATTACTGATATCACCTCCACTTCACAGTGTGAAGTTGCTAACTCACTTGATTTACTTGATTGCACTCTTAGGCTCTTTATGTAAGTTACGACGCATTCCAACAATAATGGGTTCATGGGCATTCACTTCTCATGAACCTCACATCATTTTACAATGAAATAGATCCCTACATGATCACACATTAACACATAGACCTCACGCACTCCTAATGAGACACAATATTCCACCTTGCAATGACACTTATATGATACATCCTACATCTTAAATCTTACACGCATTCAACATCACCAAACTTCATAAACAACCCTAAACATTTACAATATGGTCAAAAATCTCCAAAAATGCAATTTAGCTTGATCTTACTGATCGGCATTTGTTCTAAACAACATCCACTACAATTTTATGAAAACATCTTACACAAATATACTTCATTCATCTTCACTTTCAATGACGCAACTCTACTTTCTCATATTCATAGGCTACTTTCTTGACGGGATTAACAAATTAGACCCCATCATTATCCTGAATCATTCAACCATTTGAAATATTACTTTCCCTCATGTGACATTGGAGAATATATATAATCGTTTGACATCAATATCATCACTTCATTACACATTAGGGACAACTAGTTAAGACATTTACTGTTACATCACACTTACTTTGACGATCATACTTACAATTATTGTAAACTGCACATTTAGTGAGTTGAGATTAGGCTAAATATAATCTTTGGCAGATCATCTTGTTCGTAGATTAGTAGCGCTTAGGCTAACATCATCATTACATTATTATATTTCCATTGTTTTATGTCGCTATGTCTTGATTTTTTGCATGCACGTCCAACATTTGTTCTACACAACACAATGAGTTCAACTCATTTGGTGATAATGAACATCGCATTTGTCAATTATAACTAAGCACCACCAAACCTTTGTGTAACATCACTAGTTCATGTCAAAGCTATTTATCTGCTAGGGTAAGATATGCTCAATCGGATCTTTTTATTAAATTTGCATGTACACTCCATGTCACAACTCAAATACATCATATTGGATAATGCAATTTAGCTCTTGAAAATATTTACATGTACATGTTCATCTAACTACACATGAAGGATAATTATTTGTGTGCACGTCTAATACAACAGATCATACACCTTATGTAAAATCAATGTCCATGAAAGTTGAGATCTATAGACCTATCACAAGCTATATGCAATCATGGATGTTTGGCGTAGTACCTATTACTCAAGACTCATAAAGCTCCTGAGAATGGAAGCAAAAGGATTTCCACTGTGACTTGTATACTATATGCGATATTGGTCCCATTTTGTACAATAATGATCTTTGAAAGGATTAGCAATATGGTATACATGGGTGTAGACGTCCATATGCATCAACATGTTTCTAAATGTAATGAAATGATCTATATTGTTGGTCATCAGATAGGAATTTTAAGAAGAGCAACAGTCAGGGGACAAGAAGTCCCTCCTCTTTAATGGGAGAGGTTCCCTTATTCAGAAACAAACTTATTTACAAATGTACAAAACATTGATTTGTATGGTTAAACTTGGATTTCACAAAAGTGTTTTCTATGAAGGATCATCACTTACAAAAGGACTGAGGAAATGAGAGTACGGGAGAAGAGCAGAATAGGCAACATCAAAATTATAGATAGTAGAGTAATTCTTTATGTATGCGAAAGCTTCACAGTGAATTTAAGACAAGATCATTTGCGTATCAAAAAAATAAGATGGAATTTAAAGACACAAAGTTCTGTAAATAACATCTGCTTAGAACACAAAGTTTCTTCAGATTCATTAATCAAGGACACAAAGTTCCTTCTTGGTTATACAAGATCACCGTGCTTGCAAAGTTAAAGAGTATGCAAGCGGTAGAGACTAACAAATTTGAGAACAAAATGAGCTCCACAAAGAAAATAAATGAAAGCTTAGGAGATAACAGAGAATCAGATAGACAAAGAATGGAAAAGTCCTTCTGTATTGATTTCTTTATAGGTCTATTTACACTTCTCAGAAAATATGCCAAGTTCTTCCTCCTTTCAAAATGGCGTGGAAAGGCCATTATATAGCTTACAAGTCAGTTACTCTTTGTAACTACGTTTCTTTTAAATAAAGATTAGTTAAGGATCACCAATCGCAATACCTCAACTAATTACAATGAATCCGAGAAAAAGAAATAGAAAAGAAGAGAAGAAGAAAGGAGAAGAAGACAGGTGGTCGGTCTACTGAGAGGGACCCACTGTCTTCAGAATTCGCTGCCTGAATCTCTTCAACGACTCGGCTATATCTCTGCCATGAAGGAACTGACGTGTTAGTCTGCAGACTGAGTCCAAAATCCCAGACACTTCTCCATCTCTTTATCAAACTCGACATGAGTATGATCATCTTTGTTTGCTTCTTCAATGGCAGACTGAAGAGAACAAATTTCCTTCATCTTTTCCTTAGAGATGGAGCTTTCCTTGAATAGATTATCTTTGACAAAAGCTCTGAATTGAGCTTTGATTTCTTGCAAGGAAAGGGAAACACCAGAAGTTTCATCCTGAAGATGACAGTGTATGTCTTTGAAAGCAGATACAACCAGTGTCTTGAAAGCTTCACCCTTCTGCCAGCTATTCTTCATTTCTCCCAAAGCCTCCTCCAAGACTTTGATCTTCCACTCCACACTGTAAACCCAGGACTTTGATAGATTATCCTTTGCATCATCAAAAACCTTATTTACCAGTAAATGTTCTCATCTGTCTGTCCCATAAGGCGGAGGTCTACTATGCAACTGCTCCAGATTTTGAGCTCTTTATCCATGACCCCGATAGTGGAGGAGAGCTTCTGTTGCAAATTACTCACCTTTTCCGTGGATTTTGAAAGCTTCATCGATGAAGTTCAATCCTACAACAAGCATATCATCCACCATGGCTTCCATAGCTCTGCCATAGATGGAATACTTGTGCATGTCTTTGATACTCTGTACTTCATCTTGGCTCAAAATTACAGGTGGTGGAAGAGTAGTCAATGGGGTAGGGTCTAAAACTTTGTCCTTAGACAAAAGAGACTTGATGAAACCTGTGAGAATCTGGGCTTGTTCTTCCAACTGTTCAATAGTTTGCTGCCCTTTCTCTACCCTCCCAATGACTCTTGTGACTGTTTCCTGGAGGTTGTGGATCTCACCTTCAGGAGTAGACTCTCCCATAGGAATTCTTGAAAGCTCCAAGTCAGATGCCAGCAAGTCTGCTCTGATTTGTCTACTGTAGGCTTAGCAATCTCCAAGAATTGCTGACCTTGAGCATCAGACACTATTCTGGAAGTGGTTCTGGCTTTCTTGGCACGAGAAGGAGTGGTGCCTAACAAGGCTGCGACAGCATCAAAATTTGGTCCCTGAGCTCCGAGAGGAAGATTTCCTCTTCCTTTTGTCAACCAAAGGTTGCACCCATGCAAAAGAGGAAGAGGAATCAGCAGGAGAAGCAAGGGGACCAAGAGACAGAGAGCTCATGACGCTCAAGGTCTGCGCAGCTGTTGACTCAAGTTGAGATGTGAGTGGGGCACTTGGAGGCAATTGCGGCAGAAGAATCAATAGCACCTGGAAGTTCAGTGCTCTGGACTTCCTTATCTTTATCCGCTGGATCTTCAGGAGCATTTGCAGGAGTTGGCACTTCACTTTCTTCACTTTCACTAAGAACAATGATGTTCTCTGGTCCCATAGGCAACTCAACATGATTTCTTTGAGGGTCATTTTTCCACAGGCTCCTTCTTAACCTCTTTGAGTTTCTTCTGGTATACTTGAGTGGATGAAGAAGGAGTAGAAGCTGCAGGTCCTTGTGTTGATGAGGCAGGAGGGGTTTGCATTGGTGTTTCTGACCTTGGAACTCGATGCTTCTCTCCTTGGTGTTGAAACATCCTTAGAGGAGGATTCTCCTGAGTGCCTCTTGAATTCTCGAACTATCCTATCAAACCAGACCTTAGTCCTGACTAAGACTGGAGCAAGGATCTCAGCCAGATCATCCTTCTCTTTCCTGTTCCAATCCAGGTCCTCCAGAGGAGTGTGCTTAGCCACATTTTCATACTCATACGAGTATAGATCAGAGTTGTCATCCTGGAGACCTTCAGGAACTTGGTACAGACCGAGTTCTTGGATCAATTGCAGAGAGAACCTGCCATAATGCCTTCTCTTGGCCTCAAAATCATCTACACAGTCAGCCCAATAGTCTTCTGTATCTGCCCTATGATGATAGATTATCTTGATGTTCTGTTCAATGAACTTCTTCAAGTCGAAGCAAGTTCTTGGCTTGAAGAAATGAACAGTGATGGGAACCAGGGATCTTTCTATATTCTGTGCGTCTAGGGCTGTTTTGCAAGTGTAATTTCCCAAAGAGATGGGAAAGTGCAAACCAGAAATCTTCTTGTCTCTGCAGGTTCTGTGCAATTTATCTAGTTTCCTGCATACTTCTATCAAATCCATCTTATCACTGCAGAACATGGGAAGCCGTCAGAGGGAGTGCTCTCATAGCCAGCAAGCCTGATATAGGAGAATTTTCTGAATTGGATAAAATAGGCACCGTAGTGCGATATCAGGTTCATGGCTTCATCTGAAAACCTTCTAGCAGTGTCACCCTCAAGAAGCCTGACCACGTACATGGTGAAAGCATCATTTACCCTTCTGAAATTGTCGATTGCTGGTCTCCAGGGTGAACTGCGGGCAGTAGGCATATACAGGATCATCCTTGTGGGCATCAATGTAAGAAAAACCAAACCATTGCCTTGATGCCGCCAGAGTGTACATCAGGTACGAAGTCATGTAGAACTTCTTTGTTTGTTGTACATTGGATAGCTGCTCCGCTAAGTTCATGCTGATGATTTCCACCCAGTTGATATTTTGAGTTCCCTCGCACACCATGCTGATGAGCAGGCACATCCAGAAATGGAATTCATTAGTAGAGGGTAAACCCATAACCCGAGCCAGTAGGATTATAAAATCTGACAATTCTTCATTGAAATCTACCCGGAAAAGAGTCTTGGTTAGGACGAGATGCTCCCTTCTTAGGGTTCTTCAGCCAGGACTTCGCCACTCGCGCCTTGTATTTGTCACTGTCTTGATCGAATAGGGCCTGTGCTTGATTCTGGGAAACAAATATGGCATTATCCATTTCTAGAATCCTCAGTGCAGTGCTAATGGTGGCAGCGTCCAGTTTGGCAATGAGTTCCCCGTGTACGTTGGTTAATTCGCTCGAATCAGGGTCGAAGTGGGCTCCGCATGCAAGCACTATATCAGCACATTGCACCGAGATTGGGAAACCTCCAACGAGAGCAAAACCGCTGTCGTGAATCATCTGTGCCATTGGTGTAGGGTTTGCATCTGCCATCCTCGACCAAAAATCACCAAAGTCAAGATGACAAGCTTCACTGTCCCCAATATTGGGAACGGCAGACTCTAGTGGCGAGAAATTTGTTCCTGTCCCTGAAACTTGATCTTCATATTGATAGTAATTCGGAGGGCAGAGCCGAAAACTAGACTCGGGAAGGAATTACAGAGGGAAGGGATACATGTGCAGGTTTTTAGATTACAAGGATTCGAGAAAAGGATAGCATGGAAGCAATGTGAAAAATGCATAGGGGGTTTGCTCGTTATATAGCAGATTAGGAGAGAGGAAAGATAATGAATGCGCATTGAATACACAACCTACCAATTTGAATAAGCATCATATTCGGAGTAGAGCGGGAAAAACTAAGCATGAATGGCACTTGGTTCATTTGGGACATGTAAGACGCGAATGCGCGAAACACGCGGCTCGGCCGATTCGGGCGAAGCGGGGAAAGGATGCACAAATGCCTTTTGGAACATTGGGACGAAAAGTGCGCGAAGTACGCGGTTTCGGCCTGATCGGATCCGAAAATGCGACAATAGGTCCGGGCGAACAAGGGACATTTGGGACGATAAAGCGCGAAGTACGCGGTTCGGGCGATTCGGCCGAAAATGGAACAACTTGCCAAATTGAACTTGGGACATTTGGGACAAGAAGTTCCGATGGGCCCGAAAAAGACAAACTTCGAGGAAATCGGCTGATCAGAAAGTTTTGGGAACAGAGAAAATGGGACCCGTTTGAACTCGGGGGACACGTAATTGGGACAAAAATGTCCGACAGGCCCGAAAAACACACAAAATGACCCAAAAACACAGATTTTCTCAATTTCTCGACTTTTAACATTGAGTACAACAGAGAAGACACTTAAAACTCAAAATTTTGAAATTTTCACTTTCTTAAGAGCAGGGGAATTTTGAGTGGACAACAGTGTGTGAGTAGAATTTTTCCCTAGGTGTCTCTTGTGTGTAGAACTGCACTTGATAGCAATTAAGTATCTAGATGTAAGAAATGTAAATAGATGTGTGCATGAAATGAATTAACTTCCCCTCTTATGTGTGTATGCATGAATTATCAGTCTCTTTCCACTTATGTGTGGATGTTCCATATGGATTCTTGAATTATTTTACATAAATGGCTTTTGAATGCAACCTTAGTCTGGTAGATAGATAATGCTTACATGTTTGGTCTTTATTATGGTCACATAACAATTATATTTCCCTATGATTCCCTTGCTTGAGTTTTGTAATTAACATCCCGAAAATTCTGACTAGGAAAAATATAAGGATACCCAAATGGCTAGAAAGGACTCTCAAAATATGTGAACACAAGTACAAAGAGGTCGGGGGCACTCAAAGGGGATGGGGGTGTCTAGCGTTGGCATATTGACTAGGAATTGATGTCCAGGATGATAAATTCTAAAGTATAAAAAAGACATATTGGGAAATCAGGAGTGTAAGATCAAAAGTAGCAATCAGACAGCAAGTAAAGATGGCCAAACACATGGGTAAATTAGTACTTTTCTTTCTTAGGAACTCATACGAAATAGTAGTGTGTGTTGTCAGGATTAGATACATGCCCAAAGTGTGTGATTTAGTGTCTATAGACCCCATGTGCATCCACCTCTAACCCCTAATTTCCTCCTCATCCAGATCCCTCAAAAATGGAGTCTCAAACCTCCTTCATTCAACCCCACTTGGAGGATAAATCAAACTTTCCTAAACTAAATTCTTCACCTGACGCGACTAAATCTGATCAACTCCCAATGACTGAACTTGTCAACCCCCCACTCACATCTCTTGCTAAGTAGCTCTCATCTCCCCATATGTCCCTACCTTCGCATTGGGAAACTTGATTATACGGTACCCATACCACATCTCCTTCCTGTAACCCTACCAAGATATGCTTATAATGCTCTTATCATCTCATAGGCCCTGTAGCCAAAAAATAGGATCTCCACCTCATAAAACCAACAGTCATAACGTAGTTAAATTCCAATCATTTCCCATGGTAACACCTCTTGTCCAAGCCACTGGTATATACTCGTAATCCTACAACACTCCATAAAAATGCCACAGGTTCAACTCCAAATCTTCTACCCTTTTTATCCTCCTAGGTCCACAACTCCATATATGTTTGTCAGCTAGTAAGGTTTTGGAGTCCCAATAAAACATTATTCTGTGTGGAATCCAACATCAGGTCACCCACCACCCCTTTGGTTCAGAGTGTTTTCCATAAAAACATACCATGGTTGGTGGAGTCTGTAGAGCATAACAATTGCACTGTTGTTTATCATCATCATAGTCACCAAAGCCCGACCATCCTCATCATCACTGAAAAATGGACCATATGTAGTAATCCTTCATACACTTATGTACCATATCCAAGGCATCATCACTATAAATTACGGTTGCATATAATTACCCCTACTCGCCTCATCGTTATCACATACATGTGGAGTTCCCCTTGAAATTCTAGTCACAGGAGTTCCTGTGAATATCTCGGTTGTCATCTCAGGCGCCCATCGACAACCAGAAAGTGCCCATAACATGATCCCACTACTCAAATAATGCCAACAATAGTCCCATACCTAAAGGTTGTTATTCCTATAGTGACTGCAGTCCCTCCTATACCAACCTCCTCCAAATGCCCCAATCATCATATCCATACAAATTCTCACACACAACTCATAATAACCTCGAGATCCAATCCCATGTAGTCTAATCGATCTCCTTGCCAATACCCATGTTTAAAACAATTAACAAACTATTAGAACAACCATCATCAGTTGTTGACGAATGTTACTCAATCAAACTTTAAAACAAGGATTCATGTTACAAAATCATTGACATCGTTTGTATTCTACTGACATCTTTACTTGACCCCTTTCATAATCGCATGCAACTCTAAGAAATCTCCCTTATGATTCCACACAGGCACACAAAATCCCATGTGACCAGGTCTTGGTGATTTCCTCAATATTAATTAAAAACACAATAAATTTCAAATTCAAAAGGAATTATTTCAAAAAATCCACTTACCTCTGTTTCAAGGGTAGGTCATTTTCTTCAACGTCTTTGACCACCTCCATCTCTGATACTCCATCGCTATGCGAAATGCAAAAACATTGGAAATCAGAGCACGACAATCACGTTTTGGACTCTCAAATACGCAATAATACAAAATGACCCCTCACGTGATAGGGTGTAAGTGCCCCCATCCCTTATCAAATTTTCCCACCCATGGAAGATCAGACTGGCAATCTTAGGATAATTGCCAATGTATTTGAACACTCTCATATGAAAAACACCCTTGTGTGATGTATGAATCTAAGGGTTGTTAAAACCCTAATTTTGATCATAACACCCTATTTTTTTATGCCTTTGACCTATGGGTCAGTGGTCCCACGGCTCTACCTTTATTCAACATGAAAAGTTCCCTTTAGATCCTCTCCATGTAATCATCTTTCTGAGACTTGAGCGTCTGTAGGGTACCTATATTGTCAGGTAACCCCATGAGAAATTTTCATACAATGTCCCCTACCATTTTAGATCAAGGTATGCGCTAGCATTTTTGTACAAGTACTATACCCTTTTTATGATCATAGACACACTTTAATAGCAGTGAAATTAGAACATTCATACTAATTTTGTTCCACACTTATTCTAACACTTTTTCAACCCTTATAACCCAAAAATGCATGGGGCATCCCTTGCACTAGTTTTTGAAGCAAAACATGAACAAACCTAACATACAAACCTGCTCAAAAAGGCCATAAGATGCCTACAAATGCAGGATACTAAGAAATTAGTCTACTATTTTTGGTCCCTCATGTGCACCCTGTAATAGTAATCCATAGACTTTTATTTACATGGAAATAACCCTTGTTTTAAATTTTGATTTTGTGACCTCTTGCCAAGAACCTTTTTTCCCAAATTCAGAAGTCTAACAACCAACCCATTGATATTTCCCTTAGACTTAATTTGGGTCAGTGCACCTGAGCCCACCTTTGTGGAACATATCTCATTCCAAGACCAGTCATCTTAAGTCCACTAACAGACTGAGCTTATCCGAGAACTTTTTCCCACCACTCCCTATCAAGGGGGATGTGAATATAGGTCTTAGAACCATTGGTTCCCCCTATCAATTACTTCTAAGAGAGGCCAAAAACCTTGGTCAATTAGTGCTTTTATCATACTCGTTGTGTTCAAAATAGGTGGTACTGCTCCATCCTCCTTTGAACATGGTGCATCACAATTCTTTCTTTGTAGATTCTTCTTGCATTGAGGGCAATCAGCCTGTAAGTGACTTGGAATTCAACATGACCGAAACCTAAATGTTGTATTTTCATAGTCCACGATTTGGACATGTTGATACTTCCCTATTTTCAATAGGATAACATTATTAAGGAGCGCAACCCCTTGCTAAGATCAATTTCATGCGCATAGTCTGGCATAATAGATCAAAGACATGCCTCCTCCTTTGCCCTAATCTCTACTTGCAACAGGTGTGAGAAAGTTACCCCCAATTATGACTCAGGGAGCTTTCCATTGCTATTTGCTGACGTCGGATTCCAAGCAAGGACCACCGCCTTCATTGGAAAAATCTAGACGACTCCCGAGTCATAGGCTTAGTATTATGGGGAAGAAGAAACACAAAAAGAAATGATAACATAAACATGAAATTAGCAAAATACAGAAAGAAAATGACACACTTTTTACTACAATTTTCATTATCAAGGTTTTGTTAGGGATGTGATGATTCCATTATATTAGTTCTACTTCAAACAACAAAGTCATAAGGGACCTTCCTTGCATAGCAACATAATGTTAAATGCCTTTGAAGACATCATTCAATTAAGCCAAATAGAATCTATGGATAGTGTGTGTGCTGACATTTTTTTGTTGCTAATATTAGATGCCATGAAAACAAGTATTGATCATAACATGGATATTTTTACTTAAATACTAAGAAACAAGAAGTTCTAAATTGTACACATGTTATTTAATTCTTGAAGATATTTTACATCTCAATGTACAACTTCATGTAAGCAAAGTATTGTCATTTGTTAATGAAGTGTCATGGCATATTTAGATCGAAAGAAAAAGGAAAAATCACCATAGAACCATCCTTCAATTCTAAGTATAAGACATTTTTATACCAAAATATTGAGGTCGGGGACAAGCTCTTGTAGTTACAATGCTCTACTTAAGTTCACGAATCTTGAAATTGAATGAGGCTATGCAAACTATATATCTCTTAGGGGTCTATTTTTTACGGTTTCATGTAGGGTAGAAACATGTCTCTTGTTTTAGTTACATTTTAATGAGCAGTGGGGATAGTGAGCAATGATATTTACAGTTTCAAATAACTCTTAAGATTTGTTATAGATTTAGGTTACAGAATCTGTAACTTAGGGCATTTTGTGAGGATGTTCCTTTGGTCAGGGAATACATGGAAAGCTATCAGAGTTGTGGGTAGAGCTAAGGCTTCTCAATGGTACAATTGACCAATGGTTGAAATTCTAAGGCGTATACAAGTTGGTATCTTGTAACCCCTTGCCACTATTGTGTGGTTATCAAATTGAATAATTATACAAGATATGAACATGGGATGTAGAACTCCTTTTGTAGCATTGTCCACATATCTATAGTTTGCCTATGGGAAGCACAAAATAATTCCCCTTAAATGGTGTGGACTCTTAATGCTATCCAAAATACATAATGCTTGGCATTGCAATCAAATAACTCTTTATATTAAGAGTGTTGAACGACAAGAGTTTACTTTAGAAGAAGACTAACAACTAGAGTATGTTGTCAGACAAATCTCATAAGACATCACCCCCAATATGGTTTAAACAGTTTGCAAACATGAATTATTGAGGTCTGTATGCGACTTACCAAAAGAATTTGTAAAGAGGATTTCCTATGTTCCCTCCCACACTTTCCCCACCCCTAAACATTTTCCCCCCTTAATGGACAAAGCATATAAGGGATAAAATGTGGTAGGATTATGCTATTTGTTCACAAAGCATGTATTTCAAGTATTGACGGGCTTAGAGATAGGAAGGTCACCTTATAGAGATGAAATCAGACCATAACCCAGCTATATGTGAAGATCAACATGCGTATTAATAATCAGCCAAAGGAGCAAACTTCACCACAACCAAAGAAAAGCCCTTGTTCAGGGAAAAATTCTTTACAACTCATGAGAGTAGACATTTTTTTTAAGGTAAGCCCTTGAAAAACACCTATTAAGAGGCAGAAGATATTGACAGTTTCAACAAGGGATCCAACTGTCTTGTATAAAGCAGTATATTGATTCCTATCATTCTCATAAGCACTGAGAATTTGTAAAAGATTTAGGCCCAAGAAAAGAAACATGACCAAAAATTTTCTCACAAATTTGTGGTATAATGGAGAGTGTAAGGCAAACAAAAGAGATTTGTGAGACCTAGGAAAAGATAAATAAAAACCAAAAGGGCATATGAAAAAATGATTTAGTCCCAAAAGGAAGGGCTACATGAACACTAGAAGAAAAGAGTTTATTTCCTTTGGAAAGCATAATACCAAGAGGATGATGGAGAGAAATTCAGTAAAAGAGAAAACAAAGAGAGAATAATATCACATGTATATAACTAATGTTTAGAATATGCAAAATTGCTTGTATGAGTGGGAATACAATAAAGACACTCCTCATGTTCTTCAACACAACAGATTTAACTCTTTTCTAAGAGGGATATCACTCAAGGCATAAAGAGACTTAGACGAGGGGACAAAGATTCATGATATTGATGGTATATAAGCGGAGTATCTTAAAAATGGTGTGTGAAGATATCTCACACCGCACACCAAACACATATTTCAATGAGTATCATTCAGGAATGGCTTCCCATTGGATTGAACAACTATTGTTATTATCCCTCTGATACAAAAGTAGGGATATCAATAACTTGTCAAACTACCAAACTATCATGGTAAACCCTCTATTTTTGGAAAACTATTTGGGAACATGATAGAGTGCATACAATTAGTAGTTGGGAAGAAAAAGAAGGGAAAAATAGCAAAAGGGTAGGTAGTTTTCAAGACCAAAGCACTCCACTATCAACCATTACATCACTCTTAGACACTTGATTGAAAAGGTGTGGGATAACCAAGGAGAAGAAGTTTTTTACTTTTTTGTTGACTTCAAAAAGGCCTTTGACACGGTGCATGAGAAAGAAAAATGTGGGACAGAATGGAAGAGTTGGGTATTCCAGATAAAGTATAGGGCAAGTGGTACAGAAACTATATGATCAAGGTACGAGCTAAAATCAGAGCTAAAGGATGGTCTTATCCGAGTGCTTTGGGAGCGATATTGGGGTCAAAAATGGATTTCTTATTGTCACCCACCTTATTTGGGTTATATATAGACAAGCTAAAAGAATGGATTGACATGATGGGAGGATATGTGGAGTTCATTTAGCTTCCTACGTAGTCAAAATGTTTCTTTATGTGGATGACCTGATCCTAATGGATAAAACAATGTAGGGTTTATAGGAGCATTTGAAAGTTTTATAACTATTCTTTCCAAGAGGTGGGAATTCACGTGAACATTGAGTAAAACCAAAATCATGATCTTTACCTTAAGAATAAGAACCAAGAAAAAGTAAAGCTTTGAGTTCGACTGAGACGGGTCCCTTGCAAGTTGTCAAGGAATACAAATACCTGGGACTGGACTTTAATAGTAATGCTCAAATGGGAAACTTGTAGAGCTAAGAGGATTCAAGGGAGGGTGGAAAGCTCTATATATGCTTCTTTAAAATAGATGTAGAACATAGCAGAATTAAGGGATTGGAATACTATAGTTAAACTCTTTTTGTGTTACTTGATAATCCCAACAGTGCTATACGGATATGAGAGTTTGGGGGCAGTAGTACATCTACCGGGGAAATGGAAATAAATAGAAAGAATTAGAAAGCATTTAATTACAAGCAATTTTAAAATAAAAACCACGGTTCCATATGACAATCATCCTTGCTGAGGTCTAGAGCCTTTCCAGATGGAAGTGGTGGACAACTTTGACCCAACTATTAGGATACTTCAAAAAAGTGGAAAATGCATGGAGGATTCCTGGTGGCTTAAAATAGTAAGTAGAGAGAAAAGTTAAATATGAGGGAAGAAAAATTAGATGAAGAAAAATGATGAGTGGATGAATAAATGGGGCATTTACATGCATAGGAGTTTCCTAGCACTGAATGAAGAAATAAAAAATTACGTGAGAGAGAAATTCAGAAACTATCATGTGGATGATAAGAAGCTTGGTAAGAAAAAAATAATACTATATCAAGAATTTTAATCCCACTTGTGACCACGAGACAAAAGCAAGTTACATATGGAGGCATATGATAAAGTGGAAGGCTAAAATGTTAATTATGCACCTAAAAACTAGTTCGCATCATCTTAGGTGTGAAACAGTGACAGGTGGAAAACTTCCGAAAGAGGAAGTGATCAGAAAGGGTTTTCCAATTTTACATGTCGGGTGCGGTGGAATCAGAATGGGCATTTTGTCATGGAATGTGTAGCTTACGAGGACATACAGAGAAATTACGCTGGATATATTTAATAATGGCTGATCTTACAACCTTGTTTGAAGAGGATAAGATTAGAAAAACAACAAATTACTTGACTAAAATCCATAATAAAAGGCTCAAAATTAGCAAAAAAATAGATATAACAATTTTAGGCCGGTTTCTTTAGTATATTTGGCTAACTTGTTTTTGTTTTTCGGTTCCATAAACTACTCGACCTTAATAATAATAATAATAATAATAATGGTTTTTACAGTCCACGATGTCGGGCGGCTTGTTTTTGGGGTCTACAAGCGGCTTATAGCATATGGGACTACCTTGTACTCACATGCGGGAGGCAACTAACTTTGCTACAAACGGGGCGTACACACCCTACCCCCTCCAGGATTTGAACTTGTGACCTCTATTTCAAGAGCACATATTCTTCACCATTAGGCCAACTCAGGAAGTCATTAAAATCTCTCAATTCAATTCAATTCGAGCATAATTAATTTAGTGCACGCATAACCGCATCCACAAAATTTAACTTCGTGGATGGTGATACCTATAAAACTTCAGATGAAATAATCTAATATGGGTATAACGGATCACCTACTTCTACTTCCCAAGAATTAATGACACCTGTTTTCTTGCATTACTCAAAGTGGGGATGACCAACCATGAAGACATAGCTTTGAATACTCCACCCCATCTCAGCATTAATACTGCAACACCTTAAAACATGGAGGAGCTGATAGCACCTATCGACAGACTCTGAATTAATATATAAATAAATTGTCATTAGTCATCTTTCACCTGCAACACTGTCTTAGTTATTGCCTCTATAACGACACTCCAAACTACCAGGGTAAGTTTCTTCCCCCACTCCTCCTACATGTATTTATGCGAGTTCACGGGGGGGCTTCACATGATCTTATTCTGAAGTCTGTGCGGTTGCCGTTTTGCTTGTTTCTTCAAGGTACGGTGGTATTGCTCTCCTATGTTTTTTAACGCTTCTGTGTTGAAATCTGTGTATGGTATCTGCTCTGGCCAAACAAGCCCAGCCTTTTAGTATTGGGTTTTTATTAATCTGAAAGTATGTGGAACCTAAATCTCTTAATTTTTTCTACCCAGTCTCTTTCATTTTTTCAGGCTGTGGCCTCGTAACCATATGTTCACTGTTATTGGAGCTGATTCACTTTTCTTTGTAAGTATTTGTTTTAGTTCTAATCTGGTTCAGGGCATTCTTATATGGAGTTCAATTGATCTCGCATTGCCACTTTAGTCACTGCCATTATTTTCATTACAAAATTTGTCTGGTTCCTTCGTAATGATTATAATTTTGAGGCATGTAGTGGATTTCTAGCTCGTTCTGCCTCCTCTATTTGTATTTGAAGCAGCATTATTTGGGTATATGCATCTAGGGTTATTCCTTTAGTTTTAGTTGCGATCCATATTTTGGTCCACCCATTTAGCTTTAGTTTGGGTCCATGTGTATCGTTAGCAGCAGTGTTTAGGTCAACCCTTCTCAATTTACCCATCTAATTTTGGTTCTGGTTATTTTTATTTTTTAACCCAATACCAGCCTCTTTAGTTATCTCTCTGGCCTTAGTTTTGGTTCATTGTATTTGTAACAGTAGTGTTTAGGTATACCAGTCTTGGTTTAGCTTTCTAGCTTTAGTTTCGGTTTACATGTTGAGTTTGAAAGTTTGAGTGAGGGTATTGACGTGGTAACAGTTATCTAATGCACCTGCGTGTTCTCTGGAGTTTCATCTTTGCTTACTAGTAGACATTGCAATAATTAATTTCTTTGCTTATTTCTAAGTCTCCATTGCATCTGAACTTTAGCTGAAAATCGGATTGGGTATTTGTACTTTTATTGGATGCAAAGTTGACCGTTTACAGACTTCAAAATCCTGAGTGCCATTGACAAATATTGGTCACTCATATGGACATTTGCACTTGTTCTCCCTCTTTCTAAATGTCCACTCCATCTCTGTTAGCACAACATCTGATTTGGGTTATTGTATAATTCATTTGGCGTTAAGTAGAGTTCTTCAATTTGAATTGGGTATTTGTATTTTTTTTATCGGATGTGAAGTGGAATGGTTACAGGCTTGAGTAGTCTGGATTTCTCATGCGTTCAATTGCATTTTGATGGTTACTTCTAACAGTATTATAATTTATGAATTGATTATTAATGCTTCGTTTGTTGTTATTGCGTTGGATGGCAGTTATGGAATTAGTTTGACACAAAAATCTGCTATAGATTGTCTGTGCACAAACCAAGGTTTGTGGGGTGGGGGATATTTGATTAGTACTGCTAACATGGAATCATTATCAAATCCTCTCAGTATTTTGAACCAAGCAGGGGGTCCAGAAAGGACAATCCTCCTTATTATAGGAACCCTAGGCCTAATCTCCATCCTCCATAAGTTCACCGCAATCCTAAAATGGACATGGGTGACCTTTTTACGCCCTGGAAAGAATCTTAAGAAGTATGGGTCATGGGCCATAGTCACAGGCCCCACTGATGGGATTGGGAAGGGCTTTGCCATTCAGTTAGCTAGGCGCAATATGAACTTGGTCCTGGTGGGAAGGACCCCTTCAAAGCTTACAGATCTTTCAGATGAATTGCAGTCTAAATACAATATTCAGGTCAAGACTGTTGTGGTGGATTTCAGTGGAGACCTTGTTGAGGGCATGAGCAGGGTAGAGGAGGTCATCGGTAACTTGGATGTTGGGTTACTCATAAACAATGTGGGGGTGTCATACCCATATGCCAGGTTTTTTCACGAGGTTGATTCTGAGCTTTTAAAGAAGCTTATTGCAGTGAACATTGAGGGCACTACTAGGATGGTGCATACTGTGCTGCCTTTTATGCTGAAGAAGAAGAAGGGAGCTATTGTGAATTTGGGCTCTGGTGCTGCTACCGTCATTCCCTCGGATCCTCTTTACACTGTGTATGCTGCTACCAAAGCGTAAGGATTTCAAAACCTTTTGAACGTGGTTGTATTTTTAGGATTTGTAGTTTGCATTTTCAAGGGGTTCCATCTATTATTTGATCACTGAATTCTCCACATATCTGGATTCACCACATAAGAGTTTTTGGTTTGTCTTTTGTTTATCCATGAAAAAAGAATAGTACTAGAGAGTAATGTTCTGTTGGTTGTTTTATGGTATTGGATTAGCCATTACATGTTTCATTTCAGTTTGAATTCTGGTTTTGGACTTTTATTTTGGTTCGAAAATTTTACACGATTGGTGAATTTGATCTCATTTTTATGACTATATATGATGAATTGATTTGGCGGGGTTTTCACCCAAATTATGTCCAATGCTTGGAGTCTTTGTTGTTGGGTCGCAAATGTGGAGTAGGAGCTAATTTGGGGTTTTTGGAAAATTTATAGTATTAGTCTTGTGTCAGAAATGGTTAACCTGTATAATTGCACCAGGAGAAAGCTAAACCTAGCATAGAAAAAACAAACCTTTTGTATTTGTGATCATTTGAGCATATGAATATCCAGGACAATGTGGCCAGCTGCATATGTCCAGTGACACAGATAACTGGATGATGTTGTCTCAACTGCAAAGGAGTTTACATGTTCTTTGAGCTTTCAACAAGGGATCTGACAGAGGACTTAACACAATCCAAACACTGAACCATGGGCATTGAAACATAGACAGAGCTACTGAGTTCTAGCTGTTATTCAATCTACCTAGAGTCTCACTGTTTGCCACTTGGGTATTCCCATTTCATATGCGTTGGTCTTAGCGACAAACCTTAAGCCATACCATGACTCACCAAATGACTTAGCATCTGGCATAATATCAAAATAAGTGGCTCTGAGTTCTCTTGAAGGTACATTAACTTTTGAATTACACTAAGGCATATGTTCCTCTTAGATAGATGGTAAGCCTACAACATAAGTGCTTCAGAATTCCCTCCAAGGCATGGCTGAAGCAGGTAGCTTTATCTGAATTTCTGTAAGGTATTTGTTCCGCATAAGCTATCACCAGAATTACATCCCCCCTTCGGTGAATTTATGTTAATGACCTGTGTTTCTGTTAATTTTTCATGTATCAGTTAAGACTTGAACCTAGGGCCTCCCATGTGTTGCAGTGATTCTCTTCCATTGAGTTGCTGGCCCTTTATATTCTAGAGCTAGACTGCACGGATACGGGTACGGGTACGGGTATGGTACGCCGATACGGCAAATTTTTAAAAATCTTGGGTACGGTATGTTTTTGGGTACGTTTTATATATATATATATATATATATATATACACATGTATATAAATATGTATATAAATTATAAATTTAAAGAAGCATTTGCATACTTATTGAAATTTAATTCTCACACATTGCATACTTTTTGAAATTTATTATTTCTCTATCACAGTTATTTATCTTAGTGACTGTGATAAGATTCAAGGAGTTTTGATTGTTCATGGTGACCTTCCTTGGTCCACTCAGCACGATAGTATTGTCTGACATATTTCCTGAAACATCATAACTAAGCAGGAAAAATATGGATCCAAGCTGACAGGTGGGACGATTAGTTCGAGCACAGGAGAATACTCGCCGAGTTTTGGAAAGCTATCCAGTATTTTTAATTACTAATCTGTCTTCAGGCGATCAAAGCTCATGATTCTTTTAGAAGATTGCAAGAAGTTGCTTGGTCCAAAAAGGTGCGAAAATGGATTTTATGAAAATAAGAAAAATATTGCCATCAATGCGTAGAGCTCGAGAAAATATACACTTTTAGAGAAAACGACACCTGAAATGGAGTCACAGAATGAAAGTTATGGCACATGCAAGTTTTTGCTGCTACATCTTCCCGGACCCTTTCCAAAAATGGCAATTTTTTTTCTTTCCTTGTGTTTTTTTCCCCAAAAATCCAAAAAAGGAAAGAAACACCGTCTTTGGCAAGTTTTTTTGTACGGGTACGGCTGGAAAAGTACCCACAGGGACAGGGTACGGTCCGAGTACGGCGAAACTGTACCCTGCCATACCCAGACCGTACCCTATCCCTGTGGGTACGTTTCCAGCCGTACCCACAGCGTACCGTACCCCCTACCAGTACCTGACACGTTTCCAGGCTGGTACCGGGACCCCCAGGGCGTTTCTGTGCAGTATAGTTCTAGAGTGTGGATTGTTCTTCCAACAATTTTCTTTAACTATTCTCCTATTGTTCCATTCTTGGATACACGTTAAATAAAGCACCAAATTTTAGGGCCCTATGACCTTGTTGTTGCCCTTCATTCTCATTTGAATACTAAGCAGCAAGGTTTTAAACTCACGGGCTGAAGAACGAAGAGACAGTGACTGTTGGAAGATTGCCTGTTCATGGGGGTCCTCCTTACCAAGCTGCCTTGAGCTAGGTGTTTGAGGAGAGAAGGAACTTCTTCCTAGATTGTAAATTCAACAATGGTAAGCTCTGAGACAAAGGCATTGCCATTTACATAATGCTCCACAACATGCTGTTTTATAACTCCACAGGAGTTGGTGCAAGAACAAGCAAGATCATTTTTATTTTCATTGTAAATTTCCATTTTCAAACATCTTATATAGTTCCTGCCTGGACATTGAAGTGTTGAACTTGATTTGAATATTGTTAATGACCTTGGTATAATGCACTTATGATGAACCTAATCAGGGTAACCAATCATAGTTTTTATTTTTCAAGACCCGTTATGTCCATATGGAAAAATGGATGCCTTGCATTTAAGCCATATTCTTTAGTAACCTTATCACAACTAGAAAGTCTCAACACCTCTTTCCTGCAGTTTCATTGAATTTATTTTTACCACAGGACCATCTGCAACAGGCTCCTCACAATGAGGAAGTGTTGGCCACACTGTAAAGCCTCTCATGTTGCTATTTAAATCTTAAATAATTCTAGGCAGATCCTGTCGCAGTAGCTTTCCTTTGGGCATTTGATGCTTTGCTTGTGCAAACTGTACTGGAATATCCTTGGCATATGAAGATTATTTAGTTTCTTATTTCTGTTGTGCAAGAGGATCTTTTGTCATCTTCAATTCTTTTTTGCCATGTCAAGTTGCTGACCTGAGAAACATAGCTTTGGGTAGTGGGAGCATCTTTTTTGGTAAGTCTAAAGACCTTTCACATGCTGATTATTTTGTGGATGCCTTATAGCCTGCATTCTCTCTAGTAAGAGAATGGATTTGGCTTGAGAGTTGATGCCCGTGTCTTTGATAATATGCTGAAGTGTTTCCACTAAAATTCATTTCCCTGTTTTGTTCCTTCAGTATACTCTCCTTAGCCTTGCTTGGCTTGGTGTACAAAGCAGGAGCACTGTATCACTCAGGACTAAAAGTTTCTACAAGAGCAGACTTCTCTTGCTTCATTTTCATAGTGTCTTCTGCAGCAATGCAACTTCTGTCAAGACTTTGTTTAACCATTTGAAGTTGGATTTTACTAAGTTCTTAAATTTTGATAGCAAGCTCTGTTTGTTCTTACCTAGCAATGTATAATGTTTCTTAATCATTGTAAAACAAAGAGCAGAAGTTCCTTATTTTCTGGATTCGCTGCTGCAAGCTCTTCTTTCAGAGAAAAGCATCTTAGACTTAGCTGTTTGAGATCATCCTATGGCTTCTTGAGCTTCAGAGCGTACTTACTTTTCTTTAATCTTCTTCTGTGTTCATCAATCTGTTACATGAGCTGCTACTTCTGAAGAGTATGCACAACTTTCTTTTGAAGAAGTAGCTGAAAACAAGTTTTGAGGGACTCTGTTTCCTCCATTCTACCCATTGAGTCATGTTTTACTTTTCATGACATCGCCTTGTTGAGTGGAGCTTATACTGTGCTTGCAGTTATTATGCCCTGTTCATATTCCTCTACCCTTTGAGATTAACAGTCCGCCTATTTCTCTACTGCCTGTTTTGTAGAGAGGATGGAATAGATATGATTGATTTTAGGTTCTTATTTTATTTTTGTTGTTGAGTTCATGGGAAGGTGGGCAAATCTAAAATATTCATTTCAGTTCAAATTGTGGAGAAAAGGATATGTATGAATGGAAGATTAACACTGTTTCTTATTTTATTGGATACCATTGATCTTGGGTTGCAAATGCAAAAGGTGTGTATAGGTTTATTGTGAAGTTGAAAATTATTAGTGCCATCTAGGATTAAAACGAGAAGGACATGGTTATGCATGAGGTGTCTTTTTGGACAAGTCTTTTTAGTTTGCAAGGAAGGGTGAGTAACATCTGCATGTGGTTAAGATATCAATTGAAGTCAACTTCTAGGGTGAGTTGCTGTGCATTCAATTTATTAACATTTTGGATGCATTTTCTGACAGGTATGTGGATCAGTTTTCAAGGTCACTTTATGTAGAGTACAAGCATAGTGGAATTGACATCCAGTGCCAGGTATATCCTTGTTCTTTGTTTCTGAAATGACAGTATTTGACTTAGCTTTTAACATAGTAATACAAACATCAATGCAATGGAAAATGAGAAAATATCTAGTAGGGAATCCAATTGTGAGCTTGATGGTGAATGGCCTTTCTTCTTCTTCTTATTGCTATTTTTGATTGTTAAAATGGGGCAAATTTTTGGGGAATGACCCAAACAAAAATAAGATACATTAGAGCTCTAGCAATATAAGGATTGAAAACTAAAGTGCTACTCACTCACATTGTATCAGCTTTATGCACTGCAATATACCATTGACTAATGAAGTCCATCTTGCTATAAACATAATCCATAGACCCGCCATAAATCAGATTGGAATCTTTACCATACTTTCACATCAATGTCTCTCTCAACTCAAAACTGGTGTGTTAGGGGTCACATCGCCGAGGGCCATGACAACATTTGAAATCACCTGCTATGATGGAGAGTGCTCTATCCATCGGCCATTTGTTCATGCTTAGAATCTCGAGTGCCGTTGGGAATTTAAGGCAGCCTTCTAGTGATCTGAGTGCATCTGTGCCAAGTTGACAGCTCTATCCTTGAGTTTCTTGATCACTTGCACAACTCCGTGTTTTGAGAACCTCCAGAGTCCATGTAGTCCCTTGCATCATGTGCTCTTTGCATAGAGCCGTGATACATGCCACACAATTCACAAGTCAACATTTCTCCCTTCATCAGAAATGAGGTGAGGTTTTGACAATCACCCTTGATGTTGTTTGGTGCAACTTAGAGTTTCGTGCAATACCACATCCACAGACTCTGCCCAACCCTATCCCTTCTTGTGCCATGTGTGCCACCTCTACACAACATTGGCAACTTGTGCAACACCTGTAGACATGTAGCGTAGATCATCCATTGTGTAGTAAATTCCAAAGTTACAGTGGCCGTGTGGACACTCTATGAAACATTACCCCAGGACAGGTGGCACTTCTAGGGCTTGCGTTATGCCAGAGCATCTACCAACGTATTGTGCACATGGTAGTTAAGCCACATAACTGTTGGAGGTGAAGAGTCACACATGGAATCGCAAATGGTTCTTTCAGCCTTTGTGGCTTTATACAATTTGTAGCATTAGATAGCAAATATGTAGTATAACATAAGCAGCCATACATTTCCCTCAAGAGTATGCCATGTACATAACTTCACGGCTTTGTAATATATGTAGACACATTAGTAGCATTAGATAGCAAGTAGATAACAAAATATAAGCAGCCATACATCTCCCTTGAGAGTATGCCATGTTCACAATGCACAAATTAATATAATTTTCAGTTCGAGTTCTTTTATTTTTCTCCATTTCAAAGTCTTGCTTATATTGCTTCCACATACTCATATAACATATATAAGCCCTTGTTTAAAGTGTTGCTCCCTGTACCTCTTGGACTTTGGATCATTGGTGTTAGAGTGGCTGTCCCTTGCATCACCCATTGAATAAGGTTTGGAGTATCTAAAGCTTGGTATCAAACCCCGAGATCCCTCAGATTATCTACCGTGCTCTTTCAATAAAGATCACTTGACGAGAACCATGAAGCACAAGATGAGGTTCACGCAACGACAAAGAATGAAATCACAAAAGCTTTTGGTGGAAGTCCCCCGAGGCATCAAGTAATTGTAGTCGTACCCGTGTTTCAGGGAAAAATAAATGCACGCGCAGTAGATGGTTCAGTAGGTTAGATTCATATTTTTCTATGTATGACTTTTCAAATGAAGAGAAGATCAAACATTGCACTTCTGAATATTTTTCGACAAAAAGTTTCTTCACTTGTCAAGTAGTGGTGGCAATCCCGCACTCTCCATACTCTATGGAAGAAAGACTAGACAAGAAGAATTTGAATTTGAACCAACTTGAGAAACATTCTTTGAAGCCTAAAAAGATGATTATTATTGCAAAGATGTCTACGATGACTGTGACATTTAGTGGCTACAAATACGGTAGGGACTGTTAGGTTGTGGACCCTGTTTTCATGTGTGTAAGTGTTGAACACTGTACACTAAGAGTACAGTAATTTTTTTTGGCCTCGAAACAAAACGTGCTCGATATACCAGGAAATGTGCTTTTTCTCATATGGGCGGGATTTTTGACCCATAGGTTTATGGGACGGTTTTGGCCCATGGTTTTGATACCTATCCACGGTTTTGTAAAATTGCTTAAGTAGTTGTCTACTTATGTGGTTTTGTGCATATGGTAGGTATGATGTAACATTGCAGATGTATTTTGAGTTCGGGTGTGAATTCTATAGAGTTTGTTGAGCATAGCTCCAAACAGATTTGGGTATTGTATTGAGAGAGCGGTGGCTTGTAATAAAATTTGAGCAAGTGATTCTTGGTGGACGTAGCCCAAATTAGGTGAACCACGTTAAATACTGTCTCTTCGTGTTGTGTTATTATTATTTTGCACTTTTATTTGAGATTTGTAATATTTTCTGCATATTAGTTTCTACTGTTGCGATTCTATGAGGGACTCATCCACATATTTTATCCCGTATTTCCTAACAGGGACATGACGAACCAGTCCAACCCTACATTAATGCCTTCGATGACCTATATGCAAAACTAGGCTCCTTTGAGTTAGAGCACCATAGAGTTCTTGATTACCGTAGAGGCCTATGACTATTCATTTGGTACACTATGAAGCTGACCAAAGTTAAGACAATGGGATAAGCCTATTGCTTTGTGGTAACCTTTGAGGAAGAATTGAAGAGTAAGTGGAACACAACTTCCGCTGAAAGAAGACACCTTCTTTAGATGAGTACAAAACGTCTTAAGATAGGTAAATGGGCCAATAAACATAAAACTGTCTTAAGATAGGTAAATGGTGTGATAAACATAAAATCAACAACCACTCAAACTTACAGTTCCATTCGCAAAAAATCTTGCACACGCATGTAGGAGCAGAGGATCAAGAAGTCCAACCATATTTAGATGCAGCGAATACAAACCTAAAAGTTTATTGTTTCACTGCAACATCCACACCAACGACCCACGATTTTGAAGCAGATCGCCCAATCCATTTACAGATATGGGTGCAAGGACGGCCACTGGATTTTCTGATTGATGGTAGCATGAAGAATCTCATCTTTGAAGCAATTGTCAAGTTATGGAATTTGCCACCATATGTCATCTGTGTTCAGACAAATTGGGATAGTTCAGTTCACGCAACGCCAAAGGTATACATATCACTCACCAATGCTGCTTTTCTTATGCTATCCATCCTTCAAGACAAGATCTAAATTGCGATGGAGTGCTAATTGATGATATAAACCTTAGGCATGTATACAAACGTCCCTATCATGGTGTGCACACAATTTAATCCTTCGAAGTGTCATTGTATTATTGGGCAGTAAGAATGCCAAATTTGTGAAGTGATTCCACACTACAGCCTTGCTGCGAAAATTCAGAAGAAGATCGTGTCATAGTCACCACTCACGACACAATGTTAGCTGGTAGAAATAATCCCCATCACGGTGTGCACACCATTAATCCTTGAAGTATCATTGTATTACTGGGCAGTAAGAAATGCCAAATTTGTGAAGTGATTCCACACTATAGCCTTGCTGCAAAAATTCCGAAGAAGATTGTGTCATAGTCGCCACTCACAACACAATGTTAGCTGGTAGAGATAGACTAGATTTTGAGACTTTGTACACTCGGGATTTATTGAAGGTGATGTATAGAGTTGATGTGGCAGGTCAAAACAATCACCAAGGCAAATGGTTCACCAAGATGTAGCTAGAAGCTAGGTAGCTGGTATGGGGATGGTTACGGGGACGCAGACCTGATACATTGATATGATGATTTTTTTTGGGGCTTGGGTATGGCTGTACAAAAATATAGAAAATATTAAAAAAATAGTGAAAGAAGAAAATTAATCATATAATATGCAGAGTAAACAAAATAAGATGAATAACTGAAAAACATATTGATAATTCAGTGCTAAATGTCATGCTATTCATTGGTCAAACTTAGAACAAGTACACTGTGCAAAAGTTACAATGTATACACAAAAATCAAGGCAAATCGTATTCATTATTTTCATAATGGAAATACTACCCAATGTATTTAGCAAGACCATCATTAAAACTATCATGTGGCTCGTTAGAACCACAAGGAGTGATAGTGCCGCTCCCGCTAGCTCAATCATCTGAAGTACCATCTAGCTTTGGATCTACCAACAAAAGGTGGCCAATGGATGCTTTTAAGTTTGGAGTCTCTTAGGGTTTGTGTTTTAATGTTTTAAAAGTCATTTTCGACTTTATTTTGATCAAGAAAAAGATAAAAACTGATTTTGGGGGGAGAACTGTGGTTTTGTTTCAAGATGTATCTAGGTATTGAAATGTGTACCTCGGGTGTTCCCCCTGTACCCAGGCCCCAAGATGCCACACTTGTTTCCTAAGACTTAACTCAAATAGGACGATTGCTTCTCAAGAAAGGGGAAATGATCTGATTTATCCATGCTAGTATGCACTCTTTCCTTGAGTGCCTTGGTCTCTTGTGCAACTCAACATAGTTCTTCACATCATGTGCTTTCCATGTAGCGTTAGGATACATGTTGTGTAGCGCCAGGATACATGTTGTGCAACTCACAAGACAATACCACTTCCTCTATTAGAAATGCGGCGAATTTTTAAAGATCAATCTTGACACGAACCAGTGCAACTCAGCGTTTCGTGTCACACCACATCTGTGCACTCTACCTGTCACTGATCCGTCCTGCATCTCCTCTGTGTAACATTGGTGATCTGCGCATAACCCGCATACATGCTGCAAGATCATCCCTTGCGTAGAATATTCAAAACTCATAGTGGGATACCACACTTGGTGGTTAAGCCATCTATCTGTTGGAAACTGAAGAGTCCCACTTGGAATTCCAAATGGTGTAAGTTTTATAATGGTTCTTTCAGACTTCATGGCTTTGTAACATGTGTATACCCATCTGTCGATTGAATATCAAGCAAATAGATGACAGGCAGCCATACATTTCTCATGAGACTCTGAGAGTATGTTATGTACCATGTACATAATGCACAGATTAATGTTATTTTCTGCTCTGGTTTTTTATTTTCTCTACTTGTGAATCTTGTTTATATTGCTTCTGCAAACAGATACAATACATCTAAACCCTTGTTTAGTATGTTGCTCCTTGGACCTTTCATGATCCGAATCATTTATTTTCATTACTTTCATGAATTGGCTTTATAGTCACTAACAGCATCTGAAGTTAAGAGTCTTTCTGATTAAAAAATGAATCCAGTTCAAAGTTGCAAACACAGCTGAATAGGCGATTCAACATCATTGTGTATGTTGGTAGTTTTGAGAAGCATAAATAGGAATGTTCAAAAGAATGTTCCGCTGCACAGGAAGAAGGCATTCTATAGTCTCTGGTGTATCTCTTCCAAGTAATCTTGCAGGGAGCAAATCCCAAGGGCGAACTAGCATTTGCACTTCTTGCCTGCATCTTTGGGGTTGATTTCATGGCAAAAGGTACATGGGCTCTGGTAATGATTCCTTCTATAATGCCATCCTTGATTGCAGAGGTGCAAAAGTCTCTACAGGGGCAAGCAAGGGGCTGCAATGTCATCAGACCACCAAACTGGATGAGTTTGCTCATGATTCACCACTGTGTACTAATACCATCCTAGAGAATGCTTCTTCCTGGACTTTGCAATTCCCTGTGCTAAAATACCATTCTAAAGAATGCTTCCTCCTGGTCTTTGCAATTCCTTGTGCTCTTGCTTAGGCCATCCAAGAAGACCAGGATCAATACGGACCTTGATTACGATGAAACTACATTGCTCATTATTTGTAGCTTTACTGCACAGGGAATGAATGTGACACAACTCTGAAAAATTAGCACAGAAACCTTTTAATTCCATCCAAGAAGACCAGGATCAGTACAGACCTTTGTTGCAATGAAACTACATTGCTTCATTATTTGTAGCTTTTCTGCATTGTGAGTGAATGTGACACAGATCCAAAAAATTTGCACAGAGACCTTTTAATTCCAGGGCATATTAAGTGGTTGAAAAAGTCTTAAGTTTTTGTAAATAGAATCCCTCTCTGACTTCCTCAGTAATTTCCAAGTACTCTGCACTGCAGTGCAAGTCATTTACATCGAGGGATGTGATCTCTAGTTTCTATGATAAGAGAGGCAGCAGATTTCCTCTTACCTGAGCACCCTCTACTGCAAGAGCCTCTATTCCCGCCTCTTCCTTGCCATGGTTCAATGGATAACAAGATGAAAATTCTGCACATAGATAAGCTTGCGGCAGAGCTGGGCATGGTCACAAACAATGAGGGGGGGAAATAATATTCTCTCATAATGACTTCACTTGTCTTAATTGCTAAGTTGATAGGAAAAGGTATGGGTATATGGGTTCAAAATGCGGAAATGCCAATTTAAATAAACGTTGGGTACAAGTTTGGCACGATTATATCCGTACAATGTAAATATAAAAAATTAAAGAATATATATATATATATATATATATATATATATACTACTCATTTCAGTCCATAAAAATAAAATACTTTGTATTCATGAAGTTCAAAACATTCAACTTGCTTCAATTTTCATATGTACATGATTACTATCAAGATTCTAGATTATATCATGTAGATTTTCCTCATAATCAACTCCATAAATGTCATTAGTAAGCTCCATTTCCACAAGCACTAGCTCTATTGCCTAACCCTTGTGAAGAAGTCCGTGGATTTTCATCATCGATATCGAGTAGTAGCGGAAGCATCAAAATCGAGAGTCTCAAAATGAGTATCCCAAAGCTTCTCAAGACCTTTAGTACAGTCTTGTGTGTCAAGAGGTGTAAATTGGAATGTATATATACCAAATCCTTAGTTTTCTTAGATGCCAACTTGTTTTGTTTAGTTGAATGGATAAAGGCATATGTACTCCAATTTTGCTTTGTTGAAGAATTACTAGCCACCTGTTACAAAAAAAGTGTTATTATTATACAAAAATGTGTGTTAATATCTTAAATTTCAATCGATAAACAATGAACAACAAATTTTGGGTATAACTTTTATACCTGTGAGAGAAGTTTAATGGTGCTAGGTCATAAGTACTTGACATCATGGCCATGTACATACCACCATTTTATTGGAGTCATGCTGCACTTGGCACAGAGTCTCTATTTCTCCCATGATGCATTTAGAAGATACAACCATTCTCATTTCATTGTGGACCACACTAACTACAGATGGATCAGGAAACAACCTCCTTAATGCTGCCCTAGTTCCATTTGCAACTTATTGGTCATCATATGGTGGTTGCCTACTAGGTAACCCAACTATTTATTGCTATAATATTTGGGATTTAGGGCATAGGCAAGGAGATGCAATAGGGTGGGCATTTTATTCCACCTCATTAGAGATGCAATAGGGTGGCATAGGCAAGGAGATGCAATAGGATTTGTTTTGTATGATCTCTTGGTTTTTTTAAGCATGGAGTCAATTCCATCATAAATTTCTCCTATACAAGCATTATCTGGGTGTACGTATTTGATCATGGATAGAACGAGCTTTGTGAAACTAAACAAATACTCATCGTCATCAATGATCAATTCTTTTATCTAACGGGTTCTTTGTGAAACTAAGCAAATACTCAACCTTAGCCCATAGATCGTCATCAATGATTAATAGTTTTATCGTATGGGTTCTTTTTGTGTTTGTTTGCCTCCACACGGTGCAAATGTTGTCAATTACAATACTACTTAAGACATGTTTTACCTTCTCAAGGCATCTCAAAACAAGTGTGTGAGAGATAAATCTGATGTTAACAACATAAAAAAAAATAGAAATTTAAAAAGTACAAATTTTAAATAAATTCAAATTATTGAAATAAAAAAAATGCAGATTAAATAAATTGGAAATTAATGAAGTGTCCTCTTACCTTTAACAACTCCAACTTCGAGAATCTCCTAGGAATGATTTGCAACATATAGTGATTTGTGACAAACATCTAAATTTCATTTGCCTCCGCATAAATTTGCTTTATCCAAGGGGATTTTCCAATCTTCCCTCAACATCAAATTGAGGGAGTGCATTGCTCAAGGCGCCCAAAATATCTGCTCATATCTCTCCTCCACAAACAACCCTTTTGGACAACGTTTTGGGGTCCCATCAACTCAATAGCCTCAATCAAATTGTTTGCAATGAATTGTGCATCTTTTATTCCACCATGTATGTATGCTAAACTAACTAATCTAAATTGAAAGAAACTAACACCAAGTAGTCTCAATTACAAAGCTAATCTACCATTAACATCAAGATAAAAGCTTAAAGGAAATAGCTACTCTAATACATCAACATGAATAAAACATCTAATGCTAAGCCATTTCTACTCTTGTAATGTATGATTGCTACTAAGTATGAGCCTATTTAGATCATAAGCAATCAAATTTGTATGTTTGTCTCCAAAGTGAGGAAAGGATCTCACCAAGAAATGGCTACAAGGCAATGTTTGGATCTTCCCTTACTACTCAAGTATGAGAGAATGGATGCAAGAGATGAAGAAGCTATTCCAACATTGGAGAATTGCTCTTATTAGTATGCCTATAATAATTACTATTCAAAGCATGGTGTTTGTCAAGGTGTCAGGTTTGAAGGAAGGGGGTAGGTCCTTTATATAGCTTTTCAATTTGGGAGAAGCTTGCAAACTAGTGCATGTGGGATAAAGGATAAAGTAGATTTAGAAGAAATAAGTTTGATTAGAGGAACTAACAAGTGATTAGCAACTCATGGGAGTTGGAGATGATTTACTTAATCGATTAGGATTAATTAATAGGCTAGAACAAGCTTAGAAAACTATTTAGATATGATTTAGAGGGAAATATGTATGATTTAGAGGATTTGATAGAGGGATCTAACCAATAAGAAGGTTTATTGATTAAATGCAAGGTTAAAAAGGCTTAATTAATTAATACTAGTTAATTAATTGATTGAAGGAGGATTATAATTAATGAAGTGTCGTTAATTGGCATCCAGAATGGGATAAAAACTAGGTAATTAACGAAGTGTTGTTAATTGACTGAAATGGAGGGAAATGTTAGTTAATTAATGAAGTGTCGTTAATTGACCAAAATAGAGGGCTATGTTAGTTAATTAGCGGGAAATCATTAGTTATAACATAAATGATGGGAAAGAGGGTAATTAGTGCAATTTTAGTATTAAAATTGCGTAAGCGGATTTTAGGTGTCTACACACCCTTACAATCATTGACCTTAAAGAACATTGCCCCTATAAAGCTTACTACAACAACATTGACTAGGGGTTTGTTTTGTGCATCTTTCCATTTGGATACTCATGAATCCTTTTGGGAATCTCTAATTGGCTGCAAAGAAGTTTGTATATGCTCTCCTTCTTTTGCTAAGAGGGATGTGTGAATCTTCTCATAATTATGACCTTTATACCCTTGTGGCGCCTCATTAATGCCTTTCACCATTTGTTGCCCCTATGGTGACCTCAGTACATTGAAGGGCAACCCACATGCACAAATGCAACGAGCCTCCAATTTATTAGGAATGTCCCTCTTCTCCATGTTGAATGCTTGTTCCAAGGGTCCTTTTGTTCTCTTTATTGAGGTAGCTTATTTATCCAAGAGAGTTTCAAATGGCACTGGTAGAGTTTTAGATTGACTTTGAATGAAATGACGATTTGAATGCGTTGGCGGTTTTCCTAAACCCCTCCTTTGCAAAGGAACAATTATAGAGCAAATTCTTACAAATTGGAAGGTAGCTTTTTCTTGCCCTTTTACGTATGCCAATATTTGTCTTTTCAATCTTATCACACTTTCTAATCCTAGTTTTCGCGATCGCAATGAAATGAGCTTCTATACGAGTGTATGAAGATTCAAATGACATGTGGCAATATTTGCATACCTAGTACCACCAACAATGTGTTCCACCACTTCTACATGCCTCCATAGAGGAGGATCATTTTTCACATTCATACCTAGAATGTTTCCTTTTGGGGCTCCCTCTTGGCTTGTTTCCCCTTGCACTCCACGTGAAGCTGAACTTGATGCCATTTATATTTTTTAACCTACTTTGAGAAAGATAAATTTAAAAAACAACAAAGAAAGCTAAACAAACATTACATCATTTTCTGATCTTGATCACCAAGTTCGCCATAAAGGTGCGAGGTGAGAGCATAATACATAGAGTTTGGATTTTATTTGTTTAAAATAGCTAAATAAACTCTAAAAAGCAACAAGTATAAGTAAACCCTAGGAATCTTTTTTGCTTTTGATCACCAAGTTTTCCATAACAGCGTGAGGTGAGAGCATACATACAGTTTGGATTTTAGTTTTTTTTAAAAGCACAAAATATAGTTTAAAAACAACAAATATAACCAAACCCTAGGTGTCATTCTTTGCTTTTGATCACCAAGTTTGCCATACAAGGTGCAAGGTTAGAACATACACAAAGTGCTATCAGAGAAGCTAGCACTTTTTTAGTGAGCTAGGATCTCTAATAGATCCATTACCACAACAAAAGGCTCATTTTCTAGACACAAAATAATGCACAACAAAGTCTCCAATATTATCCAGTTCTCAAAATGTACAAATCCACATATTCCTCTCTCAGGCCCACTCTTTCCTCCATAGGAGATGGCGTAAAGTATGCCTAATAAATAGGCAGGGGAGTTGGTTACATGCAATAATAGTTTGTTGCATGAAACAAATAATGGGTTGGACAGGATATTTGTACATTCATAATGTTTATGCAAATAATTGAACTCCCTATCATAAGCTTAGCTTATTAGTGAGTAAAATATACTCACTTCGACACCTTCCCTTAAACGCATAATAGGGAGTGAGAAAAGAGGAAATAAGGAGACTTATGGGTCCCGACAACTAGGCCTAATATTAGATAAGGTACCTATTTACAGTAACTAAGAAAAAGAGTTACCAATGATGAAAAAGAGTCCCCACAAGGTACCTAAAAATCAGTAAAAGACATAACAAAGTAGAGAGGAAAAATTTGTTGTAAGACGTCCCAAGAAGCATGGCTCAAAAAATTCGTACACTGTTGAAGAAGAAGTTCGGTCTGCACTGTGGTTTGGATCCACTGCACGATCACAAAACTCAAAATCAATTGACACTGTAATTCAATAGAATACCTCCATGCAAGGAGACTGTCAATGGAGTCTCTGACATTGTAACTCAACAAAATAGCTACACTTCAAAAGGAGAACAAGCTGAAAATCTAACTAAAGGAGACTGTTAGAGGTGATGTCGATAGTGCACAAAATCACCAAACATAATTCGATCTACTACTAGACGATGTGGTCCACTAACTACAAAAGAGTAAGGAACACGACACCCGAAGAAGCAGGATCAACACCATACCTTCCCATACTATTGAATGGGTGGATTGATGCAAAAAATCTGTGCTACTTGTCAAAAACAACTACTAGAACAATGACAAGTTGACATTGGGTTTTACTAGAATAACTCTACCACAAGAGAGACTTTCAACAAGCTTAAAAGTGTCAATAATACAGATACAAAAGATCTCAAAAAGGAGATACACTCTACACTTGCTAAAAAAATAGCTCAAAACAAGGAACATTACATTGTAGGAGAAGAAGAAAGTGGAGCAAGAAGTTGAATGATGGAGGAGCCATGCTTGTAGAGTCCTCAATGAATGCTTACGTCGCCGCCACAAGCGATCTGAGATCAAGTCAAGATTAACATAGATGGTTGAAGAAGATGCTTGCATATGATTTGGTGCAAAGTGCACTATTGGAGCATGCAAGGATACATTAGAAAGTGTGCTAGGTCGATCATGTTTGATAACTGAAATCTCAGGTTTCTTAAACCCGAGTGAAGGTGCAAAACTCGTGTAGCTCATGAAAAGTCGAGGAAACAAAAATAGGAGCTTTGTCAACAAGTGATCCCAATGAATTATTTGCTTTGTAACCAATGTTGTGACAAAAATGCCACATAACAGGCTGAATAGGGGAAACAATACCTTGTGAATGTCTACCAATACCTCTGATAGAAAATCCCATAGAACGGAGCATGCCGGAACCAAATGCAGTAGTATGCTTCTCAAAGGAGCTAGGCAGGTGAGTAGTAGGAGTTGAAGTGGGATACACAGAGTGTGTAACTGCAATAGGCACAAATGCAAAAGTACAATACGCAGTAACAAACGCAATAGGCTTTGGAGAAAATGTTGTAATAAGAGCATCAACAACTGAAGCAGGAGTAGACTCAAAAACTTACAAATCAAAGTTAGTAGGTGTGGGAGTAGTATCTGCAAGTGGACTAGAAGCAGTGGTATGATTGTCCATAATATGAGGATGATGTTGCAAAATGACAAGTTTTTGCTGTAGGGAGTGTATGAGGTCATCTTTGTTGTGAATGAGGGTGTAAAGAAGAGAGTTTTGCTGCTTTAGTTTTTTGTTCTCTTCCACAAATTTGATTAGGTCCTCCTGAATGACAAAAACTTCAGAGAACGACATCTCATTCTTAGACTGCAAAACAAAGATGTTAGGACAAGAATCCATGATAGATGTAAGAATACACTTGAAAAATAATACAACACCCAAAAAATGTAGGACGTTAGGCTCAACCGAAAATGGGTCTAAAGCAATGTGGGGCGAGGAAAGGAGCAAGCAGGAAACAAAAGTGCTTTCTGTGAGGGGGTTTGACCACATGTGAGACTGGGGCTCACCCTTCTGATTTGCAACACACGAGATCAAAATGTTTCCAAGTAATGAGGTAATCCCATAATTACTGAACAAAATGCCCTTTTAAACGACCGTTGAAATGGCTGAAAAATCACTTTTTGAACCGAAAACGCCCCCTTTTAAAGCAATTTTTTTCCTTTTTTACAAAATAATGCCTAGTTTTACAATAAAATGCCCCCTTTTCAATAATTTTCCCCCGTTTTCAATACGATACTCCCTTTTGCAAATAATTAGGTTCCTTAAAAAATAAACTCCCACTTCAAAAAAAGGACAACCTTCTTTTAATTTTTCATGACCACTTTAATTAAAAAAATCACCTTTAGAAAAAGGCCCTCCACTTAATAAAATATAGCTCCCCTTTAAAAAAACACATCTACCTTTATTGTAGCTCGGGTCTTAGGGCGAGTTGGCGGCAAGTTGGGAGCTTGGCAAGCTCGAAGTCGACACCATGACAAGTTGGGAGAGAAGACGACCTTTGCGAGCTCGGAGACAACACTGTGATGAGCCTATTGAGCTGTTAGGTGAGCTGGAGAACGAGCTGGGCGAGCTCACAAAAAAATTGCCCCCACCATGCGTTGAACGCACAACCTTGGTGGTCTAAGACTCTTACACATTCAAACCATCCATGTATTGCTTTGTAAAGATAGTTAGAGGTTTAGTGTTATATAGTTTTAATGTTCGCGGAAAACAAAAAAAATAAAGCCAGCTGCTTAGGGTTTGAGCCCTAAGTTTCTTCCCTTTATAACTGGCTAACCCAAATACTTTTGCATTTACTGCCTTCTCATAAACCCTGTTGAGCAAAGTCAATAAACCAGAGTGTTGTTGTAAGAGGAAGCTATGGTCTGCTGAGTCGAAAAGAGAGTCATGTTAGCAAGAGGATCCGAGCAGGGTATTCGAGCTGCACAAAGAGGAAACAATTAAAGCAACATAGTCGAACTCAATCCTAAAACAGCTAAGCTGGAGGGCCAAGCAGAGCCAGGGAAGAAGGGCTGATCCAAGTTATGTTTGGACTAGGGTAGATCCGCAAAAGTTCCAAGCGGAATAGCCATGCCAAAGCATATAGAGACCTAGGAACAAGCCAAAGGAACAAAGTTGAGGCCGTGAAAACACTGAACAGGTTCAAGTGAGACAAAAGCATAAAATGACAGAACAAAAAGTAGACCACGACCGAGCTGATCACTTTATGAACGACCCAAGCCGAAAGGGTAACGAGCAGCAGCAACATGCCAATGCATATCAGGTTAAAACCGACAGAGCCATGTATGATGCTTAAACGATTACATCGTTAGGTCAAGTCTTCCACCACGCCGTGCAAGGAGACCTCAAATTAGACTCAAGCCGAATTGGAAAAACTGTGCCAATCCAGAAAGAACACGAGCTGTTCAATCCAAACAAAGATGAGCTCGGGAAGAGCAAAACCAAAAACAATCTCTGTAAAATAATGACCTCAGAATCCAATAGAACCCTGCAAAATGCTCTCAAAAAACTTAGCAATGGCTACTGAAGCTAGCTCTGATATCATCCTGGAGAAGCTACAGCTTCTCAGTGAGCTAGAATCTCTCTCCGATAGATCCATTACCACAGGAAAATACTCATTTTCCAGACACAAAATAATTCACAGCAAATTCTCCAATATTATTCAGCTCTCAAAATGTAGAATCCACACATTCCTCTCTAAGACCCACTCTTTCCTCCATAAGAGATGGTGTAAAGTATGCCTAATAAATAGGCAAGGGAGTTGGTTATGTGAAACAATAGTTTGTTGCATGAAACAAATAATGGGTTGGACAAGATATTTGCTCATTCATAATGTTAATGCACCGAACTCCCTATAAGCTTATCTTATTAGTGAGTTAAGCTTAATTTAAAACTTCTATTACAAACTCTAAATTAAAATTGTACCCATAACTAATTTAAAAGTGTAAACTCTAAATTTTTTTAAAAATACAGACAAAACTAGAATAAAAATTATTATTGAGATTCATAGAATTTAAAATTAAATATAATCATGATCGATGATCATGAATGATGTGTGCATAATACAAGTTACAAATTTATTACAAAAAAACAAAAAATAGAAAAGAGGGTGAATGGAGATAAAAACCTGTTTTTTCTCCTCAAGTTGCTCCTCCTTCCATGCTCTTTGAAGCTCCTAACTTTCTTCTTCAAATTGGTCTTGCTTCTTCCTCCTTCAAGCTCTTATCTTTCTCTTTCTAGCTCTAAATTTGCAAAAGGTGAAAATCTGAATGTGTGTTTTGAAGTAGAGCAAAGAGGTGCTTATATAGCTTTTAGAGTGAATTAAGAGGTTGGTGTAGGTAAATTAGTTTTTTTTTTTGTTTGGGACTGTTTCTTTTTTTGCTTCTAGTCCTTACTGGAGGCATACCAAGATGCTCACTCGTACTGAGTTCGTCCCAATGCTGGTACAGGGGTGCCTGTGGCATTTCCGGGTATCCTTGCTTAATTGTAATTGCAATCCAAGTGAAAGGGAGTTTCACCATATGCAACTAAAGAGGGAGTCCTTATTGTCTTGAGATGGTATCCCCTCTCAAGTATCCGCAACCTTACTCATAAACATATCCTGATTTTAAAAAGTCACTCTTGAGTCAACGATATGTTCCTTGGGTCTATTGCCTTCTTGGTAATGATGATGGAAGGAAATGGAGTCGAGTGCTAGAGAAGGAGAAAATTTCATTTTGAGATTTTGATTGTTTGCACTGTTCTTGCAGCAGAGAAGACTGCTTTTAGAGAACAGTCTTATTCAATTTAACTGTAAAGCTGGCAGAAACCATTCTCTCTGCAGCTAGCAGAAACTATGAAATACTGTTTGCCAGGGACAAACTCTCTGTCAGCTCTCATTCCTTGGCAGCACAAGTGCTTAATTTTCCTTGCTTGGCTGTGGAACTAGAAGTTCATTCTCCTCTACCTACCAGCACAAGGGGCCCAGCACTATATACGTCATAAACTTACATTGTTAACCACAGCCATCCCTGTAAGTCTTCTTCACCAGCATTGGATTGTTAGGTAAATAGGCTTGTCAGTAAATTATCTGTTACACCCTTCGCCATCAAACATCCTTCCGTTGGATGTTCCTTCTTGCAGCATGGGACATCAACTTCATGAGGCAAAATGTCTTCACCAGAGTTCATATTTCTCTTCCAAAAAATCATTATTCACTGCAAATACACTTTTCTTATGGAAGCATCAAAATCATTCCTCTCCATGCAGATATTTCTTCCTCGGCCCAGCATCCATCATAAAAATGTTACATCAAATTCTTTGTCCAGGATTAAAATAAAACTTGAATTTTTTCTATAAGGAGTCCTTTGTAAAGGGAACAGCTGTACCATTTTTTCATGCCGTTCCATCAAGGATGCATCATCAGGTGGGATACCAATGGTTGTCAGGAAAAGAAGCTTTCCTCTGTCAGCTGCATGGGAGTTTGAACTTCATGAGGTAAAATGTCATCACCAGAGACTCTGTCCTCCCAAAATTTCATTTTTCACTGCCTATATAATTTTCTTTTGGAAGCACCAAAATCACTCCTTGGCATGCATATGTTTCTTCCTGAGCCCCGCATTACTCCTAAAACTGCTTCATCAAATTCTTTGTCCAGGCTTAAGATAAAACTTGAACTTTGACTAGTCCTCCATTAAGGGAACAGCTGCACCATTTTCGTCAAGCTGTTTCCATCCAGGATGCAATGTCAGGTGGGATACTGATGGTCGTCAGGCAAAAAACTTCCTTTGTCAACTGCAGGGCACTTCTTCGTTAGGCCAAACCTTCATTCTTTGTCATGTTAGACATAGCTCGTCAGTCAAGCACCCATCATGGGGCTCTTATGTACTGTAGATATGGGAAAATCCATCGTTGGGCATAAGAATATCTCTTTTTGGCACCAATGCTTGTTCATTGCATGAATAAGGAATGTTTGAGCATTGCCACAACTTGCAACCACATATATAAGGACATGTGACAGGGATGGCTCCCTTTTGGTACAGAATAATCGTTATTATGATAGTTTCACCAAGTTTCAAATGCATCTTACAACCACCTTCTTATGGTTCTGGTCATCAGGAGAATCTCCAATGACTGGCAGTTTCATCAAGCAGTGTTCATGAGAGATAGCATTGTCTTTTGTGAAGTAATGTTCAAATGCATCTTATAGCCCACTTTCTTAAGGTACTGGTCATCATGAGAATCTCGAGTGACTGACAGTTTCATCAAGCAATGCTCATCAGGAATGGTTTTGTCTCTAGTTAAGCATCCTTATAGAGCATGATTTACAGTTTACCTTTGGGTCCATCATGCGATTAGAGCAAATTATGCTTGCATTCAAACTTATGCCATTCTGCATTGGCTCTTGGGTTTTTGCCATACTTGAGTGATAAGTGTAAAATCTGCCACTCTTCTTCCTTGCCTTCATCACAGTTAACCTTAACACGAGAATTTTTTCTCTGGAATATTTGGGCGCACAAGTAGATTAATACTACTTTCTGAATACCAATTTCGATGTTCTGAGTTCACTGCGATCTGTGGACATATGTTATGACCCCAGTTACAAAATTATTGCAATGGATTTACCTGTTGGTCTATGTTTGTGAGTTCTTCTTTGGTCTGTAAAATACAGAATCACTCATCCTAGCTGTTTGAAGGCAGGAGAGTGTACCGTTAATTTGTGAAAGGGCCTTTGTCTAAGCAGATGTCTATTTATTCAATCAAAATTCATTCTGGGACATGAACCTGGCCTCAACCATTTTTTGGTCCACATTATCTCATCTGCTGATAACACGGGGAACACACCCAGCAGTGCTGGGTTTGAGCATGGGCTTTATTTTGTTAGGGCTATAGTCAATCCTTCGATTGTGTTTCTAAAAGATGTGTATCATCTTGAAATAAAATCTCAATTTAAACTTAAACAGTGTAACCCTTACCAACTCTGTAATGGTTAAAAAGCTGTGTACTCCACGGACTCATACCGTGTTTTTGGGTCTGTTTCGTATTGGGGACATTTGGGGGATGTAGGTATGGGTAGGAAATGTCATTGGGACATGAAAAAATTTGCAGGGCACGGCTAGCCGCGCCCGGTACTGACAGGGTATGTCTAGATGCCCCTAGGCTGTATTTGGGATGGCTAGGTGTCCCTTATGAGCCAACAGTTTAAAAACACATTTTTTTTCCTAAACACTCAAAAAAGAAAAGAAAAAAGAAGGGGATGGAGGGGCCCACAGCGACCCCCACAACCCCTTTCCACCAATCCTAAACCTAAGACAACCACAATAACTAAAACCAAAAAAACATGCTAGTTTTTGCCTTTTTGCATTTTGTGGAACAGTAATGAGAAGAAGACAAAGGAGGAGAACAGTAATGAGAAGAGAAAAGAACATGAGTGAGAAGGAGGCAAAGATGGTACACAGGTTGATGAGGAGGCACAGGACTTAAGAGGGATTTTTTGGGGTTCCATTGGATAAGTTGGTCCCTCACAGTTTCAGTGGCTCAGACTCGGACTCCAATTTTGATGTAATTTTAGTAGGTTTTCATCAGGGGAAGCTGTAGATTTTCTACGTTTTTTGTCATTTTGTAGTTGAAACTTGCAGCACTTGGGCATTTTGTTGTAATTATTATATATATCCACATTGAATCTTATGCAAAATCTCAAATCAGCTTTAATGTTATGTATTAAGGTTCTATAATGCATATGATGAATGCTTTATCATTGCTATCATATGAATATTTGAAATTTCCTATATTTTTTAATAGCTGCCTCCTGCCGTGCCCTAAAAAATGGCCTCCAAAAAAATCTGTCCCACCCCCCATCCCTTGACGTCTTCATACCGAAAAACTTGGTGGAACATTGTTAAATAGTTATTTTTTTCAGGGGCTATTTATAAGGGAGAACAATTATAGGCTATAGCACCTTGGAACTGGATATCACCTGCATGGCAGATATTTGAAATGTGTGAACCTACATACTTTTTTCCTTTCATGGCCTTAGTGGTATTGTTACTTCATACTTGTATGTTAACCTTTCCCTTTTATACCATGATGGGCTACTATACTGATAGCTAATGGACATAAAACTCATGCTGAACTAGAGGGGGAATGGTAATGTCTGTTTAAGTGATGTCCATTATGCCACAACTGGTGTGCAAATGTTCAAGAGCAGGTTTGGTGCTACTTCTTAAACTAATTTGGTAGTAAGGCTTGCAAATTACAAAATGTGGAACAGTCTTCTCACGTAACCTGCCATTTTTCATACTTGGGATCAATGCTTATGATTCTCATGTCTCGTACCTTAGTTGCAGTGAGTCTTGACCACTCTGCTCCTGTAATGCTTAGGATAGACAGGTTGTGTATGTGCTTAAAAGATGAACTGTGATTTAACTAGTATGTCTAGTAGAATAGTTCTATCAGGTTTGTTATGTCTCTAGTTACTAATTCTATCAGGTTTGTCTTGTTTAAGCCCCAAATTATGCAAATGGTCTTACATAGTTGGTTTTGGTCAACTGTATTTTTGATAACATTGGCTTCTTCTAGTCTGCCGATGTACAGTTTCATCCATGATTTTGTACTGTGTTGAAACTTCTACATGGAAGTGTATTTGCTGCTGTGGTGGTCTGAGTCCGTCATCTCGTCTATTTATCTTCTTCTCAAAATCACCCCTGCAAGTGAATGGGTAAAATTCCAAATTCGTAATTTTTTCAAAAATTCAAATCCGTGCCCTAAAATCAATGTCAAATTAGAATGTACGGCTTATTAAATAAGGACTTCATTAGTTATTAAACTAATGAGATGGTTGTAACCGGTTGTAACTATATCAACCGTTTTGTAACTACATCATTCATAATAAATAAATGGACACAATTTCAAATGTGTGCAATCCGCCTTCTCTTTATTTCTTCCTTGTGCACGTCTTCCAACATTGGTATCAGAGCGAGACAAGCGAGGAAAGAGAGAAGGGAAGAAGATCAATCCCATTAGGGCACGAAGTCTGAATCAAGGTGAATGAAATCGAGGTTGAATCGAAGTGAATGAAATCAAGGGCACATTTGTGTTTTTCATTTTGAGGGCACAGTTCACATTTTCAAAGGAGGGCAAAACTCAATTTTTCACGAGCACCAGTTATAGCACGAATTTCACGAGTCTCTATCTTTGGTCGAAGCCATTATACAGATTGTGTAAAATTTGCGAGTTATGAGGACGCATAAATCAATCACAATATAACAGTCGTACAAGGAGAAAAACCAAGTTTAAAGTCGTGAATCAGGAGCAAACAAAGTTGCGAAAGGGCCTGCAATGAGTTAATCAAGGTCGTGTTTTTCTTTCAAAAGAAAATACACTCTGCGAGCCATTTTCCGCCCATTTTGTTGAAATTTCACAGGCATTTCTGTCATTAAAATAGTGCCGAAGTTGTGGACACGAACCCAAGAAGCATACAATCGCATTTTTTTAGCCCAAAAGGCAAAATCACATTCACGAATCAAATTGAGGGCACAACAAAGTTTCAGATTGTTTGTGCTAGGGCACTGAATTGTGCACATCACAGTTGCAACAAAGAACTGGTATTTTATTCTCTATTTACTCATTTCAGTAAAATACACAGTTGTATTTATTTTATTTTATTAAAATGGAAATTCCCGTAGAAAAATATTCTGGTCTAAATTTTCATACATGGAAAGTGAAAATACAAATGCAACTTATGAATAAAAATTTGTGGGGCATTGTAAATGGGAAAGAGAAAGCACCCACCGATGCATCTAAATTGTTAGATTGGCAAAGCAGAGATGATAGAGTGAAAGCTATTATTGGCCTTGCTCTCTCCGACTCTGAACTTCATCATGTAGACCTAGACAAATCATCCAAGGAAATTTGGGATGCTCTAAATAAATTATTTGGAGCGAAAGCAGTTAATGCCAATTTTTCCCTAAAACTTCAGTTATATAGGTTCAAAATGGATGAAGGAGTCTCTATGTCAAGCCACATCAATAATCTGAGGTCCCTGATCAGACAACTAGCAGAAGTCAAAGTTGCGATTGAGGATGAGGATGCCAAAGCTATCCTATTAAATAGTCTGTCTTCAAAATACAACAATGTAGTTTTTACCCTTAGTCAAATTCAATCTCAATCTCTAGATGATATGATTGCAGCTCTTCTAGCTGAAGAAAAACGAACTACAGAAGATGCAGAAGGTCATTCTCAGCAAGAAAGTGCATTCTATTCCAGAACTAGAAACTCTCGTAGAAGATCAAATAAAGATAATCAAGAGATTGAATGTCATTATTGTAAGAAAAGAGGTCACACGACATGGGATTGTCGTGTTCGAGCCAATGATGTGCTCAAGGGTAAAGGCATATCAAATACAACCAATATAGCCATGGTTGAAGACCCACCAGATGCAGAAGGTAGTGAGGACAATGACAAATACACAATATAAAGATGCTCTAAACTTTGAAGGCAAGAAAGGATACATGGTAGATGAAGCTCGGTATGGATGGTTGCTCAGATAGTTCGGGAGACTGTGGATCTTGGGAATTATACCCTCACGAGGGTCATGAGACAACTTGATGGAGCTTGTGGATGGCTCAATATGGATGGTTGTCCAATAATTCGGGAGATCTGTGATTCGGGAGGGAGGTGGAATCCGAGAACTCGGGAATTCAGCTCGGGAGCTACACCTTTACGAAGGTCACGAAGCAGCTTGATGGAGCCCTACCTAGTCATAGCATTGCTTTCAAAGTGAAAGCCTTTGAAGATTACGTAGTTCTGTTTTGTTAGAATGTTTGTTTTTGCTTTATGTAGGATAAGCCTTAAGAGGGGGTATTAGAATGTAAGGCTTATTAAATAAGGACTTCATTAGTTATTTAACTAATGAGATGGTTGTAACGGGTTGTAACTATATCAACTGTTTTGTAACTACATCATTCATAATAAATAGACGGACACACAATCTCAAATGTGTGCAATCTGCCTTCTCTTTATTTCTTCCTTGTGCATGTCTTCCAACATGTCATGCCTGCTTGTTTATTACAGCTAACCAATCCTTGATGGTCTGGGACATCACAATTTTTAATTTAAGAGGATGTCAGGATAGCGGTTTTCGAAAATCTATTTCTGGATTGTACGCAGGCATTGTTGAGCTGAACTATTTTGACATTTTTCTAATTCAAAATGTCTGCGACTGTTTATGTAATGTTGGAGTACAATTGGTTGAGACATATATACAAAAAGAAACAGACGAGTTACAATGCTGATCTGTCAAATGGGATGTAGTTTCCCAAATGGTCGGGATTTATCCTGAGGGTTAACAATTGTGTGGTTGGTACAAAACTGGCAGCACTAATGAACTTAACCTGGCGCTATTCTAATGAAATAGATCATAACACAGGTTTTATTTTGAGGCTGTCATGTACTCTGAGTAATTCGTTTCAATGTTTGATCATGATGGGGCTCTATTTGTCATCACCACTGACACTGCATAGATTTCTCTTCTTGTACTCAATATTTTCTTGGCATATTTAGACTATTGGTTTATTTCTTATGATGTTTGGCAGATATATTCAATGTTTATCATCACATTTCTTGAGTAAAGAGTTTATCTTCAATACTGTTAAATTATATATATTTTTAATGAACTCTCTATGTATCTATATTCAGGTATTTAATAAGTGCTTGTTCTGTGCAATAGGTTCCTCTCTATGTTGCCACTAAAATGGCCTCTATCAGGAAAGCTTCCTTAATTGTACCTTCAGCTAATACTTATGCACATTCTGCATTAAGGTGGGTAGGCTACGAGCCGCGATGCACCCCGTACTGGCCACACTCTATCATATGGTGGTTGGCAAGTGTGCTGCCTGAACCTTTGGTAGATGCATATCGACTGAAGTTCTCTGTTGGTGTCCGTAAGAGGGGACTGATGAAAGAGTCTAGGAAGAAAGAATGAAAATCTCTTGATATGGTTTGGTTGCACATGTCTCCTTCTCATCCTAGCTTTCAAACTTGAACTCAATTAGTTTTCTGTAAGAATGTACAATTGGCCATAAAATGTCCAATTGTGCTTTTGTCATTTCATTTTTCATGTTTGGAATATTCTGTGGTATATTTTTCAGTTAGGTGAGGTTTCTTTGATTTCACGGTCTTCTTTTCATTCGGTAACTTCTTTGCATCATCCATTTCAGAGGATTCAAAGTAAACTTCTGGAGACATTTGCTATGCAATTGATGCTTTGAAGTTTTACGTTTAAATTCTTTTCTCATCTTCTTATTCAGCTTTAAATCTTAGTGAACAAAAAATGCACTTGAAGATGATGTTATTTAGATTTCCTACTTCATCAGTGTTTTCCAAATTAATTAGCTGTAACTATAAAATCTAGATGGTTTCAAATATCCACTTGAAATAAGAAACTTAAGTTGCAATGAGTTATAGCTTCGATTTGGTAATATTTGAGAACATATAGGGCGTGTCTTTGATGATAAGATTCTGTTTCCTTGGCAACTTACCTACTGCAATCAGACATGTTCAATGCAAGGTAAATAACATGAATGATATCCCGGATAGAATTTAAAGTGGGCAAGTCTAATTGACATCCATTTTGATGTAGCAAGCGTAACCATAAATCATGGCATTTCTGGAGCAAGGCATAGTTTTTACATGAAGCTTGTTGAGGCTATGGGCTGCCTTTCGGGTAAGGTTGGACAACGTTAGTGATAGTTGTAAACATGGGTTGCACTGGAAAATACCATATTCATTATACAATCAACTTGTTACATGTCTGTTGCATGCATGCACTGCCTTATTGCGGAGGGGGGATTGAACCTAGGCCACTTACTAGTACATGTAGTATTCATGAACCCCATTTTTCTGATCAAAGCCCAAGTCTTTCATAAATGAAGAAAACTTTAAGAATCCAAGTTTAAACTTATATGATAACTAGCAGAAATGTTCCCAAGGAAAAAATATTAGATGTTTAGTAGTTTTCTTTTTATCTTAGCTTAGTTTGTGATAAATTTACAACAATTTATCTTGTTTTGCCACGAAATAACCATCGAGGGCCCTTTTTCCATTTTAAGGGAAAAACATATTCAATTCAAGTTGATTTAGGTTCATGTCTTCTATCTTGTTTAGAAGGAGGTGAGACATTGAGCTTGATTAGATTTAGCTTGGTTGAGTACTATATCAACTCACTATGGTGAGCATGCAAAGAGCCATTGAGCGCCAACATTCACATGAGAGCTTATGTGAAATTGATTTCACCTATCATTTTTATGTTGCAAGGAATAAGAAATGAAAAAATGTGATGATGATGGAAACATAACTAAAAACTTAATTTTCTTTTTCTACACCCTTAATCCTATATTTTATATTGGATGTGTATAAATGACTTGTGGCTATCATAACTTCTTATCATGTTGTATCTCTTTCATATATGCTATAATATCATTAGTGGGAAGACCTTGGTGATGGCCATAACATAGGAATAATATATATAGGAATTAGTATGAAGTAGTTGAGGATCATATTGAGCACTTGAGTTTTATTGTATGGTTTGGAGGTTGCCCCCTTTAAGTGACTAAGTTATTCTAATTGCATCTTGTGATAATTTCTCTACATTTTAGTGATATTTGGTGTTATATTGTTGTTGATATTTAGATTTATCTAAGTAATTATTCTAATTGCATCTTGTGATAATTTCTCTACATTTTAGTGATATTTGGTGGTATATTGTTGCTGATATTTAGATTTATCTAAGTAATTTAATTACAATTGGTATCAAAGTTTGATCTTGGCCAGAATTACATCAAAACTCAAATTGTTAAGGTTTGATTATATCTAAAAATTGGTAGTGATTTTTTCTGCAATTTTTTGTGGTTTTGTGAAATTTGTCAAATAAAATCCTCCCAAAATTTCAAGATTTTTTTGACGTGTTTTGAAAAAGTTATATCAATTTTATGGGTTTTCATAAATTTTCTTTATACCTTGCAAATTGTGGAATTTTTTCAATTTCTTTACATTTTCAGAAAGAGGATAAAAAATTATTTTGAGTCGAGTTATTTGAGTTTTCTCATAATTGACCTACTTCCTCTTGAAACCCTAAACCCTAAATTTTTACCTTGATCCCTAAATTTAACTATTGTGGGGCATCATAGCGGGGCCTTCCACAAGAAGAAAAAAGAATCCTGTCACTCAAGGTAAAACCTTAGATAAGGATGAGGTAATACTTGAGGATTTGGAGTCAGAAGGGTTAACTACGATATCCTTAGTACCAGGGTTTACCTTGGTGGATCATAAGGTAAGCTAAATTGAGTATGATCTGCGAATCCTACAGTTTAAGATGACCAATAAAGGCGATGTAGAAAAGAATAATTAGCTAATGGATGGTATCATGAAACAACTTAGTATAAATCTAAAGGTTCGTCATCATCTTCCAAATCAGTCGCAACTCAATCATACTCAGTTCAACCAAGGTGGATCTTCAGGTCACAATAATGGGAAAATTATCTAGAGTGGATCTTCTAGACAACTCAATCCAAATACTTTGCAGGCTCGGAACATGTTTTCAAAAGTGGAAATCCATAAGTTTGATGGAAAGGATCCACTCAATTAGATTAAATAAATCAATGATTTCTTTTATCTACATTAGATCCAACGTGGACAAAAGGTGACCATGACATCCATGTATCAAACTTGACCAATTTGTTTGGTATTGATGGTTATGCGCTCAAAGGAAGAAGAACGGTCTTAGTGTCAGATGGACAATTTTTACTAAAGAGCTACAATTGCATTGTAGTTATAACATGTTAGATAATTATTTCAGCCAATTAGCAAAGCTATGACAAACATGACCAGTCAAGGATTCTGCTCATCAATTCCAAAACCTCCTTGCGTGTGGGGAATATTACGAAAGGGGATTTGAATGACCTATTCCTTAGGGGTCTTAAGGACCACATTGGACATGAGGTGCGTATGTTTAATCCACTTAAGGCTTCTTATTCTATTATCATGACACATAGGGTAGAGGAAATATTTCTTTCTAGCAGAAGGCAAACTTTCATTAACATTAGATACTATAGGACCTTGACACCATCATTCCCTCGGCCGATTACAATGACACCTCCAAAAATTGAAGAAAAGAGAGCTAAAGGGTTATGCTTTAACTATGACAACAAATAGGGACCGGGATATAAATGTGTTGAAAAGACGCTGTTCTACATTAAGGGGCCCAATGAAGAAGAAGAGAAGGAAGAAGATGAAGAGGTGGAGGTAATTATCGATCCAGAAAAGGAGTTAGGAGATCCTCAACCGATGATATTGTGCCATGCAATTTCATGTATTATCACCCCAAACCCTCAAATTGGCTGGATTCTTAAAAAAATAGAAGGTAACCATGTTAATTAACTTGGGAAGTACTCACAGCTCCATCAATCATAAGTTGGTGGTGTGCTTGAACTGTTTTGTTTATCCAGCTATAGAATGTCAAGTAATGATCACTAATGGGGTTACTCTTAGTTGTTTAGGAAAATGCCATAACATTAAACATACCATGGGATATTACTTGTTAAATAGCCCTATGTATGCCATTTCCATGGGAGGATCAAAAATTGTGTTAAGAGTTCAATGGCTTACCACCTTGGGAACCATTGAGATGAACCTCCAAGAGTTGTTCATGCATTTTTAGTCAGAGGGGAGGAATTTTGAACTAAGAGGATTAAGAGAAAAGCCCCCACAATTGGTGATATCTTACCAGATGAAAGAAACACTTTAAAAAGGTGCAAAGGGGTTCTTGGCATAACTTTTTTCATTGGAAGCACATCATTCAAATGCATTTATACCGTCAAATATGCAAGAAGTTATAAATGAGAACTTAGTTGTGTTTGGAGATATGCCAAAGGGTTTACCTCCAAAAAGAGACCATGACTATGTCATCCAACTAGTACCAGGAAGTCAACCACCCAACATGAGACCTTATAAGTACCCATATGTGCAAAAGAGTGAGATTGAGAAGATAGTACAAGAGTTGTTAGAAGCAAGAATTATCCGTCATAATTAGAGTGGTTATTTTTCTCCAGGAGTGTTGGTGCATAAAAAAGATGTCAATCAGCACATATGTCATGATTATAGGGAACTCAATAAGCATACAGTTAAAGATAAGTTTCCTATTCATAAAATTGATAATTTGCTAGATGAGTTGCATGGTGCTGTTTACTTTACAAAATTGGATCTCCATTTCAGATATCATCAGATCAGAATCAGGGATGAGGATGTTCATAAAACAACCTTCCAGACACATAAGGCCATTATGAATTATTAGTAATGCTTTTTGGACTCACAAATGTACCCTCTACATTACAAAGTTTGATGAATTCTATCATTACGCCATTCTTATGAAAGTTTGTTTTAGTGTTCTTTGATGATATATTAATATACAACAAAACATGGGAGGAACACTTGCATCATGTAAATAAGGTGTTGGAAACTCTTGAACAACATCAACTTTATGCAAAGCCATCTAAGTGTCTTTTGGAGTCGAGGAGGTTGAATACTTAGGTCACATCGTCTCTTATGAATGTGTTAAAGTGGATCCTAACAAGATAAAGGCCGTGTTTGAGTGGAAGGTTCCAAAAATTCTAAAGAATCTTCGAGGATTTTTGGGGTTTAGAGGTTATTATCGTAGATTTGTAAGGAATTATGGTAGAATAATAACACCACTAACAAATTTATTGAAGGAATCTTTCCATTGGAATGAGGAATCTACCAAATCATTTGAGAAATTGGAGGCCATGTGCATCACTCCAGTTCTGGATTCTCTAGATTTTTGCAAAACATTCATCGTTGAATGTGATGCTTCAGGGTACGGTATGGTGGAAGTACTCATGTAAGAGGGTCATCCCATTTCCTTTGAGAGCCATAAATTCAAAGGTAAGAATATTTCAAAACCAATTTATGAGAAGGAAATGTTGGAAATACTTCATGTAATAAAGCAATGGAGATCATATCTAATGGGAAAACACTTAAAGTAAAGACAAATCATGATAGTTTGAAATACTTCTTAGAGAAACGTTTATCATCTTAAGAACAACAATAAAGGGTATAAAAAAGGTTGGGGTATGATTTTGAGATAATCCACAAGAAAGGGAAGGATGATGTAGTTTTTGATGCTCTATCTCACAAGGATGAGTTAGCTAAGGCATTATCGTGTGCCATATCTATATTACCAGAAGATTGGGTAGAGGAGGAAAGGTATGAATGATGAGATGACCTAAGTACACAAAATATCATTAAGAATCTCCAACACAATCAGATCATGTCAACGAAATTTGTATGGAAAGGGGATGCTTTATGGTACAAGGACAAATTATACCTATGCAAAACTCAACCCTAAAAATAGGGTTCTATTTGAGCTCCATGCTTCTCCAGTTGGGGGCATTCTGGTTTCTTGAAGACTTATCATCAAATCAAATAAGATTTATTTTGGGAAGGGTTAAAAGGGGATGTCCATTTTTTTTTTGGGCAGAATGCATGGTTTTTCAGCGAAATAAGGGTGAAAAAATTAAGTCCCCGGGCCTTTTACAACCTCTATCTATTCCTAACCAAAGGTGGGAAGAGGTTTCCATGAACTTCATCATAGAATTGCCTAAATCATAAGGGAAAAATGTAATCATTTTTGTGGTGGATAGACTCACCAAATATGCCCATTTTTGTGCCTTGTCATACCCATTTGTCGCAAGTACAATAACAATAACCTTCATGAATACAATTCAAAAGCTACATGGGACACCAAAGATTATAATAAGTGATCGAGACCCTATATTTACCACTACTTTTTGGACTTCTTTTTTTCATGTTTGGTTACTCAACTAGCTTGTAGATATTCTTATCACCCCCAGTTTGATGGGAAATTTGAGGTGGTAAACAAGTGCTTGGAAGGATATCTTTGTTGCTTTATGTGAGATAAGCAAGTGAGATGGGTCCAATGCTTTCCACTTGCAGAATGGTGGCATAACACTTCCTTCCATACTTCATCTAAAATGTCTCTTGTTTTGGAATTATATGGGTACCATCCACCGTCCATCACCTCATCCTTGATAGGCCAACCAAGGGTTAGAGTAGTTGAAGATCACATTCAACACCAATATCTAGTCTCAAGGAGAACTTAGCCATGGCACAAAACCACATGAAACAATAAGTTGATCAACATTGCAATGAAAGAAATTTTGAAGTCAGTGATTGGGTTTTTGTGCGTTTACAACCATATAAGCCAAATGTATTTGAAACAACAAAAGAAGGATAACAAGCTTTCATCTAAGTATTACGACCCTTATCAAGTGTTGCAAAAGATTGGTAATGTAGCATATAAATTTGAACTCCCTTAGGAAACCCCAATACATCTAGTCTTCGATGTTTCTTTCTTGAAGAAGGTAATTAGACATAAGGTATCAACCCAAACAATGTTACCTAAACTCGATGAGGGAAGAATCATCTTGGAATTGGAATGAATCCTTCAGACACACACTAAACGATTGATGAAAAGGGTCATTACCGAGTATCTGATCAAGTGGAAGAATATAGACAGTGAAGACACCACATGGAAGGACGCAACATTCCTGCAACAACATCCAAAGCTTCTCAACATTGGAGAAAATGTTGCTCCGAAGGGGAAGAGCATGCTACGTCCTTAATCCTATATCTTAAATTGGATATATATGGCTGACTTGTGGCTATCATAAATTATTATGCTTTTGTATCTCTTTCATATATGTTATAATATCATTAGTGGGTTGGCCTTGGTGATGGCCATTACATAGGAGTAGTATATGTAAGAGTTAGTATGTAGGACTTGAGGATCATATTGAGAACTTAAGTCTCATTATATGGTTTGGAGCTTGCCCGCTCGAAGTGGATAAGTTATTCCACTTTCATCTTGTGATCCTCTACATTTTGGTATTATTTGGTCCTATATTGCTGCAGATATTCAAATCTATCTAAGTAATTTCATTACAAAAATGCATTGAAATGGATATGTAATCTAGAATAATAATGCTCTAGTGTGTTCCTTATTGTAGGGCCAATAAGTAAGATATTTTCAACATATTTAGGTATTGGGATGTTGAAATCAACTTTTTTAGGTTTCGCCACATGCAAGGAGAGTGGACGATCACATTAAAGCATACATATAGTATTTTTGGTGTCCCATCGAGCCCAATGCGGTTTCTTCGAGGCAACAACGAAAAGAGTGAAGAGTATTTTTGGCGTGGACATATAACTTAGATGTAGGTCACTTCAAGAAGGTAGTTTGATTGGCTACTTCATATGAGTATCAAATCCCTCTGCTTCAAAAGGACATTATTGGTATTTTAGCTTAAAATGGGATTATGCTACGCCCTTAACCTATTGCTTGTATTAGGATATGAGTAGCCGAATTATAGCTTACCATATCATTTTATTATATCATTTATACTTTCTCATGCTTAATAGGTCGGCCTTGGTGACGGGCATAGCATATGAATAGTATATATTGGGGATTATAGGTAGTATTTCATTATTTTTTGAGCATGAGTCTTATTATATGGTTTGGAGGTTGCCCCCTCGAAGTGGCGAAGCTATTCTAATTGCATCTTGAGATCATTATTCTGAAATATTGTGTTATTTGGTGTTCTATTATTGTTCTTAATATGAATTATATAAGTAATTTCATTACAAGTGGTATCAGAGCTGCGATCTGGGCCGAAATTAGGGCAAAAACCCTTTTTTTTTTGTTTCCGCCACATATTGCAAACCAGAGTGAATTGGTGGGAGATATTTTTATTAGAGTTGCGAAGCATTTCAAGTAAGGTTCCCTAAAAATTTCAGACTTTTTTGATTTATTTTGCAAAAGTTATTACAAATTTAGGGTTTTTCATAAAATCGCTCCCTAGGGTGCAAATTGTGGAAAATTTTCAAGTTCTTTACATTTTCGGAAAGATCTCAAAAAAATAGTATTAGTATCTGTTCTGTGTTTTTTCCTGTTTGGTCGAAATTGTATCGAAACCCTAAACCCTAAGGTTTGACATCATGGTGGGGCCTTCCATAAGAGCAAAAAAGAATCTGGTTACTCCGGGTAAAACCCCAGATAAAGATGGGGTAGTGATTGAAGAGATGGAGTCATAAGGGGTAAATATAGATTCCTCAGCACTAGGGTTTTACCTCAGTTTATCATAAGGTGAGCCAACTTGAGTATGAGTTGCGAAATGTACAATCTGAGATGGCCTCTAAAGGAGACATAGCCCAAATCAATCATTGGTTGGATGATATCATGCAACATGTAAAGGGTATCCAGTATGGCCCAAATCCAGCCCATATCAACCAAGGAGGACCTTCAGTTCAAAATCATGGACAAACTAACTATATTGGATCACTTTTCCAGTCCCATCAAAATCAAACTTATTCGCAACCACGAACATGATGCCGAAAGTGGATATGCGCAAATTTGATGGTAAGGATCCCATGAATTGGATAAATCAAATGGAGAACTTCTTCGAGTTACATCAAACACCATTTGGACAAAAGGTGACATTGGCATCCCTATATCTTGAACCTGACCAATTTGTTTGGTATCGTTGGTTATGTGCTTAGAGGCAGAAGAATGGTCTAGGTGTCACTTGGACAGTTTTTACCGAGGAGTTGCAATTGCACTATAGTTCCAGTGTTTCAGAGAACTACTTTAGTCAATTAGCAAAGTTACGGCAAACAAGATCAGTCAAAAATTATCTGCATCAATTCCAAAACCTATCCTTAAGGGTGGAGAATATTCTAGAAGAGAATCTGAATGACCTGTTTCTTGGGGGTCTTAAGGACCACATCGAGCATGAGGGACGTATGTTTAATCCAATCAAGATTTCTGATTCTATTATCATGGCACGTCATGCAGAGGAAAAAGTTCTTTGTAGTAGGAGGCCACCTTTCATTAACACCAGAGACCGTAGTATCTCTTCCCCTTCATTTGCTAGGCCAATTAGACTGACTCCTCAACAAATGGAAGAAAAGAGAGCAAAAGGATTATGTTTTAACTGTGATAGAAAATATGGACCGGGACATAAATGTGCTGAGAAGAAGTTGTTCTATATTGACGGAGGTAATGAGGATGATGAGGAAGCTAAAATTATAGGAGAGGCTGAGGAACCAGTAGAAGATGAAGTAGAGGATCACCAACCTACAATTTATTGCCATGCATTGTCAGGTATTAGTACTCCTCAAACACTCAAGGTTATTGGCTATCTCAAAAAATAGAAGGTGACGGTGTTGATTGACTCGGGGAGTACTCATAACTTCATAAATAGTAAGTTAGCTGCCTGCATGAATTGTTTTATTTACCTAGCTACAGAAATGCAAGTTATGATTGCGGATGGTGGGACAGTCAAGTGCACAGGAAAGTGTCATAGTATCAAGCTTTCCATGGGAGACTACATGCTAGACTCACCTATATTTGTTATTTCTATGGGAGGGGCAGATGTTGTTTTGGGGGTCCAATACCTCACAACCTTAGGTACTATTGAGATGAATTTCTAAGAATTGTTCATGCGATTTCATTCAGATGGAAGGACAATACAATTGAATGTGATGGTAGCTAAGTCTCCATAGATTATTAGCTCTCATCAGATGGAGAAGGTTCTCAGAAAAGGAGTGGATGGATTTATAGCAAAGCTATTTTCCATAGAAGTACAAAATACAGAGTCTTTAATGCCACCCGATCTTCAGAAGATTGTGGATGCTCACTCATCTGTTTTTGATGCAATTCCAAAGGGACTACCACTAGTTAGGGATCATGATCATGCCATTCAGTTGATTTCAGGGAGCCAAACACCTAACATCAGACCATACAGATACCCATATTCCCAAAAAAGTGAGATCGAGAAAATGGTGGAGGAAATGTTGAAGGCATGTATCATCAGGCATAGCCAGAGTGCATATTCTTCACCAATGGTCATGGTGCGTAAGAAGGATGAAACATGGAGGATGTGCCCAGATTACCGAGAACTCAACAAGTACACCATCAAAGATAAGTTTCCTATTCCAGTAATTGATGATTTACTTGATGAATTGCATGGTGCTGTTTATTTCACAAAATTAGATCTTCGTTCGGGGTACCATCAAATTAGGATAAAAGAGGAAGATGTTCATAAAACGACTTTCAAGACTCATGAGGGCCATTATGAGTTTTTAGTAATGCCTTTTGGTCTTACAAATGCGCCCTCAACCTTTCAAAGCTTGATGAACACTATTTTAGGTCGTTTTTAAGGAAATTTGTATTGGTTTTCTTTGATGACATATTGATTTACAATAAGACATGGGAAGAACACTTACAACATGTAAATCACGTGTTGGAAGTTTTGGAGAAACATACTCTGTATGCAAAGCCATCCAAATGTTCTTTTGGTGTACAAGAGGTAAAGTACTTGGGTCATATTGTATCCCATGAAGGCGTCAAAGTTGATCCTCAGAAGATCAAAGCTATGGTGGAATGGCCAAGGCCAAAAAATCTCAAAAATCTTCGTGGGTTCCTAGGACTAACAAGGTACTACATAAGATTTGTGCGGGGATATGGTAGAATAGCAATCCCACTCACTGCATTGCTAAAGAAGGATTCCTTCCATTAGATAGACGTAGCCAATAAATCCTTTGAGTAGCTAAAGGAAACCATGTGCAGCACCCCAGTTTTGGCTACTCCCAACTTCTCAAAAACCTTCATTGTTGAATGTGACGCTTCAGGATTAGGATTGGGAGTAGTTCTAATGCAGGAAGGAAGACCAATTGCATTTGAGAGTTGCCAATTCAAAGGAAAAGATATGCTCAAACCTATATATGAGAAAGAAATGATGGCTATTCTTCATGTGGCCAAGCAATGGAGGCCCTATCTCATGGGTAGACACTTCAAGGTAAAAACTAATCATGATAGTCTCAAATACTTTTTGGAGCAAAGGTTATCATCTTAGGAACAACAAAAGTGGGTAACAAAAATGTTGGGTTATGATTTTGAAATCATAGACAAAAAGGGTAAAGAAAATGTAGTAGTTGATGCGTTGTCTAGAAGGGATACATCCACAGATGCCTTACTATGTGGAATGTCCATGTTGATGACTGATTGGGTGGATGAAGCAAGATTGGAATGGAATCAAGATAAGGATACACAATCTCTAATACAGAATATCAAACAAGGATCTATGACATCTAACAAATTTGAGTGGAAAGGTAATGCCCTATGGTACAAGGATATGTTATACTTGAGTAAAGATTCTGAGTTGAAGCATAAGATTCTTGCAGAGCTACATACCTCACATGTTGGAGGACACTCTAGGTTTTTGAAGACATATCATAGAATAAAAAAGAGAATTATTTTGGGAAGGACTCAAGGGGGATGTACAAAATTTTGTATCAGAGTGTTTAGTGTGCCAACAAAACAAAGGGGAAACAATTAAGACACTAAGTCTGTTGCAACCCTTACCAATTCCTAGCCAGAGATGGGAGGAGGTCTCCATGGATTTCATCACCGGATTGCCTTGTTCAGAGGGTAAGAATGTTATTTTCATGATTGTGGATAGGCTCACAAAATACGCTCACAAAATATGCCCATTTTTGTGCCCTATCACATCCATTTGCAGCCAGTACAGTCGCAACTATTTTTTTGGAGACAGTTCAAAGGCTACATGGAACCCCAAAGATAATTATAAGTGATCGTGATCCTATTTTCACAAGTAATTTTTGGACGGAATTATTTTCATGTTTGGGTACCAGCTAGCTCACAGTTCATCTTATCATCCTTAAACTGATGGGCAAACAGAAGTGGTCAACAAATGATTAGAGGGGTATTTACGTTGTTTTGTATCAGATAAGTAGGAAAGGTGGATTAAATGGCTACCATTGGCAGAATGGTGGTATAACACATATTTTCATACCTCTTTTCAAATGACCCCATTTTTAGCATTATATGGTTACCATCCACCTTCTATCACTTCCTCCTTGAGGGTGAAAACTAAGGTCAAAGATGTTGAGGAACACATTCAACATCAACAACAGGTTTTGGCTAGTTTGAAGGAGAATTTAGCATTAGCACAAAATAGGATGAAACAACAAGTAGATCAACACCGTAGTGAAAGACATTTTGAAATTGGTGACTGGGTTTTTGTACGTCTCCAACCTTACAAACAGATGTCCCTAAAGCAACAGAAAAAGGAAAACAAGCTTTCTCCTAAATATTATGGCCCTTATCAGGTTCTACAGAAAATTGGTAGTGTTGCTTATAAACTAGAGTTGCCTCCATCTTCACACATACACCCATTATTCCATGTTTCATGCCTGAAGAAGGTTATTGGACAAAAAATTGAAGCCTAGACAGAGTTACCAGAACTTGACGAGGAAAGAAGAATCATTTTGGAGCCAGAGAAGATTCTGCAAACATGTACTAAGAGGCTGAGAACTAGAGACATTAAGGAATATCTGATCAAGTGGAAGAATTTGAGCATAGAAGACGCCACCTGGGAGGATGAAGGTTTTCTGCAGCAACATCCAAGATTATTCAACGTTGAGGACAATGTTGGTTTGAAGGGGAAGGGTATACTTTGCCCTTAACCTATTGCATGTATTAGGATATGAGTAGCCAACTTGTGGCTTACCATATCATTTTATTATATCATTTGTACTTTCTCATGCTTAATAAGTCGGCCTTGGTGATGGCCATAGCATATGAATAGTATATATAGGGGATTATAGGTAGTATTTCATTATTTCTTGAGCATTTGAGTCTTATTATATGGTTTAGAGGTGCCCCCCTTGAAGTTGTGAAGCTATTCTAATTGCATCTTGAGATCATTATTCTGAAATATTGTGTTATTTGGTGTTTTATTGTTGATTATTGTGTGAGAGATCTAGGAGTAAGGGGATGATATAACTAGGAATTTTTTAAGCACAGTTTTCTTGTGATTTGAATCATGTATTTGTAATTTTATAGGATCCAAAGGCATAAATTACTAAGCTAAATCTAGGTGTTGAGGGCGTACAAGAGAAATGATGTTATTAAGGAGCTATATGTGAGAGGTGGTATCATGGTAACCTTACAGAGAGCTACCAGCCCTCATGCTTCCGCTATCTCTTCACAATTATATTATGGATCTTAAAATAACCATAACAAAAAGTACAAATTTTATGTTGGTGCAATATATTATATGTACCTAATTTAAGCTAATTTATGTTAGTATCTATACTAAGGTTAGGTTTGACATAATTTCCTATCCTTTAAATCAAAATAACAACTAGCCTTTATGCTATCCAACAAAGTATCACATTTTTCATTGGCTAACTATAACTGCTTAAATTCTGGCCAATGAAAGAAGGGAGCTAGCTCTTAGTCTATATATATATATATATATATATATATATATATATATATATATATATATATATATATACACACACACACACACACACTCTCCGTTTATGTTTTATTAATAGTCATGAATGGAATATTATATTTTCATTTTCAATGTTCTAAAGAGCAGTACACGATGATATGCATTGAAGAGGTGATCATGGGTGAGAACAACTTCAACTTCTAATTTTTAAATTGTACCAAGATTTCCTTATTTTTTCACTATGGTGAATATATGATGAAACCCAACGTTCTCACCCATCTCACATCTTAGTGATTTGTGAACCCTTTTTTTCACTGCATTCTGAAGTTATCTTGCTTAGGGGGGAAATATTTTGTACTTTCACTAAAATAAAGTTCAACATCTCTTTTGGAGGGGGGAGTCTTACTAGTTAGACACCTTTGTCCTTATTAATTTTTTCCTATGTGAGGGACCTATTTAGTGCACTTAGTTCATGACCCTATGTTATTATAGGAGACATTTTGTATGACATTCTTGTGGTGTATGCCTCCTAAATTCCCTTCCTCTTTTTCTTGTAACGGCCCTGTTCCTTGATGTAATCATCATACTATAAGTAAAAACAAATTTCAAACTAAGATTGGTATTTTATTTTATGAATTATCTGAACTTTAAGAGGACCTTGTTACGTTTTTTTGAAGAGAATACATCACTTAAATAAAACTTCCGTGTTTCACAATTTTTTGAAAAAATACCCTCATCAAATATTTGTAGGACATTGCTTCCTTTTTGCAACAAAAGATTGATATTGTGGACCCTACTTCTACTACACCTATAAATACTCCATCATTTATCATTTTATTTGACTATGACATGCATCCACTTGACGCATTCCTAGATTATGATCTACTTGTCTATGAGTCAGTATCAATTCCATCTATGTGTCACTACAACTTTATATAGATAATTGGAGCTTGGATATCTAGGTATAACATCTTAAATTACATAATACTTATATATTATAATATAAGGACACCCCTTCACCTATTATAAGTTTCTCCTTAGTTTTTCATCTCAAAATTGATAGGTTATGGTGTTATTTATTTATTTTCAATTCTTAGTTTAGAATCATATTAGTTTATTATAATTTGATTGCTTGGTTTGTAGCGAATTCATTCCCAACTCATCATTCTAGCTGGACATTGCTCATGTAATTGATATTTCACAAGGTTTTAACAATATTGAAAACATTTTAGTCACTTTGATAAATTTCACTATTAGCTTATCTATTGTTGAACTTCAAACATTTTCAACACATTTCTCAAATATTAAATATTGGGTTTCAATTATCTTAGGATCTCTTACATTCAATTTCACTTTGTTTTAGTACATTGCATGCATTTTGATTCTATATGGCAAGTTTCCATGGCTCTTATTGTTGTTTTGAGTATTTCTTGAGTGTTTTTTATGCCATCATTACTCAAATTATTTCTCAGATGATTTAACCTTTTGGGATGTGTGAGTATTTTATGTTTTGGTTCCTATATATCATATAAATTGTCCCATCTTTATTTACATATTTCTTTTCAACATGCAATGTTTCATTACTAACACATGATTTCATAATTGAGTTGTACTTATTTGTAATGAAAATTTTATATCGAAAGCTCATATTAATAGCAATGAATCACATTTCAACATATTCCATAAACATATTACAAAAATAATTTGTAAATACGACTTGATCCACACAAAATAAGTGAAATGAATAAAAGAATACTAAAATATGTGTTGACCTCTTCAAGGAGTTTTTTTTGTAGAAAATTTTATTTAAAATTTTACAACCTATGTAAAAAATTTCAAGTTAGGATTACTGTTGCTCATATGATTTCCACAAAGTGAAATTCATTTAATAGTCCTCATAGAAATTAAAGTTTTTTTTCCCTAAGTGTTGAAATTTCCATATTAATATTTTTTTTGTGGACAATGGTCATCATTATTAGCACTCATAATTCCTATACTCGCCTTATAGGGTACATTTTACTTTTTAAAGTTGCCTTTTGACCTATGATCTAAATTGTGTACTACCCTTAGTTTGTAACTAAGTGACTTGACAATTATCATTTGAAATTTATCTTATGCCTTTCCCATGTATACTATTATCGACTCACTCGACACATATATCTCTCAATCCCTCTATCCAAATCCACTAAATCAGTACACTTCTCACTGAAATTATCTCATCAGAGACTAGTGTACTATATATAAAAAACACATATTTGGATTCCTGATTAGTCATCTCCACTTTTAGATTAAATCCCAAGCTAAGTAGGGTCATAGTCACCTAACATAGCAATAGTCAAAAAATGATCTTGACCATAACCGACATTTCTTCCCCACACACTTATAATGGTCAATTTTTTAAATGCACAAGCTACTCTAGTTGAATTATGGTTAATTAAGTGGGAAATCATTCATACAAGTCCTATAAAAACACATACATGCAACTCATTAGGGACACCTCTTGAATATTTGGGATATTTAAGGGATATCACACTCAATCACACTAAGAAGGACCATCACTGAATTATCACTCCTTAAAGTACATCAACATGTTATCAAGTATGAATATATCTTATGTTGCTACTGTAAATCATTAGCACATGCTTAACTCAGACAAAAGATCATTTCCAAGTAGCTGGATACCTTATTAGGGTCTTTCCAAAACACTACTTACTATACATTCACAGGGACAAATAACTATGTGTGAATTAATCCATATTCGAAGTATAGATACATAGTGTAGTACTTATGACACCAATGGTGGTGGGGTGATGTTAGTCCCACTCAGTCAGACTAACCCATTTTTCAAGTCTTCAAGCAAAGTGATAGAATTTTACAAGAGAAGTCATTTATAGATACATAAGTGTGATCATAGATTTCTGATTATGGATTCCAAACCCAAAGACACAAATGAACCAGGTACCAACACCTAGTTTCAGATTAGATTGTTAGAGGTCAAAATCGGCCATGAAAGGTCATAAATGCCCAAAAATTTCTACCTAAATTGGTTAAATATGCTCCACACTCAATTTATAGACTCAAAGTTTTATATACACTTTGATGAAACTTTGCAAAAATTATTTCTACAGTTTCAGTGCTTTATTTAACTAACATATCTCGTGCAATGGTGCAATATTTCTAAACCAACCTTGATAATATTACACATAAACAAACATGAACCTTGCCTCGACACCCCATATAGAGAGAGATCTCGAGGGCTCTCGATAGTTCTAGGGTCTCTGGGTCTCTCCAGACAGGTTCTCTCACCTGATTGTGATCGGCCCCTATCCGAGTGATGGTACTGACGTTATGATCATCAAGTCTAATCCCTGCAGAATCATTTTTCTTAGGCGAGCACACCATCCCCTCCCCTTCCCCCCAGATACTCTCTATAAGGCGCCCAGGACAAGATATCTGCCATCTATTTCACTATAGAGGGGGAACGAAGTGTAAGTCAAGTGATCCAACCATACATTCATTCATGCTCGTCCCCATCTCTATTCCGTGTATCTCTTATCTCCAACTGACCCCCCGCCTCGAGGCCTACATGAACATAGCCGCAAGGTCACCCCTCCCCCCATCTAGCAACACATGATAATATGATTTATGTATTTACTATATTTATGATTCTAAATCATCTTATTTACATATAATAGTTGTCTTAATTAGATCAAGCCCAATTATGATATTACAAATTGTAAATTCTTACAATACTGTCATTATCTTGCTATTTCATTATGGGTTTCAATGACATGTTTTCTATAATGTATAATATTATCTACTTTATCTTGTTTCTAAGAGATTTTATTTATCATGACTTATTTCACATGCATTATAAATATGGGATCCATTTACAACATTTTCAGACAAAGGCACATCATTCCTAACACTTGCAACATAAAGTAAAAAATTGATACATCATTAGCTATCTTTTTAGAATCCATTTATTTATTTTTAAATCTAGAGTCAAAAGCAAAAATTTCAAAAAAACAAACAAGTTCTCAATGAATCCTATTACACGTGTTGCTAGTTGAAATCTTAAATCTAGGCAATTTATGGGACATAAAATGAAAACATGAAAAATATACACCATACAATGCTCAAAGGTTTTTTTTCCATAAAAATATTTACCTATGGTTTGGAATCAAACATAATGAAGCTTAGTCAATTGGATCTATAAGCATGTGATGAATTAAACTCAGGAAACAATAGATAAATTCAAATTTGGTGTAGTATGAAGCAAAATCTAATTAAAAGGTTGTTTGCAAGCTAATGCAAATTCACCAAAATGTGATATGGATAAATTGATTTCAATCAAATTGCAACACAAATATCCATAACATTTAATTAGGGAAAACATATGCAAATAATAAGCCAAAACTAATTAATTATTTCCCAAACTAGAGAAAAAATGTGACTTATAAAAATATAGGTGCACCTTGAATATCATGAGTTATGGTGACATTTGTCAAGAAATGTATGCATATATGCAAAATAAAGCCAACCCAATTTTTTTTATGCAAAATAAAGAATTTTTGTTTCACCACTACAAGTGCAATTACTTCTACTCATTGGGTCAAAATCAGATTGGAAATTGATTTTTTTGGTGTTTTTGGCCATGTTTCATTGATGAATCCATGTTATTATGGGTGACGCAAATGTGGTGCAAAAATGAAGCAACTGAGTATTTTTATTTGCGTCACTTTTGTAAAACATTTGTGGCATGAGTGCGCCTATTTTATACCATCTATAAACAATGATAATAACAATTTTATGCCACTATTAAGTGGTGTAAAGATGACACACATTTCATTTCAAATATTTAAAATAAATAAATAAATACATATCCTTTTTTGTACTTAAAATAATTTAATAGTTTAAAAAACTATTTACAAATTTATTAGGTAGAATTATGTAGATATTGTGTTTTTATATTGATGTACATAATAATTTATATTATTATTTTTATATTAAATATTTTGATATGCATCATTTTAGGTTTGAATATATTAAAAAATTATAATCTTAATATAAAATGTAAAATTAAAAAAATTGAATGTTATAAATAATCAAACAAAGCTATGTTTTAAATTTGAATTCGATTTTATACAATAGTGTATCATACTCATAAAATTCTAAATTACAATAAGGAATCAACAAAATAATATAAAATCCCTTCTAAATAACATAACAAATAAATATGAAAGTAGCTAGTCCTAGTCCTCATCCTTATCCTTATCCTTGTAGTCATCCTCATCCTTGTGATGCTCCTCCTCTACTACCTCCTCCACCCAATCTTCTTATAGTTATACTACTCCTCTTCCTCCTCATCCACCTCCCATTGGCTTTGGACTCGTAAATGTATAAAATTAAATTTTTATAAGTGTTTAAAATTACAATTTACATAACTCACAACTAATTAAAGAACATGTCTAATTGGCATAAAATACATTCATAGGCCCACTTATTGGATGTAGGCGTGTCTCATCCCATTGATTTTAATGCCACACAAACTTTTTTTGTTGCACATTTCTTGAAAAAATAATGATATGATAAAAATTGATGTATTAATATTTTATATAAATAGACTTAAATACAAAAAAACACAATTGTACAAGAACTTATATTGAGTTTACAAATTTCTTCACTAGCTTGTCAAGGTTGTATTGCCCCATTCAATGGGACACCTTCATTCATTTTTTCACATGTGCTCGTAACCTTTTAGCTGGTTACTTTTATTTCATACTTTAATAACATTTGTAAAACATTTAATTAATAAAAAACTCATAATTTTACATATCATTAATTTGGTTAGCTAATTTATAGTAATATTTTCATGTGTAAGCCATTTTTAACACATGCCATTCCAAGATTCTTCAAGCATATTGTGAATTCAAAGAAGTCTCTTCTCTGCATCAATGTTTCCTTCTTATTGAAGTTGCATATTATAGATATAAAAAATAATAAAAGACTATACCATTTATAAAATAATGTTGTATTTAAGCAATATTATTATCTTGATATACCTCTTCATTCTCCTAAACAATTCTAATGCATAATTTTCAATTATAGACTTTTTATAGTTAGCATTCCTGAAGTTCTTTTGTGCTAGACTGACTAATTTATTGTATTTTTCAATGGGTCTTTTATTCTAGTCCATTTGGCGACATGTACAAAACAATGATCAAGATCAATCAACTATTATTTTCTTGAAATATTAGAAGCCAAAAATATTGAATGTTAAATATTTCATTTTTTAATCAATCACAATAAATAAATGAACAAATAAATACATTGAAAATCACATAATATGATGAACTAATAAGCTGAAATAAAACAAATTAAGATACTCAAATAAAACATAATAAAATACATACTTTCCTAGAGCACCTATCAATATCTTCCCACTATTATTTATGCACAACATTATATTCAAGGTACTTTTCACCATGTGTTTAAATGTATCATGAATGAGTAGAGAGGAACTTACAATACCCTAAAGTTGGACCAAAGGCATTTGACAATTATTCTTGGCATTTATCTCATTCCATTTCTATTTGTGTACTTAATTGAATTATTCCTACATGTATCTCGCTTAGTTTAACACTCCATAGCCACTAGGTCACACTTGTTACTCATAAAAGACCTATTCATTATATATAAAATACATCTTCGGACTTACTGCCACATTCTCCAACTTTTAGAACAATGTTTTACACTTTCTCATGACATAGTTGCCTATTGGGGACGAAACCAGATGATGATTTTTTTCGAGGACACCATATTCATCCTCCATTAATGTAACAATCACCTGTTAGCGAAAAAATTGGCTAATAATTTTATTTGAGGACACCATATTTGTCCTCCATTGATGTAACAATCACATTTTCAAATGCATAAGTTATCCCATTCAAATTAGGGTTAATTGGTAAGGAAAAAATTCCGCAACAATCACATATAAAAACATCATCACCCCACTCTTTCAAAGGACCCCATCTCTCACATCTCTAGGATACTCAGGGGATCAAAATCAAGCACCTAATTACAAAATCACTCTTTGAATCATATCAGCTAGCTACCAAATCCGATTACATATTACATGGCTTCCCTAGGTCATTATCATGTGCTACAATCTTCACCGAATATCATTTCCAAGTGTGGGAGGTCCTATTTGGGTCTTCATTTCCAAACACATTACTATTAGAATTTTTTCATACAATCGCAAGGTGGGAGAGATACATCCATTTGAGGCCTTATCAGAGCATTATTATGTAGGAAAATATCAACTTAATGGGGGTTGAGGAAGCTCAACCATTATAGAATAGCCCTTTTTAGGTATTCAAGACAAAGCTAGGGTTTTAAAGAAGAAGAATCTTTAATATGCTATAACAAAATGATTGCTAAAATTTGAATACATAATCAAAAATCCAAAAAAAAAATCATAGTGCTAGAGCTAGATATGAGTGTAAAGTTGCACATGAAAAAATTAACCACCTAAGGCAAATCCACTTACTGATTCTTTCCTAGATGGATGAATTTTTCCTCCATACATTGCCAAATCATCCAAATTTACACAAAACTAGATACCTACTTACACAACCTAGATCCATAATCACATTATCCAGTCCAATGCTTTTTGACCCTAACCCATAATTTCAATCATCTAACTTTATAGAGTTTGAATATCTGATATAATCGAACAATACATGTTTCAAGAATATGCATATTTACTTTATTTATGATTTTTGATCATAACTTACACATATTAATTAATCATAATTAGATTAATCCTGATTTTATATTACATTTTGATGAAACTGATAATTTAAATTACATACAATATACAATTCCATCATTTCCCTTAGGGTTTCTTATCTTAATACATTTTTAATAGTTTTAGGATTGATATTTGTCGTTAGTTTTTTCTAAAAACCCTTCTACATTTTGGAACCTAATCAAATTCTATATTTTTATTTTATCTCAGGAATTCAAATTCATAACCCAACATGTCATAATGTTTGATTAGGAGGGACCCACATAGATCACAACTAAATACCCTTAGTTCTTCATTGTTCTAAGAATATGGCTCATTTCCCAAAAATTTCTATCCTCCCCAATGAGGTTACTCATGACACAAATGAGGGGAGGAAATTAATATGGATCATTTCCCAAAAATTTCTATCCTCCCCAATGAGGTTACTCATGACACAAATGAGGGGAGGAAATTAATATGGAATATTCATGGTGATCCTACACACATTACATATAATAAAATTTTCATTAAGGCTATATATGACTATGAAGAAGACCAATATGAGGCTAATACCAATCACGGACTTGCAATCCTACATAATCTACCTACAATCAAAATGGATGTATTCAATCAAGTACTTAAGGAAAATTCATAATACCTTGATAATATGCTATCAATATTACAAGATGCACACAAAAACAAAATGTAAAAAGGACCAATGTAGGAAAAATCACGTTGAACCCTCAATATCCACCTTCTACTGGCACTCCTTCCACTTTAGGTGCTATTACTGCTCACACATGTAATCAAGCATCATCGAAACCTAATGTTCCAACTATGGGTCTAAAAAACATGGTCCCCAAAGCTACCATACCTACACACCATATGACATCTATAGCTCTACTTAGTATATCCCATGTGGCTCAAAATGCATACACCTAAATTTTTACGCTTTTTTATTTTCATACATGTTACAAACAATTCTCTTTTTAGGTTAGAGGTCACTGATACACCTATCTCTGGGACGAGTGCCTTAAGGGGCTCGTTCCGGGATATGGGTATGGTTACTCATGTAAGCATTCAGTTAGGGATCATACATGGAGAGAGAGCAACTTTCGGTCCCATTTATGTATTTATTTTTCTCATATTCCTCTTATTTTGCCTCTTATCTTCTTGTTTTTCTCCTTATTTTTTTGACATCTTGCTAAATCATGACCCCACTTCTTTCATTTTGCATTGTCTTCAATTTTCATTTCTCCTTGAACATATCCCCTTGGATTTTCTTCCCTTGCTAAAGCTATCACCCTTGGGCGATTGCGTCGGTGTAATTTTAAATTCCCTGCTGACGCCTTCGCCCACTGGAAATGGCGTTAGTATTACCCAAAATCCCATTTGCACATAAGGACATCACATAATTGCACAAAGGAACTCACCATTATATTTTCTCTCTTATGCCAACTTGCATCTACTCACTTAGCTTCTGGATTTCTGGCATCTTAACTCTTGGCTTGGAGCTTCTTCTTACTTAGATTGGTTTGTGGTGGTGCCAATCAACTTGTAACAATTAATATGCTGTTCATTGAATCACAGTCATTTAATCATCAAACCAGGGGACATAAACTTTAAATAATTCCAGTGATGTATGCATAGTTACAAAGAATTCAAGAGGTATGGAAAGAAATAACTGCCACTACCATACTTGAAAGAACAATGCTTGAAAGTAGAAAAAAATTAGAATTGAAAGTAAATGATTCCTAAATACTATGACTAAGAAAAATCTTGTAAATTCACAAATGTAGATAAAGAAGATAAATTTCTTCCTAGGCTAATCATGCAATGAAACACAACAAAAAAACTATGGAGGGGTTTAACAACCCAAAAGTGGGCCCTACCTTGGGTGCTAATCCCTCCTAAATCTTGTAACTAAAGGCTAATAAATAGAAATCAAATATTTTATTGAATTAACAGGAACGTTACATGTAGGAACAAAGAAATATCCTCTCTATCTCTGTATATCTGTGTATATCCTCCTCTTCTTCTCTCATTACATTTCCAGCATTAACCCTTTTCTTTTATACTTCTCATTTACAACAAGACGTGAGAAGAAGAGTTCAACTAGGAGTTTAACAAACTAAGTAAAAGATATTCGGTAGAACAAGTGGAAGATCTCAAACATAACAACAAGAGATTCAAAACATGCTAGGTGTTCAGATATCAAACACATAACTCAAGCAATCAACTAGTTCCCTAAATCACATGTTAACTCAAATAATTAGTTCTTCAACAGTTTGCAATGAAGGACTAGATCAAAGGTTGAATTATTTATTAGTTCTGTATGTTCCAGTCATAACTTCTTCTTCAATGAAATGTATAGACTTGAGTGCCGGTCTTCACATTCCAAGGATATTCAGAACGTGGATTCTTTGTTGTAGGTGATTCCCTTTGGTTGCAGACGGGTTGCTGCGGATAGGTCCTTTGTTGCGGACAATTCCTTTATTGCACACGAGTTGCTGCATATAGTAAGTTTCTTAAAAACACGAGTGGCATTACATAACTCATCATTCAAGCAACTTATTGAAATCATAGGAATAAATGCACACACAAAATACCACAAAATAAAGATAACTAGTGATAACCATATTAATAAGTAATTATGCCATAAGTTCAAGTTGTGATGATAATGTTCAGTAGTGTGACTGGAAAATACAAGGACATAACTATAATGGCTTAACAAAAATACAAAAGATGAGTTTTTTTATAAAGGATATTTTCACAACTCATCACACCCCCAGACATAATTTCTTAAATGCTCTCATTCAAGTGGTTCATAGCCCTGCTGCTGAAAATAACATTCGCACTTGTAATCAATTGGGTGTCTCTCCCTTCTTATTTTGATAGGAAGTAACCACCATTTATCATGAACTTGTGCATAAATCTATTATGTATCCTTTCACTGAGTGATCTGTCACCTGTCCATGGTGGTATTGGAAAGTGATATATTGGTGGGTGATAGCCAATAGGAAACCAATTCTCTGCACACTCAGTAGCAATCTCAATGTATGTATTCACTCTTTTCAAAGTTGCCATTATATTAAGGTAAGAGTGCATCTCTTTATTTTGTAGTTTAGGAGATAGCTCCATCGCATCCTATATGTTTGTACCACCCGAATCCCATGATCTCTAATCATTGATCTGAGCTATGTGTGGGCTTATTTCCTCATTTCCCCACACTCTCCTCATGATCACCTTATTCTTTACATATTTTTCATACTGCTCAACAAACTTTCCAATTTTTGTGGCCTCAGCCTTGAAAAATAGTGGTTAGAACTTCTCCAGATGCCTATACTCTTCTATTTGCCTTTCTCTATCCAACTCATTTGTAAAATAAGAGAGTAGAGATTTAGCTTGAACATATCCAATGTATAGACTTGGAATCATATCCCTATCATATTTAAGGGAATAATTATGCATATAAAGTTCACATAATAAGATTTGAGTTCATGAGTTTTATTCTGATATAATTTAAAGAAACTCCTAGTTGCACTGATATCATATGGTATGTCAGAATTAATGCAAGTGAGTTTAAGTTGCAACATATTTTCTTTGAAGAAAAAATATAAAATTTGATGGGGGCCTACATTTAAATATCTCGTGGGCCACTTGGATTGTCTCTTCATGCTTCTTCTTTAACCTTTTAATTTATGTCCTTTTCCTCCATTTCTTCCTTTTTCCCAAAAAATTATATATGCTATTTTCCCTTGCAAAATCTTCCCATTGTATTTGAGGAGAATCCCCCTTAAGGTATGTTTCAGTACCAGGGTTATAAGGCAATGGTGTGACAATGCAACCCTACCCCTCTGTAATCTCTCTACTCATTCTCTGAATAAATATTTCATGTAAGAATTTTATGTACATTTACATGTTTGTTCTTTAGACTACTTTCAATAACTTGAACTATGAATTTTTTCTGTATTTAATCTAGAATACCTTCCTTCAAAAGTAAAGTACTTAATTACAAAATTTACAACCTCATCCCATAAGGGTTTACGGGATGTTCTTTGTGTACCTTTCATGGATGAGATGAATTGGTCATCAACATCTGCGAATTCTCTCCTGGTTGCTTTTGGGTTGGCCTTTTATGGGAATGGTTCTCCTTGGGCTAGTAGGCCAATTACTTATGCCAAAATGTTGTCACTAAGTCTGAATACTAAGCCATTAAATTTTGGCTCCCCATTACTGAATGTGTTGGAAAATTCTTCGACCATTGGTTCATTATAACCTTGAAACCTGTTAATGTAGTCTAGCTAACCATTATCCTAAAAATACTACAAAATTCGAGGATGGCTCAAAAGTTGAAAATTCTCAGTTGGTTCATGCCTTATCAAATCTCCTCCCATGGTGATTACGTAGCATGCTCTAGTTTCAATACACAACAATACAACTCTGCTTTGGAGGAATGTTACACAATTGAGTTATGTGGAATTATTTTCATCTCCTTTTTTTTGAACTTTGGAACTGAGAGGACACGCAACACGGTTACGAGAGAGCAATCATTTATTGATGTGACCATGTAAAACATGCAAGGTGAAGTGATTTGACAATATTTTCTTGTGTGGAGGGACATATCATGACTTGAAAGGCGGTGGTATTTAAATGCAACATATACATGATGACTCGATATAAATGCTAATTAATTATAATTATTCTAATTATACTTTATTGAAGTGATAGTTGAGTGCACTTATCTCGATGTTTGTTTGAAATGATGATTGTGCATGATTATTTGAACTTGTGCCTTGGCTGCATGCAATCTTGCTATGATGTTGCAAACATGTGTTGAACTGATGTTGGATTCTCCTTACTAAAATTAGATGATTCCCAGAGAGAGAATTCCAATATGTTGGGGTGCCAATTGTTTCTTGTCCATCTCCCACATGTGCATGCATCCTTGATATTATTTCATGCAATCATGAGTTTCGTCAAACATAAAATAAAAAATAGGGATTTACTTCATGTTGTTGTAAGTGGAACCTTCAGTCATTACACTTTCTCCTTGTGATGGAGATCATGCACTCTTGCAATCACCTGACATCAAACCCTTCAAACCGAAAACTCTATGAAATAAAATGTGTTAGCAGAGTGCTGTTGATCACCAGAAGGGCTGATCACAACACTTTTCTTCGACCTTGGAATATCCAGCAAGCTGAATGTACCAAGGCCACTGAAATCACTCAGTCCTCTACAATCTCAAAAGGTGAGCCAACATGATCATCCCCTGAGGCTAACTCTGATGTGCTTACTTCCATCATGATTTGACATCCTATAAACATTTTCGTGAATGAATTCTTATCAACCGACTTCTTATATAGTCCCAACCTATGGCCATTCACTAATAGCTTGAACCTGATACATGATCCATGGTAGCGAGTTTTATAACTCCATTTGGGAAGATATTCTCAATCTCATTGGGACCTAACCACCTTTTCCCGAGATTTCCTATGCGATCCTTGTATTTTGAATCAAATAAGAGTACCTAGTCACCTTCCTGAAATTGTCTTGTCTCGATGTACCGGTCATGCCATTTGACTCTTTGCTTCTACACTAATTCTGTGCTATGTACTTCTTGTCTTATTAATTCATCTAACTCATTGAGTTGGAGAATCCTCTATCTTTGAGCTTATGATAAATCTATATCCAGCTCAAGTGCAGTCCTCAGTGTTTTGTGCTCAAATTCAATTGGCAAAACAACATTCTTGCCATACAAGAGTTCAAATGGTGTGAAGCCAGTTGTGGTCTTCCATGTTGTGTTAAATTACCATATTTTCTCTAGAAGTCTGTCTTCCCAATCTTTCTTATAGAGTGCAATGGTATTTGTCAATATGGCCTCTCTCTCTATATTTGTTACCTCTAGTTGGCCATTAGACTATGGGTGATATGGTGTAGACTTCTTATGCCTGATTTCATACTCCTTAACTGGATAAAAAATTACCTCAATATTAAAATGTGTACCTTGACTTGTTACAATCTCCCTTGGAACTCCATACATGGTGAAGATGTGGTCATATAGGAACTTGGCTACCTTCTCACTTTTCTAATTTGGAAATGCCTTCACCTTTGTCCATTTGGTTAGATAATCTATGAATACCAAGATGTATTCTTTTTGTTGAGATTTAGGGTCTATAGGGCCAATAAAATCTAAGCCCCACTTGTCAAAATGTTGCAAGACCAATTGAGGCTACAATGGCATTTCATCAAAACTGATGGGCTTGCCCATTCTATGGCACCTATCACATCTTATGGTGTATAATGTTACATCCTTATGCAATGTTGGCCAATAATAACTAGTATTCAACACCTTATGTGTTGTTCTTTTTGTAGGAAAATGTCCTCCACAAGGTTCATTGTGGCAATCTCTAAAGACATCAAATATATCCTCATCATCAATACACCTCATTATTTGATCATGTCTTGTATGAAATAGAAATTCAACTATCAAAGAAAAATGTACACTCTTTTCAAATATGTATTTCTTCTCAGAGTATAAGTAATGTGGAGGTGTTTTACCTGAGACCAAATAGTTAGTTATATTTGAGTACCAAGGTGTTTTTGTAGAGATAGAAAATATGTGCTCATCTGGAAAGGAGTCATCAAGTACTTACTCTTCACTATTGGTCTCCATCCTTGAAAGGAAATATACTACCATATTATCCTTTCCTAGCTTATCCACTATGATGACATCAAACTCTTGTAGGAGAAACCATCTTATGATTATGTTGCTTACTACTGGTTTGCTTATCAAATATTTGATTACAACATGATCAGTGTGAATGAACACTAGATAACCTATGATGCAGTGTTTGAATTTTTTTCTAGCATATACAACTGCCACGAAATTCTTTTCTATTACTGTATAATTTAACTTTGCATGCTACAAGTTCTTGCTAACATAATAATTTGCATAATTCAGAACTCCATATTTTTGTGCTATGAAAACTCCAATAACATGGTCTGATACATCAATGTGGATGTGAAAATTCAGGTTACAATTAGGTCCTCTAAATAAAGGAGCAGTAGTTAACATTTGTTTCAAATTTTGAAAAGCATCTTCAAAACATTCAGTCCAAAAAAAATCAACATCCTTCTCTATTAATGGAAAAAGTGGCACTGCAATATTGCTAAAATCTTGTATGAAGCTCCTATAATATCCAGCATCGCCTAGAAAGCTCGTAACATCCTTTTGTTTCTTTGTTGTTGGCAAGTTGATTATAATAGATACCTTTGTTGGATTAACTTGAAGTCCATAAGAGGAAAGATGGTGTCCCAAAACTATACCTTCAGACATCATGATGTAGCACTTCTCCTTACTCAAGGACAAGTTTTTCTCTTTGCATATTTTCAATACTTTATCCAAATTTTGCATGGATTCTTCAAAAGTGTTGCCATGTATAGTGAAGTCATCCAAGTAGACTTCCATGCAGTCATTTGTCAAATCTGAAAAGATACTTAAGACTACCCTTTGGAATGTAGCAGGTGCATTACATAAGCCAAATGGAAGAACTGAATAGGAAAATGTTCCCCATGGGCATGTGAAGGTAGTTTTGTCTTGGTCCTCTGGTGCAATTTGGATCTGATTATAACCACTATATCCATCAAGAAAAGAGAAATAATTTTTACCAGCCAAAGTATCAAGCACTTGGTTAATGAAGGGCAATGAAAAATGATATTTCTTTGTTGCTGCATTCAACTCCTTGTAATCTACACATATCCTCTATTTTCCATGCTTCTTTGGCACAATGATAAGAGGAGATACCCATTGAATGTATGATATGGGGTATATAAATCTAGCATCCAACAACTTATTCAATTCTCCCTTTACTATATCCCTTACTGTTGGGTTCATCCTCCTCTGTGGCTGCTTGATTGGTTTACTTGGAATATCCACCATGCTTTTTTGCGGTAGAACTTGGTTCAAGGGTTAGCTTAAGCATCTTAATCTATCATCTGCTTCTTCATTTCTTCCATTTTTATTCTGTAAGACGTTGGAGAGAAATTTTTCTTCCTACCCTTCAATTGTACAAGACTTCTCCAACATCATGACCTATTGTACAGAGCTCTAATTAGCTTCTATTTCTTCAACCCAAATTGTTTGATCTTCATCATTCAATGGTTGGGTAGGAGGATAGAGCATAATATTCTTGGTTCCATTTCCATGTGAGATAATCATGTTTCTAGACCTATAACCTATCAATGCATCATCATTGGCCAACCATGGCCTTCCTAGAATAATATGATAGCCTCCTAAAAATACTTTTGGTTGAAGGACAATAAAGTCAGTAGGGTATTCCCAAGAGTCTGCCACCACAACTATGTCCTCAAGGACTCCTTCAGGCCTCGCTATTGATCTATCTGCAAGTTATAAGATTGTAGTTGTTGTCCTTAGTCCTTCCAATTTCAAGTCATCCATAATTTACTTGGTTATAACATTAATGGATGCCTCTAAGTCAATTCAAGTATTCTTTATTGTTGTGCCATTACTAGTAACGTTTACCAAAGGACTTCTTGGATCTATATACTTGGGTAAAACTGAATTTCCAATCATGATATCAACCAATAACCCAATAACTTGTATAGTGGATGAATCCTTCTTTTTTCTGCCTAGATTTTTAATACACAAATCCTTAACCAGTTTTTTATAAATGGGAACATCATTGATGGCTTGAATAAGTGGAATCTTGACACAAATATTATTCAGTTCATTGACAAAATCAAAATCATAATTTGATTTAGGGTCAATTTTCTTTTCTTGCGATCTCTTTGGAAACAGTGGTTCATTAATTTACTACCCTTGTTAGAACTCTATTCACATTGTTGCAGATAATCTTGCAATGTCTTTTAGATTTGCTGTTGATCAGTTTACAAAAACTATGGTTCATCTGCAATATTTGTAATGACGGGTTTACTTGGTGGAGGAAGTGCTCTTCTTGAGCGAAGATGGGTATCATTGACATCAATTTAATAAGTAGAGTATTGGGATGATTCAACGGAATAGGTTGGCTGAGAAGCTTTATTGTTAGGGTTAGGTGTTGGTTGAGTTGGTAGCTGAGTAGCTTTTGGTTGAGAGCCAGGTTGGAGGTTTGACATCAGAGCTTGCTACTGTGGATAATGATGTTGATGGTAAGATTGCTGGTAGTTAGGAGATGGGTTGTTCCATTGTTGCCCTCATCACCAAGGATGCTACTATGAAAAATGGGGTTGTTTCCATTGTTGGCCTAAAAATTGAGGTTACCATTACTATTGGTATTGGCTAGGGTATGAAGCCCAACCTTGCTGGGTATTAGCCCAAGGTGGGGGTTGCATATATGAATTATTAACCCAATTTTGGAAAAATGACATTAGATCTTGTGACATACCTCCTTGTCTTGGTGGCCATGGATTCCTTTGAGCAACATAGAACACTTGACCATCCTCTGTTTCTATCATCTTGAATTTTGGTTCAACATCCTTCTCTTGTGCAATGCTAGCTAATCCTTTGCATCTGAAATCATATTTGTTGCTTCTGCATGCATATAAAACTTTTTAAGTGCTACCTCTGCATCTTTTCTCTTCTTCTTGCCATGTAAAGCATCAAACTAGGTAGCCATGTCATAGACGATCTCCTGTTTCATGTTCTTGAACATGTTTACAATCTCTGATTTGGATATATCCCCAATTCCTTTGATAGCTGATCCACCCTTTGATCTAGCACTTCTTATTCTTTTCATAGTTGCTCTAGAATAATTCCTTTAGGATTTACAAATCTCCTAAAAGGTAGATTTTGAGATATCTCCAGCTCCTATCAGGTCAAAAGCATCCATATCCTCCTCAGTGAGTCCTTTTAAGAAGAGAAACTTGAGGGATTCAAGATGTAATCTTGTGTACCTTAACTTTTGAACGCAGAATAAGAATATTTCTAGGTAATCTTCCAGTGGCTTGATTTACTTTTGTGCCATTATGAAGAGTTCATCACCTCCTCTGCTACTTGGTCTACAATAATCTTGGTATTTTACCAGAAACTTTTCCTTCATTTACTTCCAGGTAGCACCCAGGTAGTCACAACATTTCTTTCTAAAACCATAAACCATCTCAAGGCTGCATCCTTGAGTGTAGCAGGAAATGACTTTAGCTTATGTGCATATGTGGTATAGTCATAACTTTTGCATAAAATGCCAAACTCAAAAAAGAAAGTGTTTGGGTCTTTAGTTATGGATCCATGAATGCTATAAAGGGATGAGGGAGAAATGTTCTTCATTACAACAGGATGATTTTTGTTGGAGATTGTGAACTCAAAGGTAGTTGCTCTATCTTCAAAATTTTGATTCACCTCTTTTGCCATGATTGGATGATTAGGAACAACCTCAAAAATAACACTTGGAGGGGGATATTCTAAAAGCAAGCCTTGTACAAAGGAAGATGTGTCTTCTTTAGAATCAGATGAAGTAATATGTGCTATTTGAGGATTGGGTAAGAATCTACCATGGGCATCTCTTGGACGGTGCATGCATTAACTAACTCAAATCAATCAACATACATTAGTGGGGGGGGGGTTTGGAGGTGGAATGTACTAAACCTAAACTATTTTTAATGAATGAAAAACCTTTCAAAGACCCTATAACTTGACATTATCCATGAAAACAATGCCAAAAATGGTGGTGAAAATCAACTTGCATAACAATTAATATGTTGTTCATTGAATCACATTCATTTAATCATCAAACCAGGGGATGTAAAATTTAAATAATGTCAGTGTTGTATGCACAGTTACAGAGAATTTAGGAGGTATGGAAATAAATAATTGTCACTACCATACTTGAAAGAATAATGCTTGAAAGTAGACAAAAATTAGAATTGAAAGCAAATGACTCCTAAATACTGCGACTAAGACAAAGCTTGTAAATTCAAAAATTCAGTTAAAGAATATAAATTTCTTCCTAGGATAATCATGCAATGAAACACAACAGAAAACTATGAAGGGGTTTAACAGACCACAAGTGGGCCCTGCCTTGGGTGTGAATCCCTCCGAAATCTTGTAATTAAAGGCTAGTAAAAAAACTCAAATATTTTATTAAATTGGCATGAACGTTACATCTAGGAACAAAGAAATCTCCTCTCTATCTCTGTATATCTGATTATATCCTCCTCTTCTTCTCTAGATACATTTCCAACATTAAACCTTTTCTTTTATACTTCTCATTTACAATAAGACATAAGAAGAAGAGTTCAACGAGGAGTTTAACAAATTAAGTGAAAGACATTTAGTAGAACAAGTGGAAGATCTCAAACAGAAAAACAAGAGATTCAACACATGCTACATAACTCCTAATAGGGGTTCAAATATCAAACACATAACTCAAGTAATCGACCATTTCCCTAAATCACGTGTTAACTCAAACAATCAGTTCTTTAACAATTTGCAATTAAGGACCAGATCAAATATTGAGTTATTTCTTAGTTTTACATGTTCTAGTTGTAACTTCTTCTTTAACGACACATACAAACTTGAGTGTTGTTCTTCACGTTCCCAGAGATATTCATAATGCAGCTTCTTTGTTGTAGGTGATTCCCTTTGGTTGTAGATGGGTTGTTGCAGATAGGTCCTTTGCTGTGGATGAGTTGCTACAGACGGTTCCTTTACTGCATATAACAAGTTGCTTACAAAAAAGAGTGACATTACACATATCATAATTCAAGCAACTTATTGAAATCATAGGAATAAATGCATACACAAAATACCACCAAATAAAGATAACTAGTGATAACTATATTAATCAGTAACTATGCCATAAGTAAAAGTTGTGATGATAATGTTCAACAGTGTGACTGGAAAATACAAGGACATAAATATAATGGCTTAGCAAAAATACAAAAGATCAATTATTTTATAAATGAGATTTTCATAACTCATCAGTTTGCTTGCACTTTTGGGTCAACTATACTGAGCTAGTACTAGATTGTTTCCCCTTCTCCACCTGAAAGTTGTTCTCTCTTGGGGTATGGTCCTTTGGGAGATAGATGCATCACTGACCTCCCCCTAATAGGTAAGTTATATAACTCATTTTTTTCATTTTGTATAGAGTAGTTCCTACATTTGATACATGTTTTCTATTAACATTATTTTATGGACATGCTATGTTAGCGTATTGCATTTCAGTTATTCTATTCATGTTACATGATTTCCTTAGGTTAGCATAAAATTTGTATGGTTCTTTTATCTTTCATCTTCGCCCATAGTGCCGATACCTTCATATGGTTCCTTCCTCTTCTTCAACCTAAAGCCTTGGAAACCTTAGTTTTTCATAGTGTAAGGGTTACTTACCTTAAGGTATGTGATCATAGCGGTCCTTGTACCCCCTTTAATTCTACCTATTTGTCTCTCGGTCTTGGTGTGTCCTGTCGACACTAAAATTTTCTTCCGTAATTTCTATTTCATTAATGTATGTATTAGGAATAGGATGTTGTTAAGTATAATTAGTAGTAGTGTCTGATAGAAGATAACGGCGCTGCCAGTACGACGCCGCCAATAATGTATAGTACGGTAATAGTCAAAAGTACAATAGGAATGTTGTGGTAAAAAGTAAATATTTGTCGTAAGTGGTCCGGTAATGTTAAAATGTCAAAGTTGGGGTAAGTAGAGAAGTAGGGTCTACATGATTAAGAATTAGAAATATTATATTGGTAATAAGGACAAGGAGTGAGGTCATAAATGTTTTGTGTATTTTATTTGTAAAAAGTCTAAAAATGTGGAACCCATGTGAAATGATAAGGTTTATCTTATCTTAAAAGATAAGCTTACATGTACAGATAAGAGTTAAGGTATGTAATATGATTCGTCATAGTGGATTTCTTATCCTATCTTAGAGATAAGATGGATAAGCCTGGAAGTTCTATAAATAAAGAGGCCACCCCCCTCATTTAGCATAGAAGGAAGTAGTGAGAAATATTGTATGAGTAAGTGTGTAAATGAAGCCATCATTTTGAAGGTGTGTTAAAGAAGCCATTAAGAAGTGTAATTGTGAAGTTTCTCCCATAGTTATTGTTGGAAGGCAAGTGAAGTCAGTAACACTTGAAGTACCTCATTGGTGAGATTGTAACAATTTCATGTTGATATTATAATTTACACTTATATTTCAGATTTATCGTCATTCCTTCTTATCATAGTCTATGGTATTCTTGTGTTATGTTTGTTGTGTTTTCAGATTCCATCCACCAAACTAAAAGCTGTGCATTAGTAAATAATCATAGCACGAGGAGTTCCCAGTGAAGAATTATCATAGTGCCGGATTGGTGATGACATTTTGGTTCCGTTGTCGGGACCATTCCTCGTTGGTGGATTTTCTGGAGAGATATTCCCACTTAGTCAGAAATCATTTGGAGAGTAACCTTGTTTTTACTGTGCACAGTAGTTACCATGGTAAAGTCACTTTTTACCGTGAATACTATTTACCACAGTAACTTCACTTTTTACTGTGAATAGTGTTTACCACAGTAAAGTCAGTTTTTACAGCAGTAAGTCAAGTTTTACCATAGTTTACCGTGGTCATTTCTATTTTACTGTAGAAAAGTGTAAAGTCACTTTCTATTATAGTGATTCCAATTATTTGTGAACATAAGTCTTGTTTCACTGTGGTTACTTTTGAAAATGGGGAAGATTCCTATTTTTTCAGCCCAATCTAATGAAGATGCTTCCTCTTTCATTCAAGAGTTTAAACGATCTTGTATTTTTAATGGCCTTATAAGAAGGGAACAATGGATTGAAATTTTTCCTACCTTTTTGGATGGTTCAACACTTAGGTGGTTTGAAACACTAGGTGAAAATGTAAAAAACTCATGGGATTTATTAACTGAAAGTTTTCTTGAAGAATTTGGTGAACAACAGAAATATGCAGATCTCATGATCGAGATCACAAAGCTAGCCCAAGGAGAGAAGGAGAAGATAAGGGATTATCATGCTCGTATTCTAGAGCTAAAGAGGAAGCTCGATGCCAAGATCCGGAAGGAAGGATTAGCGGATGGGTTGATGAATGACATAGATAATCTCCTCTGTAAGCACTTCATTCTTAGGATGAAGCCAGAGATCAAACAATGAGTGAAGTATGACTGCCCAGATACCATTGAACAAGTAAAGGAGATTGCAAGAAGGCAAGAAGAAAGCATGGAAGAGGAGCCCAAATAAATTGTTGCTAAAGTAGAGCCTATACCATCACCTTTGGTTTAGAATCCACAACCACTCTCGGTGAGCAAAAATATTTCTCATAGTACATCTACTGAGTATGAAGATTTGCTCAAGAAGATGGGACAGTTAACTATTAATTTTCTTCAAGGAAAAGAATTTAGTTCTCAGGGAGGAGATAGAGGTCCAAAAAGAAATATTTCTGAAGTTGTTTGTTATGGTTGTTATAAAAAGGGTCATTATAAGTATAATTGTCCAGATAGAGCTTCTACATCTGGTACAAGAGATAATGATAAAGGAAAAGCACATGTGAATTCTTTCGATGTAGTAGATAGGAGCATAAATAATGAAGCAGATGTGTTTGTAACAAAAATAAAGAAAGAAAAAGATAACCAAGAAGGAAATGATCCTAAGAAGATGAAAGCAGAAACTAGTAAGAAACATAGGGAAAAAAGTTGGGTGTGCAAAATTTTCTGATTTCACAGGGACAAGGACCATACTCCATCTTAGAAGATCTGTCCAAAAGGCCTGCAAATATTACATATGGTAAACTCTTGGCTATGTCTTCTGAGAAGAGGCGGGAGCTGCGAAGTGGACTCAATGCTCGACAAAGGAAGGAGGTTGAGGTCCTTTTTTTTGGAGGAAGAGGCGGATCCCTACGCTCCACAAGCTGAGGTACTATGTAATGGTATTTCAATTCATGATGTCTTAGTTGATGGAGGTGCTACAGTTAATGTAATGACCGAGTTTGTAATGAATATGTTGGGTTTAAAAATTGATCGCCCCTCAACACTTATGTTAAGGTCATTAAATAAGGGAAAAACTAAACCAGAAGGTGTAGTTTCAAATGTGGCAATATCTGTTATGGGTGTTGTATGTGTGGTAGACTTTCAGGTGATGAAAAATGGTACTGTTGCGTACCCAATGTTGTTGGGAAGACCATGGCTAAGGAGAGTTCATGCAAGAAACTACTGGAATGAAGGCTTCATGACACTTGGACGTGGTAGAGAGAGGGTAAAAATAAACGTGATCCCTCGGCATCATAAGGCAGAACCTGTCAATTCAAGTGATGAAATTGATGATTGGACATCCTCTGATTAATCTAGTACCAGTGAAGTGGACACAGAAGATGAAAAAAGTGAGGTTGATGTTTCGGTCATGGATATCCTTCCAGTCACACCGAATCATGACCCCATAAAATTATATAAAGAAGAAATTGATGATCGTTTCCAGCAAATAAAGATTGATGATGCTGTGATGGAGAGTGAGAAGGAATTCTACCTCCAGCTCTTTCGAAGGTACATACACATATTCACTTTTGATTACAAGGAACTCCATCAAGTAAGTTGGGTAGAACATTCTATTGAGCTGGTAGATGGTGCTAAGCCCATAAAACAAATGCCATATAGAATGAATCCTAATTTTTCCAAGACTGTAAAAGAAGAAATAGATAAGTTGCTTGATGCAGGATTCATATTACCTGTGGAGAATTCAGAATGGGTTTCTCCCATTGTGATCTCAATAAAAAAGAATGGGAAGCTATGCATTTGTGTTGACTACAGGAAGCTCAATAAGGCAACAAAGAAGGATCATTACCCTCTTCCATTCTCAGATCAGATCTTGGACGAAGTAGCTGGCTAGGAGTGTTATAGTTTTGCTGATGGATATAGTGGCTACAACCAAGTTCATATAGTAGAGAAAGATCAGTTGAAGACCACATTCACCACTCCTTGGGGAACGTTTGCTTATAGAGTTATGCCTTTTGGGTTGTGTAATGCTCCAGCAACATTCCAACGTTTGATGAATAGGGTGTTCGAACCCTACATTGGGAACTTCATCAGAGTATTTCTGGATGATTTTTACATCTATGGGAGCAAGATGAACCACCTGCACCAGATGGAGACAACATTTCAAAGGTTAGATGAAGCACAAACCTCACTAAACCCTACAAAGTGTGTCTTTGGATGTTCTAAAGGCGTTTTTTTAGGGCATGTTGTATCTAGAGATGGTATTGGTACTGATCCTGATAAAGTTTCAAAAATCAAAGATTTACCATTTCCTATGAATAGAAGTAAGTTGAGATCATTTTTAGGCCATGCGGGGTACTATAGAAGGTTCATCAATAATTTCTCAAAGATTGCGCAGCCACTAACCCAGTTCTTGAAGAAGGATGTTACTTATGAACTAGGAAATAAGGCGCATGAAGCTTTTGGACAACTGAAGGAAGCCCTAGTGTCTACACCTATTTTAAAGAATCCAGATTGGAGCAAGCCATTCATTATGTACACTGATGCCTCAGATGTAGCACTAGGAAGTACTTTGAGCCAAAATGATGAAAATGGGAATGAACATCCAGTTTACTTTAGGAGCAGACAAATGAGCAATGCTGAGATAAATTATAGTGTAACTGAAAAAGAGGCTCTAGCTATCATTTTTGCTGTAAAGAAGTTTAGAAATTACTTGCTAGGGCAGAAATTTATAGTTGTAACAGATCATCAGGCTCTAAAATATATTGTCAATAAGCCTAACCCATCAGGGAGGATAGCAAGATGGATAATTTTGCTACAAGAATTTGAATTTGATATTATAGATAGGCTAGGAAAGAAGCATGTCAATGCAGATGCACTCTCTCGAGCCTATGATGGTTTAGGATCATCTTGTGATGATGATGATTTCCCTGATGCAGCATTGTTATTCCTTGACACAATCCCTAGTGAATACATAGATATTTGGAATTATCTGAATGAATTCAAGTTTCCTGATGGTGCCAATGTAAAGACTAAGAGAAAGATTACTCAAGCCAGTCGTCCATATTCTATTATGCATGGAGTATTATTTCGAATAGGACCTGATGGACAGTACAAGAGGGCAGTTGGACGTGATCAAGGGAAGGAACTGCTAGAAGAATTCCACAATGGTACATGTGGAGGGCACTTCTCTAGACAACTTACAATAAGAAGGATCTTGGATGCAGGTTATCACTGGCCCACTCTTTTTAAAGATTGTTATAATTATTGTAAGACATGTGATATTTGTCAAACACATGGTAACCGTAAGACTTCATCAGCTCCATTATGCCCTATTCTTCCACTTGGTCCCTTTGAAAAGTGGGGAATAGACATTGTAGGTCCACTTCCAACTACCTCACGCCAAAATAAGTATATTGTAGTTGCCACAGATTATTTAACCAAGTGGGTTGAAGCTAGGCCATTGAAAACAACTTCCATGGATGAAGTGGCAAGGTTCATATATGAACGCATTGTCACCAGATTTGGTTGTCCATTAGAAATTGTAACAGATCAAGGAAGCCACTTCATTAATGAGGTGGTAGAAGCCCTAGTCAATAAGTTTTCTATTAAGCACAGGAAGGCAACAACATACAAGCCAAGCACAAATGGACATGTGGAATGAACAAATTTTGTGTTGTGTCAAATTCTAGCAAAAGATGCAGCCTTGCAGGTACATAAATGGGATAAGAGGATTCATGCAGCATTGTGGGCATATAGGGCAACATCAAAGTCAGCAACATGATACTCCCCATTTCAGTTGGCTTATGGAATTGATCTAGTTCTTCCTATTGAGTTTGATATTCCCACGGTCAGAGTTATGGAAAATGAAAGGATGGATGAAAGTGATTCAGTAAAAGAAAGGTTGGTACATCTTCATTTGCTAGAGGAAATGAGGGAAATAGCTAAGGATACAAGCTATAAGAAGAAAATGAAGTAGAAGGAATAATTTGATCAAAAGATCCGTTGGTCTCCATTTCATGTGAATGACTTGGTTCTAGTATATGATTCCAGATACAAAAAAAGAAGACAGAGAAAATTTCTTCCAAAATAGATGGGGCCCTACAAAATAGCAGCTGTGCATGAAAATGGTACGTACCGACTGGAGGAATTGGATGGCACTCCCATTACGAAATGGGTCAACCACGACAAGTTGAAGATTTTCCAAGCACCAGAATAGTCTACTACGAGGACGGAGTAGAAGCTAGGAAGGGGGAAGATGTCGACACTAAAATTTTCCTCCGTAATTTCTATTTCATTAATGTATGTATTAGGAATAGGATGTTGTTAAGTATAATTAGTAGTAGCGTCCGATAGAAGATAACGGCGCTGCCAGTACGACGCCGCCAATAATGTATAGTACGGTAATAGTCAAAAGTACAATAGGAATGTTGTGGTAAAAAGTAAATATTTGTCGTAAGTGGTCCGGTAATGTTAAAATGTCAAAGTTGGGGTAAGTAGAGAAGTAGGGTCTACATGATTAGGAATTAGAAATATTATATTGGTAATAAGGACAAGGAGTGAGGTCATAAATATTTTGTGTATTTTATTTGTAAAAAGTCTAAAAATGTGGAACCCATGTGAAATGATAAGGTTTATCTTATCTTAAAAGATAAGCTTACATGTACAGATAAGAGTTAAGGTATGGAATATGATTCGTCAGAGTGGATTTCTTATCCTATCTTAGAGATAAGATGGATAAGCCTGGAAGTTCTATAAATAAAGAGGCCACCCCCCTCATTTAGCATAGAAGGAAGTAGTGAGAAATATTGTATGAGTAAGTGTGTAAAGGAAGCCATCATTTTGAAGGTGTGTTAAAGAAGCCATTAAGAAGTGTAATTGTGAAGTTTCTCCCATAGTTATTGTTGGAAGGCAAGTGAAGTCAGTAACACTTGAAGTACCTCATGGGTGAGATTGTAACAATTTCATGTTGATATTATAATTTACACTTATATTTCAGATTTATATCATTCCTTCTTATCATAGTCTATGGTATTCTTGTGTTATGTTTGTTGTTGTGTTTCCAGATTCCATCCACCAAACTAAAAGCTGTGCATTAGTAAATAATCATAGCACGAGGAGTTCCCGATGAAGAATTATCATAGTGCCAGATTGGTGATGACAGTCCATCACTCATTGCCTCAAATACCCTGGTTGAACAAATGATAAGAGTGCACGATGCCTAGACACATTTTTACCCGTTATACATCCTTGGTGAACCCGACATGAATCCTATTTTTCCCCTTTTGATCAAGCACAACTTGTTAAAAGCACCTAATTTTCATTTTTGTCTTGTTTCAGTTTTTTAAAATTCTAAAAACCCTAATAATCTATCTTTCTAGATGTCATTGGCCAGTAACATAAGTATGTCATGGCTTCGACCCATTTTTTGAAGTATTTCTTAGATTAATATTCATCATAGATGCCATCAGAAATTGTGTCATTTATAGGGATGATATTGTCTGTTTCACCCAACCTTTACACAGATGCATTCGGTCCCTGTGAAACATTTTTTGCATGGTTGATTGTGTCAGTAGCCCATTTTTGTGAGCTTCTTCTAGGTCAAATCAACACTCCACCATGGAGTAATCGGCATGGGGCTCTGCAACTCCAGCAAACAGTCATTTTTAGAAACTGTCCAGTATAAAGATTTCCTTTCTATTCAGAATATCGTGTGGTAGGAGCTAATTATAAAAAGTACAATACCCACAACAATAATGTCTTAGGAGAGGAAGAAGAAGCGATTTAGATTGAAGACATCTTTGATTTCCCACTTGAATTATAGAAATTCCTTGATAAGTTTCCTTAGTACAAAGGGGAACCTGAGTCAGTAATTCATAGACACCTCTTTAAATTTTTCATCTAGCAACTTCACGATAGGGTAGATAATGAGAATAATAATATGATAGGCTCATTTGAGATTGCCTCTAGCTCTAATCCCACTAATATTATCCTTCAAGTCATAGATAAGATGAGTCAGCAACAAGCTGCCACTACGGCTCAACTCCTAAAAATGCAAACCAATATGGTACAAATGGTCAACCGTCCTAATTCAGGAACTGGGGGTGCAGTTGCCCTACCCTTACCCAATGGACCTAATGGGGAACTTATTACTCAACCTCTCATTCAAAATAAAGTCTTGAGGGCATTGCAACAAGAGCCACTAATACTTTACATTGGTAGTATGGATTCTCATATGATGGGTCAACCAATCCTACTTTACACATTAAGGCCTTTGAAAATATTTATAAATAATGGATCAAAGTCAATTCTTATGCCACCACTAAACTATTAGCTAAGAATCTTATTAGAGATACTTTGTAATGGTATCACACTTTACCTCCTAACTCTATAGTGGAGTTAGAGTCTCTATTTAGTTAATGATTTTCAATATCACGACTTGCCTGAAAATAACATTAATGCTTTCATTAACTACAAACAACATGAGAATGAATCATCTCAAATGTTCATCAAGTGTTGGAAAAAATTTATCCACCAAGGTAGAACACAACATGCTGAACGATAGCCTTTTCCGACTCTTCCTTTGAGCTATTAGGTTTTGGAGCCTGTTTTCATGTGAGAAAGTGTTGAAGACTATACACTAAGAGTACTGTACACTTTCCACAGTTGTCTCACCAGGGTTCAGGGGCGCGACCCCCGAGAATTTTTTTTTGGCCTTAAAACATGCCCGATATACCGGGAAACGTGATTTTCTCATATGGGTGGGATTTTGACCCATAGGTTTATGGGACGGTTTTGGCCCATGGTTTTGATACCCACGGTTTTGTAAAACTACTTAAATAGTTGTCTACTTATATGGTTTTATGCATATGGTAGGTATTATGTAACATTGTAGATGTGTTTTGAATTCGGACGTGAATTCTGTAGAGTTTGTTGAGCATAACTCCAAACATATCCGGGTATTGTATTAAGAGAGCGGTAGTTTGTAATAAAATCTGAGCAAGTGATTCTTGGTGGATGTAGCCCAAATTGGGTGAACCATGTTAAATATTGTCTCTTTGTGTTGTGTTATTTTATTCTGTAATTTTATTTAAGATCTGTAATATTTTCTGCATATTAGTTTCTACTGTTGCGATTCTGTGAGGGATTATTCCGCATATTTTATCCCTTATTTCCTAACAATTGGTATCAGAGCCTGGTTTGGTTTTCTGAAGTTTTGAATTGTAGGGAAAGTTTTATCTTGAGTGGGAGCTATGGTAGATGATGGAAGATCAAAGGTTGATAAATTCAACGGCCAAAATTTCAGTCTTTGGAAGATGCAAATGAAAGATTACCTTTATCAAAAGGATATTTATATTCCATTGTCTGAGGAGGTGAACAAACCCTCGAGCATGACAGATGCGGAATGAGATTTGCTGGATAAGAATGCACTTGGTATAATCTGGTTGTGTCTTGCATCTTTGGTATTATTTAATGTTTCAAAGGAAAAGACAACAAAAGAACTGATGGATGCATTAGGGAAGTTGTATGAAAAACCCTCTACCTCAAATAAGATATTTTTAATGAAAAAGTTGTTTAATATGAATATGTCTGAGAATGGTTCAGTAGCAGATCATTTAAATGATTTTAATATGGTTGTAAATATGCTAGCTTCGGTTACAATATAATTTGATGAAGAAGTTAGGGCTTTATTAGTTCTGTGCTCTTTACCTGAGAGTTGGAATAGCCTGGTAATGGCGGTAAGCAACTCAGTTCCAACTAACTCAAAGTTGAAGTTTGAGGATGTTGTAGGGGTGATTCTAAGTGAGGAAATGTGAAGAAAAAGCTCTGGGGAATCTTCTACTTCAGGGAATGCTTTGACAGTGGAAACTAGAGGGAGACAGAAGAATAGAGGAAGCCGTGGAAAATCAAAGGATCGGGCAAGGTCAAAATCCAAAAGCAAGATAGTATGTTGGCAATGTGGAAAGTTTGGGCATACAAAGAAGGACTATTGGGAACTACAGGATAAGAAGAAACAACAAGAAGAAAACAAATAGGAAAATGTGACAACGGGTAATGTATGTAAGGATGCTTTGATTCTTTCTTTGCACAATATTACTGAATCTTGGGTTTTAGATTTGGGGGCTTCTTTCCATGCTACTCCACATAGGCATTATTTTGTTGATTATGTTCAAGGATATTTTGGGCATGTTTTTCTTGGTGATGATGAGCCTTGCAACATAGTTGGAAAAGGTTATGTTCAGGTTAAGATGCAGAATGAGAATACTTGGCTATTGAAGGATGTCAGACATTTGCCTACATTAAGACAAAATTTGATATCGGCAGGGTAATTGGGAAGTGATGGTTGTACTGTGATATTTATAGTGGACTCTTGGAAGGTTACCAAGGGTGCTCTTATGGTGGCAAGAGGTAAGAAGGTTGGAACCTTGTATTTAACCACTTATAGCACTAATGTTTGTAATCTTGTGGCTTCAGAAGTAGATACAACATTGTGGCACTATAGGCTCATCATATGAGCCATAAGGGCATGGAGATCATAAAGAAGAATTTTTTCGGATATACAGAAACATGTTTGGAGTTATATGAGGACTGCATATATGGGAAACATAAGTAAGGTTTCTCAAGGTTGGACCTTCAAAGAAAGAGATCAAGTTAGAGCTGGTGCATTTTGATGTGTGGGGATCGACTCAGGTATCATCTCTTGGGGGTTCAAGTTATTATGTTACTTTTATTAATGATGCAACAAAGAAAGTTTGGGTTTATTGTATTAGAAACAAATCTGATGTATTTGACACTTTTTGTTAAATGGAAAGCCTTGGTAGAGAATGAAACAAGTCTTAAGCTAAAATGTCTCAGGTCAGATAATGGAGGGGAGTATTGCAGCAATGAATTTGATGATTATTGTTCTAAGAATGGAATCCATAGGAAAAAGATGGTTCCAGGAACTCCGCAGCAGAATGGGGTGTTAGAAAGGATGAACAGAACAATAATGGAATGTGATAGGAGTCATGAGGTTACATGCAGGATTGCCTCTTTCTTTTTGGGCAGAAGCGGTGAGTCACAAATGTGTACTTGATAAAAAGAGGAACCTTAAGTGCCTTGGATGGAGGCATGCCTGAGGAGGCTTGGTATGGTAAGAAATTTGATTCTTCATTTCTTAGAGTCTTTGGATGTGAGGTGTTTTTCCATACAGACAAGGATGATAGGACCAAACTAAAGGCTAAATCAGAAAAAAATGTACTTTCATTGGTTATGGTGGTGATGACTTTGGATATAAATGTTGGAGTATTAAGGACAAGAAAATCATTTGATCTAGGGATGTGGTCTTTAATGAGAAAGTCATGTATAAGAAGTAGTTGCAGGAAAACAGGGAAGAATCCAAGAAAGAATATGTAGCGGTAGAGGATCTTCCGGATGGGAAAGTGACACATGAATCAGTTCATGAACCTCCTCAACAGGAACCCCAAACTCCTATATTGAGGAGGTCTTCTAGGGTAAGTAGAGAACCTAAATGTTTTTCCCCTTCTCTTTATTATTTATTACTCACTGATAGTGGAGAGCCAGAGAGATTTGATGAAGCAATGCAGGTAGATGCTAGGAAGAAGTGGGAGCAAGCCATGGATGAGGAGCATCAGGCTCTCATGGAGAACCAGACATGGGATTTGGTGAAGCTACCTGAAGGAAAAAGAGCATTACAGAACAAGTGGGTGTTCAGAGTCAAAGAGGAAGGAGGAAAGAAAAGATACAAGGCCTGGTTGGTGGTCAAGGGGTTTGCACAGAAAAAAGGTATAGATTTTGATGAGATTTTTTCTCCTATAGTAAAAATGACTTCTATTAGAATTGTTCTAGGAATAGTTGCAGCCAAAGACTTGTACTTAGAACAAATTGATGTAAAGACTAAATTTCTCCATGGTAATTTGGAGGAGGAAATATATATGATGCAACCATAAGGATATGAGGTCAAAGGTAAAGAGGAGATGGTGTGCAAACTGAAGAAGAGCTTGTATGGCTTAAAACAAGCTCCACGTCAATGGTATAAGAAATTTGATAGCTTCATGATGGAGCAAGGTTATATTAGATGTCATTCTGACCATTTCATGTATATAAAGAAATTTGAGGATGACAGTTATATTATCCTTTGTCTGTATGTGGATGACATGTTGGTTGCAGGTAAAAACATGCAGGAAATAAAAGTACTCAAGAAGCAGCTAAGTGAATCCTTTGCTATGAAGGATTTGGGGGCAGCCAAAAAAATCCTTGGTATGAGGATATCTCAGGATAGGAAGGAACGAAAGCTGACTTTATCTCAGGAAGAGTACATTAAGAAAGTATTGGAGAGGTTTAATATGCAGGATGCTAAACCGGTTGGGAATCCTTTGGCAGGCCATTTCAAGTTATCAAAGGAGCAGTGTCCCAAGACAGAGCAGGAGAGAAACCAGATGTCCAAGGTACCTTACTCATCAACGGTTGGTAGTTTGATGTATGCCATGGTGTGCACCAGGTTTGATATTGCCCATGCAATGGGAGCGGTGAGTAGATTTATGAGTGATCCAGGTAGAGATCACTAACAGGTAGTAAAGTGGATCCTTCAATATTTGAGAGGGACCATGGGGAATAGTTTTGTGCCATAGTGGATTAGACACCACTTTGTGTGGTTATGTAGATTTAGATATGGCTGGAGATGTAGACAGCAGGAGGAGCACAACAAGTTATGTTTACACTATAGGTGGGACAATAGTAAGCTGGATTTCATGACTATAGAAGTTGGTGGCTTTGTCAACCACAGAGGTTGAGTATGTTTTTGCCACAGAGGAAAGCAAAGAAATGATTTGGTTACAATAATTTCTTGAGGAGTTGGGGCATAAACAGGAGGAAGGAAAGATGCATAGTGATAGTCAGAGTGCTATACACCTAGCTAAGAACTCTACTTTCCACTCTAGGATGAAACATATACAGTTAAGGTAACATTTCATCAGGACAACTTTGGAGGAAGATAAGTTGAAGCTGGAGAAGATTCATACTAGTCAGAATCCTGCAGACATGTTGACCAAGGTGGTCACAAGGGAAAAACTGAAGCTATGTTCAGCATTAGTTGGTCTTCACGGAAACTAGTGAAGGGTTGAGAAGCTTGCTCAGAGAAAAATTAATCTCCAAGTGGGAGATTGTTAGGTTGTGGAGCCTATTTTCATGTGAGAAAGTGTTGAAGACTGTATACTAAGAGTACTGTACACTTTCCACAGTTGTCTCGCCGGGGTTCGTGGGCGCAACCCTTGAGATTTTTTTTTTTGGCTTTAAAACGTTACTGGGAAACGTGATTTTCTCATATGGGTGGGATTTTGACCCATATGTTTATGGGATGATTTTGGCCCATGGTTTTGTAAAACTGCTTAAGCAGTTGTCTACTTATATGGTTTTATGCATATGGTAGGTATATGTAACATTGGAGATGTGTTTTGAATTTGGGTGTGAATTTTGTAGAGTTTATTGAGCATAGCTCCAAACAGATCTGAGTATTGTATTAAGAGAGTGGTGGCTTGTAATAAAATATGAGCAAGTGATTCTTGGTGGATGTAACCCAAATTGGGTGAACCACATTAAATATTGTCTCTTTAGGTTGTGTTATTTTATTTTGCAATTTTATTTGAGATCTGTAATATTTTCTACATATTAGTTTCTACTGTTGCGATTATGTGAGGGATTATTCCGCATATTTTATCCCTTATTTCCTAACATGAGCCTTAGAACCTTGCCTTCAGTACAAGGTTAGGTCCTTTTCTCCTAACTCCTTGGATGAGGATTTTGAACAAGCTAAAAGATAAGATTATCTCATGAGGGAGTTTGACAAGGCTCTTCCTAGGAACCAAACAACTAACAAAGACAAATCATCCAGAAATAAAATAGCAAGAATGCCACGGATGGCGGGGTCTTGGATATGCTTCCTCTTATAGCTCTTGCAAATAGGAATGTATTTGCTATTGACCAAAAAACTAACAACAATAAGAGCCAACATGCTCATTATCATCCATTAACTAAGGATGAGTTGAGAAAGCATATGCATAAACCATTTAGTCAGATCTTAGATCCTTCTCAACCCATTCCCCAGTGGCATGATGAAAACAAATTATGTTGGTGGCACACCAATTGGGGCCACTCTCATGAGAGTTGTCATGCCCTCTACATGGATGACATCACTTTCTTTTTAGGCCCTTAATGTGACCATGAGGATATCTGTAGAGAATGCTTGACTGAAGCAGTCAAATCTCGTAAAACTCAAAGACAAAAGGACCATCATAATTCCGTTAATCAAGCTAATGAAGAGCTTAAAGTTTTCTTTGATCCTATTCCAAATCATAGTTTCAGTGAATGTTCTAAGAAGCCAAAAAATGCCATAAAAAACATGGTTGACCCTTGTAGTCTTGTTTTTCCACTCGAATACCTAGGCATGATGGCACTTCATCCAGATAGATCTGAATGCTCTCCCGAAGCACATGAAGCTACTTGGTCCCTCTTTTGTACTATCTTTTCAAGATGTTAGCATGCATATTCTTATTAACCATTATCAAAGAATACACTCAGATGTAGACCATTAAAAACATCACAAAGTAACACATGTAATAAGGAAACAAAACAAATCAAACCATTACTAAGATCATATTCACCATATAACCACCATGTTTACAAACATCAATTACCATAACCCATCCACAATACTCCATTAATAACTAGAAAGATTACACATCAGTAGTTGAAAACATCAAAATATTGTCATAGAGTCATGTACGCTAGCAAATCAGGGAAATATAACTTTATAATACACACGGTGTATAAAACTATATAGATAAACTACTATATATAGGGGTGGAGACTTTCCCTTCACCACCCATGCATTCGCAAAAATGGACTGCATGCTCAAAATAGCCATGCGCTAGCAGCGACATGCTTTTACAAAAGGGATAATAATAGATTAATCTATAAATAAACTCTACTTTAAACCTATTATTAGCATGGTCGATGCATGACCTTTGATCTTCTACATTGTTCCCAAAATAGCTCTTTCTTAGCCGCAAAGCATTCTTACTTTAATCCATTGCATGATCCACACTCCAACCCACTTTTCCTATTTTTAGCCCATGCCATACAAAATTGGATAAGTCTCAAATGCTTTCTTTCTGGGCACACGTCTTTTAACTGACACTTGCACACACTTGCACCCCTCTTGTGCACCTCAACTCTTTGTGCACTCTTCAAATACTTAGTCAATTTTCATCAACCCAACATTACCCTACACTAATGACATTTCTGCCCTCGGAAATAGGGTTTCTTAACTTATTGCCTTAAACACATCACACTTATTTTCCACTTCAGCTAACTCCTCCTCTCTCCCCAAGGTTTCGTCCTTATTAGCTATAAGGACTTCATTTTCCTCCTGTAGTGTCCTTGACTTGATGATCTACTCAGGATCCTCACAGTTTCCCAGCACCCATCATGATTTCTTCAGTTCATCTTTTAAGTTCTGGAGTATGGCATCATACTCTGCAATTCTGCACATAATCAACTTCTTATTTCTTTCCTTCTTAGCCACAAAAATTCCCATGTCTCTTCTATCATGGCCAAATTATTCTCAAGTAACATATGAAAACAATCTTGAAAAAAGTGCAAGAATGAATGGTAAGTATTATTTTTCATCTCATCAAACTTTGGACGCACCTCCAAGATCTCACCTCTAATTTCTGTAGCAAATTCCAGAATCTGCTATTTCTATTCCTTATCCTTTTTGTGCACCTCAGTGAGTTGCTCAGTTTTTTCCTTCATATTTTTGTTATCTTCGAGTAATGTCCTAAGCATAACCGCTTTGTATAGGTTACTTTGCACCACTTCTTCTGCCATCTTTGTCAAGGCATTGCTTGCCTATTCATTAGTAAATTATGTAGGCTTCATAGTCATGTGCATTGTTAGGGATCCCTTCTCCATCTTCCTCTGGATGTATGCTTCTTCCATCACATAAAATTTTGTCTCGTCCATATGCGTTTGCATGCTCCAAGATATTTGTTTCTTTGTGTGCATATTCACCGCCTGGGGATATATCAAATCTCATCCATACAAATTTTCAGGCTCAAGTGTGATCTTAAAGTTGGCGTGAATGATCTTTGAAAGGTCATTAACATATCCCAACTTAGGTGTCTTATACATTTATTCTCCCTTATTCCTTCTAGATAACCACACTCTGGAAATATGCATCCATGCACCTTGAAGTGGGCCTTCACCTGTTGCACCCCCATGTTCCACAAAAGGCTCACCTGATGGCTCACCTATATTCTTCTCTCTCTCCTCCTCTTCTCCCACGGGGAATTTTTCTTCATCGTGCTTTCCATGCACTTCTATATCATCTTGGTCTACTTCCTCTCTAAACTCCTCTCCTCCTTCTATATCGATAACTAGCGTATCTTGCACTATGTGAGCAACCTCCTCTGAAACTTCTTCTTCACTCTCTTTCCTAGGCACATACTTGTGCCTTCTCTTTGTCTTTTTCTGCGGGCTCGATTTTGCAGGAGATGTGCTCGGAGATCTCCTCAGTGGTCGAGAGGATACCATGCCAGCACCCTTTGTCCTTGTTTTCCTCAATACTCCTTTGAATCCTTAGTCCTCTATGCCACCTTATCCTCTCTCCCCCCTCAACATCAGTCTCATCTCTCACTTCTTCTTCTTTGGGAAGTTTTCTCTCACGTGACCTCTTTATTCCTACAGTCGGTTGTCTCCTCCTACCGTGCTCTAATCCACCACTTTCCTCCTTCTCCTCCTCCTCTTCCTGAATTTATTCCTCATCTGTATGAGGGGGAGATAACTCATTATCGTGCATGGTGCAAACCATGTGCTTCCCCTTGGGCATCTTAGGGAGCTTAAATTCATTCTCAATATATCTTCCATCGAACAATTTGGGCTTAAGGTAAATGTATACCTTAGTCACGCCCAACTTCCCAATTGCCAAAGTCATGGAGCTGATATTAATTTCATCAGATATGAAATTTTCAATATATATAGACTCACCCAAGTAAACATATGTCTTCTAGAGAGTGTGATATTCAAATTCCACCTTGTCTGCATCAAATTTTAGTTTGCACGTGTTTGAAAACCTGTTCATATAATATTGAAAGTAACATGTGGTGAAAGCATAAGGGAGATTACACCAAGGGCTCCGCTTTCCATCCTTCATCCCAAATATACCAATGTAGTAATGCTGAAAACCTAAAAATTATGCCTTCTATCTAACGTGACATGTAGATCCTTTGGTATTCTCCATTCATGCTCAAAGGCCTCGCACATGTGCTTATACCAAAGCTCCAGCCTTTGTTCATATGGACCACTCATAGTTCCCTCACAAGTATACTTTGTAAACCTCTCTGCAAGTGACTTCTTTTCTTCTGGAAACTTCCATATCTTATCCTTAGGGCCATCTGGGACCCCAATTTATAAAAATACCATGGGAAAAAGAATAGCGTTGAAACTTATATTATCTCCTTGATGTGTCTCTTCAATTATAGTTTCAACTATAAATACAGACAAATATATACAACTCCCTCAGACATTTTCTTGGCAAAATGTGGAGCCACTTCTTATTTACCTAACCCCAACGCTCCTGGTTATTGAAATTGGTTAGGAGGTGTGCAACAATTTTGATCACAAGATGATCTTCCAATTTTTCAATGTCCATTACATGCCCTCCTTTCACATATGATAACTCAACATAAGTTTCTTGCACACCCTCATCATTATTAAGGTCACTGGAAATTTTTATCCCAGAAATCCTTAGTCCTGTCAATTTTCTGATCAAGGGCGCAGTGAGGTGCACCCGCCTTCTTGTAAAGTAGAAGAAGTCATCATGGACTCTGGACATTAACCACTGGTAAATTTTCTCTGGCTTTCTAAAGTATGAAAACTCATATACCTACAAGACTCAAACTTTTTCCAAAATATTCTACCCAAAATCATCATAGATGGGCTTATCATCCTTTGCTCGTAGATCTGCCATCTTCACCAGTTCCTTGTCCATTTCATCCTTGTTCACTCTAGTATGGTGATTATAATCAATCACCTTGATTCTTCTTATATGTGACTTCCAATCTTGCCCCATGATCACACCTTCAGGGTATTGCATCTCTGAAAAATTAACTTTCAAGTGCACGTCCTCAACCTCCACCTCTTGTTCATCCTTCTTCCTTGCCTCTAGTGGATGTTCCAAGTTCTCTCTTGGGTGTCATTCATATTTTTACAATGTACTTCCTTGTCACTCATTCAACCTCTATAACTACAAATCTGCATGCCCTAGCATGCCCTAGTTGTAATTTTATTTTCTCCAAATTTTAGCTCCACGAACATTCCTTCTGCACACCTTCTACTATCTCAAACACCCTTCCAATGGAATATCTATTATGGAAATGTCCAAATATCAACTAGTTCGCTTGCTTTATATGACCCCTTTCACAATTTGCATTTAAATCACTCTTCAAATCACACTTCAAGAACTCAAAATATGTAAGGTAAAAACACCATCGCAAGCACCCATTTTATAGATTTTTCAAATTTCTCCACATTAATTACTCCTCACCTACCACCATGTGCAAATTTAATTACACTTTTTCACTTTTTCCATTATTTTTGACTATTTTTCCATGCCCCATTCATAACCTTCTGGTGCACCCACTACTTCTTGGCCATAGACCTCCTTACACGTGCTTCCATACACTGAAGTACATCAACCTTTGTGCCTCATCCTAAGTAGTTTCCCATGCTACTGCCTACCTCACATTTCATGGTGTGATCATCCTTCTATGCATGGTCTTTAATTTGAGCAATTTTTTTAAAAGCACCTTTAACCCGAACACCTGTAATACCTTTCTTCTATGCACACTAATCTTTCAGAGGAAAATTCATGTTCCAACACTTATATGTACTTGTGTAACAACATGCACTTTGAATTTCATTTCAAATCAATCCATTTTACTTGTATTTGCTCCACCCCACACTAAAATTATGTGTGGTCCTCTGCGCATGAACTCAAAAGATAGTATTAAGCTTTTGACGCACAATTACACTTATTACAACAAAACAATGAACTAAATTGAAAAATCATAACAACGATGAAAGGAAACACATAAAAGGGAAATCTAATCTAAGTGGAAATATTTCCTTATTACAAACACCAAGAAGCCTTATTTATAGTAGGGCTTCATCCTACTCCCATTGAAGTAACAAGACAATAAAGTGCCATCCAACGCCTACAACTGACAAGTGCCTGATTCAAGTATCTTTGTTATGAAAAAGGTCCCAACCAATGCACTTTTAATTTCCTTGGGTGGCAAACAAACTTTGAATCATACATAAGAACCATCTTTCCACCTCAATTTTTTGTTCCTTATTTGCCTATCATGTCAGGCCTTCTATCTCACCTTTTCTGTCTTCTAGATCCATTGAGCAATAACGCGCCACTCATCTAACTGCATCAATTTGTCTATGTACTCCTCAATATCTAATTCATCATCTAGTCCTCCTACATGTGCAATACGTAGGGATGACAACATAAATTCAATAGGAAAAACAACCTCTGTGCCAAACACCAACTGAAAGGGTGTGGCCTTATTCAACCTTTTATAAGTTTTCCTATATGCCCAAAGTACAACAAAGACTTTATCATCCCAATCTTTCCTTCCAACATCACAAATTTTTGTCAGTGTTTGTCCCAGAATCTTGTTGAAAGCTTCAGTAGTACCATTGGCCTATGGGTGATAGGGTGTTGTCTTATGGTGTGCCACCATAAACTCATTCCAATAAAATCTTGATTGTCTCATTTAAGAAATGAGTGCCTCTATCACTTGTTAAACTCAATGGACATCCATACCTGCTGATAATGTTTTCCCATAAAAATCTTGTTTTTGTAGCTACTGTGCAATCCTTTGTAGGTGCTTCTTCTACCCACCTTGTCAGATAATTTGTACAAGTTATAATATAGTGCACGTAAGTCCTATGCATGGGTGGGGAAATAGGACCTACAAAGTCAATATCCCATTTCTCAAAAGGTTCAACACTTGCAATAGGCCTCAAAGGCATCTCATCTCTGGTTCAAGGCTTCCCAAGGCACTGACAATGGTCACATGCCTTGACATATTATTTAATATCCTTATACAAATTTTCCCACCATAATCTAGCCATCAGAATCTTGCACATGGTTTCATCCCCATTACATAATGACCTCCTGCAATTCCACCATGAGCTTCTTCCATAATAGCCTCATGCTCATGCTCTAGAACACACTGGTGCAAAAATTCATCACAACCTAGCTTGTATAAATCTCCACCTATCAATTGGTAAGGTGTCACGCATATTGCAAGATTCTTCTTCTCTAATGTCTTCATTCCCTCAGGCCTGTCTAGTGCAAGAATACTACAATATCCTCTAAATCTACAAGCACACAGTTTAACCTGAAAAGTTGTGCATCAGGCATTGTGTCCTCAATGCTTTGTGTGTCCTCACCAGAATTAATTCTTGACAAATGGTTAGGCCCTGAATTACTTTTTCCTAGTTTATATAACAACTATAAACTCAAACTCTTGAAATAGTAGTATCCACCTACAAATGCGTCTTTGAAAAATAGGCTTTGTTGACCAAATACTTAAGTGTCATATGATCTATAAAGACTATAAATGGTGTTGTTAGTAAGTATTGTCTGAATTTTTATAGCACGTAGATCATGTACAAAGCCTCGTGCTCAGTAGTTGTATAATTCTTCTCGCACTGGGGTGTCAACTTCCTGCTTGCAAAACAAATAGGGTGGTCTACAATTCCTTCTCCTGGTTGTGCTAACTGTGCCAATTTCCATTCCAGAAGCATCAACATGAACATGAAAGGGTTTTTCCCATGAAGGAAAGTGCAAAATAGGTGCAATAGTAAGCCTTTCCTTTAATTTTTCAAACGCCTACTGTTGTGCATACCCCCAATAGAATTTTCCTTTAGCTTTCAATAGCTCTTCCAAGGGCATGAAAATCCTTGCATAACATTTTATAAATTTCCTATAATACCCTGTATGTCCCATAAATCCATACACTTCACTTTGATTATTAGGTTCTTCCAAACCCAAGATTACAACTATTTTGGCTGGATCTACCAACAATCCCTTCCTTACAAATAATATGCCCAAGTAAAGTGCCAAAAGGTGTTACAAAGATGCACTTCTTAATATTAAGAGAGATGCTCAACTACCTGCACCTCTCAAACATGAGCCTTAGATTCTCACAATGGTCCTTGACCAAGCCATAGACTATCCAATCATCTAGATACACCTGTAAAAACTTATGAATGAAGTCCTAAAAATCCTGCACAACAATGCGTGAGAACACCACTGGCGCATTCTTCAATCCAAAGGGCATCAATGTGTATGCAAAAATTCCCCATTCAGTGGTGAAAGTTATCTTTTCTTGATATTCCTTCGATATGTGCACTTGATGATACCCAAAAAACCCATCTCTAAAGGATTATATCTTGTGCCTTGTAACTCCCTCAAGGATCTCCTCTGTGAATGGGGTGGGAAAAGGATCAATAACACATGAAGCATTTAATTCTTTTTAGTCCACACAAATCCTTATCCTCCCATCCTTTTTAATACTAATGACCATGGGGCTAACCCATTTAGATTCCTCAATGGGCTCAATTATACCAGACTTGAGCATTTTATCAATTTCTTCCTTTACCTTGACACACAGATTAGGATTCATCCTATAAGGCCTCTTCCTAACCGAATGCTCTCCATCTTTAAGCTTGATTTTCATCTCACCTAAATAAGGGTGTACTCCTTTTAACTCATGATAGCCCCATGGAAATAAGTCTTGAAATTCATGCAAGAGTTCAATAATCTTAGCCACTTCTTGCTCTGACCAGTAATCACCAATAATGGCCTCCTTAGGCTCTTCATATGTTCCAATGTTAATCTCATTTGTTTTCATAGGCTCATGATACGTGCGTGCCTTTTCATCTATTGTGTCCATCACCTCGTGCATACCTTCAGTATGGTTAACATCTAGGTTATTATCCTCATCATCATCATTTATCTTGCATACCATTTTACCCTTTTCCTTTTCTTCATAGGCACATACTATCTCTTCTTCTTCTGTCTCTTCGAGGTCAAGGCACGCCTCTAAATCAAGTTCTCTAAACATTTCCAATAGGAGTTCCTCAGCCTTCGCACTATCTCCCAAAGTAAGGCACTTCATAATCTATAGTGCTTCATTGACCAGAGGCTTAGTAGAAAAATAATCAAAAGTATGAATCATACCTGAGGTCATCTCCTGCTAATTATCTATTTCTCTTGTCAACTCTGCATGGACATACCATACACGTGCGCAACCACTTAAAGTGGAGTAGAACTTATGTACCCAGAGTGATGGTGGCAAGGCCTCCTACCCCTCTGTCTAAAGTCTCTCACAATTCTGGACATGATGCGAGGCAGTGGGACTTCCCATGAAATTCACATATTTGAGAAGGTACATTTCTCCTTAGGAACCTAGTAGAAAATGTGAATCATCACTTCTTGCCATTCCAACAGATTGTCTCTATGTGATTCCCACTAGTGCGCAGTTGTCTTGCATAGAGTATATACTAACATATTTCTTCTATCTCCTTCATTCTTCCACTAGGCTTCCATGGCACACATAAATACATCAGGTTTTCCCTCACTAGTGTACCTAGGTACCTGGTTGTAACTCAAAATCCTAACCATGTGTGGCCTGATCATGCAAGTAACTATGTTCTTGATCTCTCTCCCAACTACTTCATATGTTCCATGTGCCTAGTTGTCACAAGTAATACTTGTGGTATCACTAACTGACTGAGCATCATCCCACTGTATCACTCCTTCCTTAGATGGCTCAGTTACATCAGGGTCTCTGATTGTGTGCACATATATCTTGTTCAAGTCCTCTTCACTCAAAGGCTCAACATACAGAGCAACCTTTGCATCTGTCAAAGGTATAATGACGCGCTCTTCCTTGTTCTCAAAGCTAATGTACCCTTTATTGAAGCGCAAATCTGCATTATTCGCATAACACCAAGGTCACCCAAGTAATGCTGGGAAGTTATCTACTTCTGCAAGCTCCAATACTTCAAATTCCCCAGTAAACTTGGCTCCCTGAATTGTAATAGTTGCATCCTTTAGTACTCCAATAGGATTAGCCCTAGTTCTATTTTCCATATACAACACATTCGAAGAAGGCTGCAATGGTGGTCTTCCCATCTGATTCCATGCATCCAATGTGAGTACATTAACTTACGCACTTGTATCTATCATAATGTTTCTCAGAAGCCATCCATCTATGACTGCATTCAGTGTAATCTCCTTATCATACTCATGATTATGTGGGGGAATATTTACATGAAGTATCTACCTCTTGCACTCAGTACCTGCGTGTGGTACTTTTTCTCTCAACCATTCTCCTAACAAAGGGATGATGTTCTCCTGGTGCAACATTTGACATACCTCCTTCAAGTCATCTACATCCTTCTGTGGGAGTTCAACCTTCTTTACTTGTTCCATCACGCATGCCTACTCCTTTAGGCTCTAAATCTCTCCTTGTAGATCCCTGATAACATCCATAGTCTCCTGGTAAACCTCTTTCTGATGTGCAACATCAGGATAATATGTATTTATCACTTCTTGCTTTGTTATTTTCAGCTTATACTTTAGAGATTCACGTGCGCATGCAACCTCAGTGCGTGTAGTAACTAAAATAGGTTGTAACTCAGGGGTAGGTGCTACCTTTGGCATCCATTGATCTTCAACTACGTGTTGTACCTTAATCATTCCCACACCCTTGTCTTGCTTGTGTTGCTTGCTCATGTGCTCATATAAGTCAAGAAATTCTTCAAACTTGTGTTGTTTTCCACACCATGAGAAAACCACATTCTGAGGGCACTCACACTGATAATGATCAGGAGATCCACAAGTATAACAAGTTCCTCTAGGAAATCCTCCTCGGCCACCACCGCAACCTCGGCCTCTATATCCCCCATAAAATCCTTTATTCTTGTTATCCCCATTATTGCACCCTTCATTATGTTTTCCTTTGTATTTTGTAGATCTACTCGCTAAACTAGTCTAGCGCACACCAGTCTCAATGACCTCATGAACATGATCAATTAGTTTGCAGTCAATGATGTCATGAGTATGGGTTTCACAAATATTGCAATACATATACACATTTTTCTAGATTACACACTGTAAGAGGGGACATCTGATCATATCATGGTCCAAATGACAAATCTCACAATCCAACAACATGGCGCACACTGACTTGCGAGGGTAGCTATCCTTAGTGTGTCCTTCAACCTCACAATCTATACACCATATTCCACTACATGTCTCATGAGCTGAATTAGCAGAGATATTCTCCAACTATTTTTCCATGGTTGCAATATGTGCTTCTAAGAATGGACTTACTCCGATGTCCACACTTCCAACTACCTTAGCGCACAACACTGCTTCCAAGGAATTGACATATCTATAAAGGTCTTATGAGATAACACCCTTCTGAATGGAGTCAACAATCCACCAATAAACCATTGTGCATGCTGACTAGGATGTATGTCATAAGACAACTTTGACAACAAAGTTTTAAAATGTGTCATATTCCTGCACGCTCTTAGATAAGCCTTGCTTAATGTCCTTAAGTGCGCTGATACTTTTCTACTCAAATTCTGGAATATGGAAATCAACTAGAAACGCAAAACGTAAAGCATTATAATCCATCACAGTTTGGTGTGGGTCATACTTTTTGTACCAACTATGCACATTCCCTTGAAGAGTAGTAGCAAACTGACTTTCCTTTCTATCTGAGGTTATAATTCCTTTAGCATGCCATAGCAACTCACACTTATGCACATACTCTGCAACATCTTCAATACCTCTATATTCTGTAAAGTGAAGAGAAATCTTGTAGTAAACCTGTTGTGGCTGATGAGGGTGTGGACCTTGTCCACTAGATCCAAATCCAGAGCCTCCACCAATATTTCCTCCACCTCTAGAACCACCTGATCCACTTGATCCTGATCCTCCTGATCCACCTGATCCTCCTCATGTAGTAGGAAATGGACCAGTGGATGTACTTCCTTGTGTCCCAACTGTAGTGCTAAACTGAACTCCCATAGTCTGTGAAGTTGTAGTACTTCCAAATGTATTCCCAATATTCTACGTGCCCACACTCTGTCCTGATGACACGCTAGAAAATATTCCTCCAATCGGTCCCCCAAACAAAGATGATGTCGTCTGTGCTGCCATAGGTGTATGTGTTGTCTGATGCACTTCTGTATTCAAAGGAAAATGATATCTACCTGTAGCTACTAGATTACCTACACTCACCTGCTTATCAATGATTACTTCTGGAACTGGAACACCAAGCGCAAGGGCTAGGTCACCAGGTGGGATCAGATGTGTGCCTGCGGTCCTCAATATTTCCTCCTCTGACGTGCTCTCATCAGAAGCTGAAGGGGATTCTCTACTGTGCTTTCCTAAGTGGGGGAGATCCTGATGCTCTGGCTCCATGTCTTCCACGTGAGCTTCAAATCCTTCGCGAGACATCATCCTCCACAACTCCACAGACTCCTCAATATCGTGCTTCTTCACCAATTCCCTCTCATGTGCTTCATTATACTTGAGTCGCCTTTCCTCTCTCTTCCTTTCTACCACTAGGTCCACCATATTTCACCACACCTGCTCCTGCCCCTGTGCATGGTGGTGGGTTTAGCTAGCCATAGGTAATTATTCCAAACTCATTACCACCATAGAGATCTTAATTTCCAAAGGAATGGTGTGTATGTAAGATTCTCTGGGCTCATGCAAGAATTCAAACTCAACAACTTCTGGACAAGAATATGTAGAAAGAACATACTCTAAAGTATAAATTCGCACAACACTAGCCCACTAATGATCTACAACATGTGTCCAAGGTTCATCTGCATCAAACAAAGTCTGGTAATCTTCCTGCATCCAAACCCTTGGTTTGTAACTCCATATTTTCTTTGATGCATATGTTGACAACCACTCATAAAATTCTATTGGAAAAATGCTGAAAAACATCTCATAGAGCTCATGATATAGATTATCTTCCACCCACTTGCATGCATTGAAATTAGGTCTAGAACCATATCTTCATGCAAACTGATCTTGTCCTTCATCTACCCAACTTTCAATGGCCACAAGAGTCAATCGATACGCCATCATCATGCAACATCATGGCAGACAGTTTGAAAAGAGGTCTCGGCAATGGAACCAAAATGTAGTCTTATTTTTCCACTCGAATGCCTAGGCACGTTAGCACTTCATCCAGATAGATCTGAACTCTCACCCGAAGTGCACAAAGCTACCAGGTCCCTCTTTTGTACTATCTTGTCAAGATGTTAGCATGCATGTTCATATTAACCATTATCAAAGCATATAACTCAGATGTAGACCCATTACAAAAATCCACGAGAAAGTAACACATGTAATAAGGAACAAAATAGATCAAACCATTACTAATATCAGATTCACCATACAACCATCATGTTCAAAAACATCAATTACCATAACTCATCCAAAATAATCCATTAATAACCAAAAATATTGCATATCAGAAGCTAAATACATCATAATATTGTCATGGAGTCACGCGTGTTAGCAAATCATGGCAACATAACTCTACAATACATACAATGTACAAAACTATATAGATAAACTACTATATATAGGGGTGGGGACTTTCCCTTCACCACCCATGCATTCTCAAAATAGACTGCATGCTCAAAATAGCCATGCACTAGCAGATGCATGCTTTTACAAAATGGATAATAATAGATTAATCTATAAATAAACTCTACTTTAATCCTTTTATTAGCATGGTCAATGCATGACCTTTGATCTTCTACTTTGTTCCCAAAATATCTCTTTCTTAACCATGAAGTCTTCTTGCTTTTAATCCATTGCATGATCCACACTCCAACATGCTTTTCCTAATTTTAGCCCATGCCGTGCAAAATCAGCTAAGTCCCAAATACTTTCTTTCCAGGTGCGAATCTTGTAACTGACACTTGTGCACACTTTTGTACCCCTCTTGCGTGCCTCAACTCTCCGTGCGCTCTTCAAATACATAGTCAATTTTCATCAACCCAACAATCCTGACTATCCTCATGAGAATACAATGGCTATGAATGATGTGAGGCATGTGATTCCATATATATATATATATATATATATATATATATATATATAGCTTTAATACCCTCCATCAGTCCATCCTAGGACTCACAAAGTCATTTATCCCTATGTGTTCGAGAATCTTATTCCTAAAGCTAAAAATACACCGTCTACAAATGCCATCAGCCCCTGTAACAAAATTGCTATAAGGCCGAAGGCATCTGGAACTATTTTTCCAATCACAGACACCTTCAGCCAGGATGATGACATCAAGCATAAAAAACAATCATTTCCAAGGTATCTCTAATCATCCCTCCTTCTTCTGAGTCTGTTTCTGGAGATTCTAGACACTCTCAGCTTGCTGTTAAGTCTAGACATGATGAGTGGAATCCTTTGGAAGCACTCTCTTAGATCCCTAGAATGATTATTTTTTCCCCAGCGGCGAATCTGGGTCTTATCCCAGTCATAAGGCCATATCCATACCCAATGGTGTCAGGAAAACACCTCCTAGTCGCTGCATCTTGTGCTCTCTCATCCATATCTTTGGATGTCTCTCCTCTCTAGTGCTAGGACCAACTACACCTATATTGCGCACCTATAGGTATGAGATGGCAGGTCCTCCATTTGATACCTCATCTGATCTTTCTACTACAATGATCTCTAGTGGGCTATGAGATTCCCCACCTCTCCATCTCTTTCTCCGTTCTCTTAATTCTAGAAATGGTAATAAGTAAATAACCTCAAAATCCTATATAAACTTCAAAATTTCTATTTAATTCCATCGTGATGGTCCTCAATCTTTAAATTCCCATTCTTTTGGTTTTCGATCTTTGAAAAATACACCATCATTTTTGTCAGGATCATGATATTATCTCAGGGAAGACAAAGGGGGAAACCTTGATTTTACTGAAATTATGGAAGACCTTCAAGATTTCATCTCTCTCAATAACCTTATGGATGTTGAGCTGTAGGGTAGTAGATTTAGTTGGTCAAACAGAAGAAAAGGTGATCAATTGATTCAAGTTAAACTTGACAGAGCTCTTATTTTATGGGGATGGTTGAACAAAGAAGCTGGTCTATTCTCCCTTCCCCGCATCGGGTTTAATTACAATCCTATCCTCTTCTAGATCAAGGATAAAGATAGGAGGACCCCCTTAATATTTGAGAAGATGTGGCTGAAAAATGAGGATATTTTTGATTTAGTCAAGGGCTGGTGGAATGTGAAAATCAAAGGAACAACTTTATTCAGGATTGCTAAAAAGCTAGCTCATGTGAAAAAAATCTGAAAGGATGAAATAAAAGAAGTTTTGGTAACATTTTTGGAAAAATTAGTCTCTAGATAATGATATTTCATCCCTCCAAGGCAATATGGAATCCTCTACTGTGGACAATCTACTGCTCGATCAAGAAAAAGAGAAGGAATTATTAGCCGAGTATCATAACATTCTCCTGAAGGTGAAATTTTTTTGGAAACAGAAATCAAGGGTCCAATGGCTTAATGAAGGTGACAATAACACGAAGTTATTTCATATCTCAACTCTAAAAAGAAAGAGCTCTAATAGAATTATCTGTATCAAGAATGAAGAGGGAGTTCTACTCAATGACACTAAGGAAATCTAACAAGCTGCTAGTTCTTATTTTAGTAGGCTTTTGGCTTCTTCCAGAGCTTCTAACAACATTAAGGAAGAGTAGTTTATGGATTTTATTCCCTGATTAATTAATGAAGAGGAAAATTGTATGCTCACCCAAATCCCTTTGCTGGAAGAAATTGGATTTATGATGAAATCCCTAAATCCTGACAAAGCTCTGGGATCAGATGGGTTTCCTACTCTCTTTTTCCAAACTTTATGGGAGATTGTGAAGGATGATGCTTGCAATGCTATTCAAGAATTCTTTAAGAATAAAAAGATGCTTCAAGATTTAATTAACACTTTTCTAGCTTTGTTCCCTAAGAATCACGATCCTATGGATTTAAAAAAATTTAGACCTATAAGCCTATGTAACTGTGTTTACAAAATGTGCTCCAAAATCTTGGCTTTAAGAATTTATCTTTTCTTTTCGTCGATCATTTATGATCAACAGGGAGGATTTGTTATGGGAAGACAAATCCAGGATGGTATAGTCACTATTCAGGAGAAGCTTCATTCGGTTAAGTAGAATAAGAAGGAAGCCATGTTTATTAAAATTGATATGGAAAAAGCCTATGATAGAGTCTCTTGGCCCTTCCTTCTGAAGGTTCTTACTAGGTTTGGCTTTGGTGAAGACTTTAAGATGATGATTCTCTTATGTATTTCCACAACTAAATTCTCGGTCCTAATTAATGGGACCCCTTGTGGTTTTTTTTAACAACACGCATGGATTAAGACAAGGTGATCCTATTCCTCCCTTTCTTTTCATTATTATGGCCAAGACCCTTACTGTAGTGCCCACTTCCCTTTGACATATTTTGATACTGATCATGACACTATAGACTATATGATGGACATTTTTATAGATTTGATTTAGTATGATGTTAGATGTGGGACCATGGATTATAGTTGATCTTGAATTGGTTATGATGCATGATGATTATTAGAGACACTCGTATGTGGATGATGCTATACTATTTGGCATGGATATATTGTAAATGTTGTTCGAGCATGTGATTTTTGGATATTGTGAGTAGACTAGAAAATGGATATTATATGATGATGATATAGTTGTTGATATAAATTGTATGTGATAATGTTAAATTGCCTTGATGTTGTTGTGATTCACATATTTAGATGATTTTGTGATTATATTTATATTAATTTTGGATGTTCTGATATGGCCATGAGGCCGAAGGAGGTATTTGTGTTTTACAAGTTAAAATATCACAACAAACATTGGGGGATTGGAGGCCAACCACAATGGAATTCTAGGTGAATTGAACAAGGTCACCATGGCAACATGTTTTGTGAGTGTGTTGTATTTTGTTAGGGATTCCCATGGGGGGATTACCTTTATATGTGGCCATGGGTTTTGTGTAATTTATTATGCGGTACCTTTTTATTATTGTTGTATGTATTTTATTAGTGATGTGTCCCTTTCTTTTATCTAATTAAATTGTGGTAGATTAATGTGAGAAAACATATGGTTAAAGGTTAATTAATTAAATTTGGATATAAGAAAGTAATAATGGAAGTTGTTGGTTTTTTGTATTAATTATGTAAGGGATGTGTAAGTTTGTGTATGAGTTGTGTAAGTCAGATTTTGGAGTATGAAACACTCCACCTCTTTAGAAATTTGAATTTGTCCTTGGAGGTTGTTTTTGGAGGCTTGTGGGACAAGTAAAACTTGTTCCATGCATCTTAATTTTATTTACCAACCATGCCTATGGTTGGAAGACTAAATTTAGACTTTTATAATGCATTTTTATTAATCAAGTTGCATGTTTTAATTACACTTTCTCCATGTTTTAAATTTGCAGTCCTTTGGGGTGTGGGCTTTTTGGAGTGTGTAAGTAATATTGTCATATTTTCACCCACCTCTTAATTATGCTTGGGAGATTGAAAATTTATCTTTTATGTTGGAGTTGAGGATGTGTGATTTGGCATCCTACATGGATCCACATCATCCTCTTCTCTTCCCTCTTCTATAAACTTCAAACTCTTTGCTTGTTTTGGGTTGTTGAATCATTTTGCAAACTTCTTTGGGGGTGCATTTTCTTGTGTTGGGAGCTCTTGCTTTTAGAAGATGTTTGGAGATACTTTCATACTTGGCATTTCTATTTTGGGACTGTGTTCTGGACATTAAAGCTTGGTTTTTGGAAACAAATTCTACCATGGAGAGGTAGGAGCTCAACTCTTTATTTATGTTTCTTTTTCCTTTGTGTTGGTGTGAATGGTGAATGTTTTATGTGTGTTTATTGGCTGGTTGGGTAGACTACTATAGGAATGGTGTAGGAGAAGGCTATGGGGAATCCATGTGGGGGGGCATAAGGGAATGCCAGTGACATCATATTCAATGGAGGGAGTTTGGGTTTGGGATCGACCACAAAAAAGAAATATCTTGCATTTCTTACTTTGTGGGGGGCATAAGGAAATCTGTGGGGGGCATAAAGAGGGATTGTGGGGGGCATAAGGATGTGTGTGATGAATTATTTTTAGTGGTTTGTTACAGGTGGATGCCCAATTCCCATTGGGAGGCATAAGTAGCTTCCCATATAGTCCATGCTCCTTTGGCTTGCATGATCAAGCTTGAGTTTTGTTTTGATTATTTTCAAATGCAGTTGCAAACTACTGTCGTGTGTTGAATTATGTTTTAAATTTGATTATGCATGTCGAAAGAATGTTGTGTGTTGTGGAAGCCAGTTGTTGCCATGGGTTGAATCACACATGTTATTGTATTATGGTTGGGGCTCGGGGGCCAATGATGAAGGATGGATTATCCTTTCATTGGATGTCTTGGTTGGGTGGAGAGCGTTGCCTTTCCCCTACTTTTGTTGTGATCAACTTGGAGAAAAAAATAAAGCTTGTATGTTGCTGTCTGGAGCAAAGGAAAATGTAGTTTTGACAGTCCTTTGTGAAAAAAAATCATTTGCAACCTTTCCCACTTGAAGTGGATGAAATTGTAGTATATATATGTGTGAAGAAAATATGTTGTAATTGGTTATGAAAGTTACTCATTCGAATTGTGAAGGATATTTTTATTTTGTTCTGTTATTGGAAAGAAATAGAATTTTGTTATTTACATTCAAACTTTGAAAGATGTATTCCTTTTGAAGTCAATAAAGAATTGCAAGACTTTCCCTCAATTGCATGGTGTGTTGAATTGGAATATCAAATTGTGATTTGAAATCCCTATTTTAGAGAAAGGAAAAAGGAAGAAACATGTGAGATATAACTGTATTAGTTTGCCTTGTTTTCAAATATATGTTTTGAGAAAGATAGAAAATGGATTGAATTAAATGCTTCATTATATGACAAAAGAGATAGTTAAATCTCTATTTGAAAAGAAGAAACACATGTGTAGGAATCATATTACTTGTCTCTTTTGGAAATATATTAAATTAGAAATCAGACTTTGTAATTTAGCTTTGAAATGGTTTGTTTATAAACAACTGAATGTATTGGATTAGTTTAGAAATGAAATACCACACTTGAATGATGAAATTAAGAGACAATTTTTCTAGGTATAGATCTCTGTTGTAAATTGAAACTGACAAATAAATTTAATCAAAGTGTGCAGTTCGGGCCTGTACATTTTAATCAACTTGGAAATGTTAAAATTTAGCATGATGTATTATCAAGGAACTCAAATTGACAAAGAGCACTTAAGAAAACAAATTAAAACATTGCAAAATCAGGCCTAAACCTTTTCACAGTCATTTCCTATCAATTGTTGGAAAATTACAAATTGGAAATCAAACAAGTAAAGTTACCTTCCTAAATCACCCTAAATCCTTCCTAGAGTAATCCTCCATGTCTGTTTGGAAGGTTGAGCAAAGGAGGTGATCAAATTGAATCAAATTTATAAGTTAAAATTTACCAGTTGGATTTTTAAAAGCCCACAGAACATTTTATGAAAAATAACCCCTCAAAATTTATCAAAATGTAAAATTCATGAGTCATGTGGAAAGAGGGCATAGAGATATTTCCAAAAAGTCCTCGTTTTCCCAAAACTGAGCTCTCTAGCAAAAGTTATGGCACTTCGAAGTTTTCCTGCTTTGGCAGAAAAATTTGGGAAAATTTTCCCTGGCGAGCCTCCGGCCCGAAAAATTCCTGTTGAAAAATCCTTAGAAAATTTCCTTAGAAATTTTTCGTGAAAAACTTTTACAATTTCCCCCACCACCCCACCGGCCCGTAGCCAATTAGAGGCTGCCACGTGGCATGGCAGAGGAGCGGAGCTCTCGCAACCTTTATCCTTTTTAAAAAAAATTTGGGATTTTTTTTCAAAAGATCCTGATGGCCCCACACTCCCGTCTCGCCGTGGTGAGATCCCTTCCATGGACACGTGGGCCCACATGTACTTTTTCCCCCTTTCACCCTCCCCTTGGTGAAATATCCTAATCACCTCTGCCGCCCCGCCCTTCCCTCATTCTCTCCCCCGCGTGAGCTCGGAGCCCGACACATGTCCTTAATGGCACAACAAAGGTGCAGGTGCAAATAAGAAATTTCTCCCCATGCAAGAAAAATTCCAAATGCCACCCCACGACCTGCCAACCCGATAAAGGGTCTTTTCCCCCTCTTGACACGTGTCTCCTTTGGGAAAATTTGACCCCTAAAGTCCGCCAGTCCATAACTGGAGTTTTACAAAGAGTTAGGAGGACTTCTTTATATCACCGGAAAGGTGAGAAAATTTCCTATCCAATGGGAAGGATTTAGGGAAATTTTGAATGCAATAAGTGTGGGAAAAATAAATTTGAAACTCTGCGCCTGTTAGAGAGTGGGTATGGTGTTAATTTACCCCCTGAACCTAGTTGAAAACTTTTAACCCTAGATTTTGGACCCTATAACCTCTAATAATTGTTAATAAGAGAAAAGTATGTTCTAGTAAACTAGAATTGTTCTAGAACCTATTAGTGACAACTGTTGTCTCGCAACCTGGTTGTAGACACTCTTAACCGAGTTCTGGGAGTGGGTAAGTAAGACTTTACTCTAATAATTTTAAATATGTTATCCTTTCCCCACTATAATTAAACCTTGCTCTTGAATTAGATCTTGTGGAATTAAATACCTTGGGTATTTAATGGTTTTGGTCCCTTAACCCTGAAATTTAATTAGAGAATATTTAGCTAAAATGTCAATATAGTTAGTGATTAAATTAATCCCTAAGAAAATTTTGAGCTAGGTGTGGACTTATTCACTTGTTGCTTTATAATGTGGAATTAACAATTCTTTTTTTATGGGAAAATTTATCAGTTGAATTTATTGTCCTTGAGACTTTGGTTGTTAACACCAAAAAAAAATTATTCCATAATTTTCTAACCTAGGTTGTTCATGGGTCTCAAGTGGGTTGTTTTAGCGGGCGTTACACTTACTAGATCTCTAAATAAGGATGCCTTGGATGGTAGGATCAAAGGTATTTCTCCTGCTGTTAATTGTAATAGGGTTACTCACCAGCATTTTGTTGATGACACTATGTTGGTTGGTGAATATTTTTTCCCCAAGGCTATGGAATTCAAATAGTTAATGGGTGATTATGAGGAGGCATCATATCAATTGATCAATTATGGGAAAAGCTCAGTTTTCTTTATCAACACCCAGGAAAGAAGATGCAATAAAATTGCTGGAATTCTTGGTTGTGTGTCTAAAACCCTCCCAACTATGTATCTGGGCATGCTTATTGGGGTGGATAAACCTAAGAATGCTAATTGGAATTTCTTAATTGATAGGTTTTTTAAGAAACTTGAAGGTTAGAAACGTTCTCTGTTATCTCAAGCTGGCAAGGTTGTCCTCCTCAAATGCTCGATTCAGAATTTACTTGTTTATACGATGTCTATATATAGGTTACCCTCCTCGATTTCTAGTAAGTTGGAGAGTATTCAAAAAATATTTCTATGGAGTGGCTCAAAACCCAAAGATAGAATTCCTCTAATGTCTTGGGAAAAGGTTTGCACCCCCAAAAAACTTGGAGGTATTGGTATCAGAGATTAGACTAAATGAATAAAGCAATGTTGTTGAAAATGAGCTGGAGGCTGGTAAAGGAAGAGAGTATTTTTACTTCTATTATTAGAGGAAAATATTGGCCAAATCTACTTGCCAACGAATGGTGCTTCTGCATCTAGGATTCTAATGGTTCTTCTTGTTTCTGGAAATCTATAAATTGGGCTAAACACGTAGTTTCTGAGGGTAGAAAATGGATGGTTGGAAATGGGTGAATGATCAAATTTTGGGAGAAAAAATAGTTAGGAGACCTTCCTCTTAAGATCATTTACCCCAAAGTCTATGGAGATTCTATGACCAAATATGGGACCAAGGTCAAATATTTTTTTAACTTTGATGAACCCCTGGGACAATGGAAAACCATTAATCTGGATGATTCTAACAACATCGAGATTTCTTCTATTCATAGAAAATCAAGAGGTGTTATTGTTAATAAGGAGAGCTTAGAAGAGGATAATATTTACTGTTATAAGGATGAAAGTGGAGTATTCTCGGTCAGAAGTGCCTACAGCTCCTTTTCTGAGGTGGAGGAAATGAAAAACTTCAATTGGGGAAGTGTTTACGTTAAAGAGTTAATCCCAAAGATTAATATGTTTTTGTGGTTGGTTATCCATGATAAGATTCTAAATTTTAGCAACCTAAACAAGAGAAATTTCCATATGGTTAACAGATGTGTGTTGTGTGAATTTGAGTGTGAAGACTCCTCACACCTTTTTCTCAGCTGCCCCTATCTGGTTTCGGTTAGGAAGACCATTCTTAATCTTTTTGAAGTTAATTGGGTTTTCCTTGATTCCATAAAACTGTTGTGGTCCCAATGGTCTAATCCTTTTAAGAGCCAAGGGTTAAAATATTTGTGGAACTTTTCTATTATGCATTTATATTGGGAGATATGGAAGGAGAGAAATAGAAGAATCTTCAAAGGCAAGAAAGAGTCTTCCAAGAAAGTTAGAGCCCGTTGTGTTAATACCATTATGACTAATTTCTCTAATCTGAACCCTAAAAATAACTCTATCATTCAGAATGAATCCAAATTTTCCTTAAAGTGGGGTTTGGGATTCACATCTACTAGTACCCCTTCTCTAAACCCTAGAATCAAAGGATGGGTGAAACCTAGCAAGGAGTGTTTTAAGTTGAATTTTGATGGTGCGTCCAAAGGAAACCCTAGTAGAGCTAGATGTGTTGGGGTTTTCTAGGATTCTGAAGGAATATTTATCCTTGGGTACCATCACAACCCGGGCACTCAAACAAATCATGTTGTCAAAGCAGCGAGGTTTTTTGGGGGTTGTCTATAGCTCTCCACTACAATTTTTCCAATTTAGAGGTGCAAGGAGACTCTCTGAACACAATTAACAACATAAATGGGAAAGGTTCCATCTCTATTTTCATCCATAACTCTATTAAGAGTATTAAGGAAATGTCAAATTTATTTGAATTTATTACCTTTAAGCATGTTTATAGGGAGGCTAACTTTGTGGTGGATTGTTTTGCTAACATGGGGGTTAATTATGATGAGTTGACACTTATCAATGAAGTGGAAAATCTTGATCCCAAGGTGTGAGCACACTTACATAATGACATAAATGGACATGTCACAAAATAATGTCAGCTCATGGTGCATCAAATTCATCATGGTCATTTTCCATAGGAATAGAGTGCATTTTTTTCTAAATAATGCAAATATTGGGAAGGGGATCCCCTCGTGTGTCTGGAAATCCTTTGATGCCTCCCGTGCCTAGAGAAATTTCATTTTTGGGCCTGCGTGTAATCCTCTGGCTACCTGGAATTTGGGATTTTTCATGGAGGGGTTTTTGCGTGGCCAAATGGGTGGTGATTTGGTTAGAACTGAACTTGCTGATCTCGAAGGGGTGACGCCTAAAGCCATGAATCTGTTTGATAGCAATAGTTTTACACCCTTCCTAAAAAAATTCAAAGGTCATTTTGAAAATCTTAGGAAATATTTCTCTAGTTCTTGGAAGACTACTTAAAAAGGTGCGGTGGTTGAAATGAAGGGGATTATTATTATGGATTCGGTCATCAAAGTGATGGGCATTCCTACTATCGGGAGGGAGGTCTATAAACCTAAAAAATAAGCCTCCAAAGAGCTGAACCTATTTCTCAAAGGTAATGAAAATTTCACTTCCCATTTTGCTGGTTATCTTCGGTTGTCTTTATCTAATCCTTATGACGAGGTGGCTCTCACCCTTATCTAATTTCTCACTCTTGAGGGTCACCACAAATGTATTTATGCCTACCATCTTCCTATGCTTAATCACTTCAGATGTGGCCATGATTTTAGCTTCCCCTACTTTCTTTATCGTTCCCTGTGTGCCTCTATCTCCCAGTTCAAAACCAGAAGGGTCTCTGTATCACTCCATCAAGACTTTATTCTTGCCCTTGTTAAAAGAGCTACCCTGGATATTGATAAGACTGACTCCCTAACTAAATCTTTGGAAGTTTATGCAGATGGAGTCAACTCGAACTCAGAGGAAGAAGATTCAAGTGAAGATTTTGAATCTCAGGAAGGTGACTCGGAAGAGGATAAAGATGAGGTTGAGATTGTGGCGGCCTAGAATCTTAGGGAAATGAAATCTAAGTAGGCTTTTAGTGTCCCTTTGAACACCAAGGGGGAGTTTAGTAAACAAGATATTCTGACTCCTATCAATGTGCAATTGGAACACCAATTCGAGGCTATGGGATATGTTGGACTCGTGAAAGGGGATAACCATTTGGCTAAGATGGTGGCAGATATCGAGGAACTCAAGGGAGATATGCGGCTCACCAAGAGCTTGGTTTAGTTTTTGTTCAATGATTGGCATAAGATGAAAGCGCAGGTTGAGGAAGTGGTCAACAATGGGCATGGCAGAGAGATTGAGGTTTTAAAATCCAACTATGGTTTTGTAACCAATGAGTTGGATCATGTTCGTGCTTTTATTCACAGCTACATGGAGTGGAGTGTAGTCATGGTGAAATCTACTCTGCAGCATCTCTAGACTCTGGATCAACTCGCTAATGCCTATAGTGATATGGATAGTCAGAGCAGGAAAAGAAAGGTGACTCCCGATGGTTTTGACTTGGCGTCTTTGGTTGGTAACATAGATGCTTTGCCTAAGGAATGGGCTAATGTGCTGGAGGGGCTTGAAAAATCCTATAAATGATTTGGGGAGGGGTGTTTTGTTTTATTTACTATCTCTATAGATTTTTGGTTGTTAGTTTCTTCACTGTTGTTAATTCCACTGTGTTTTTTGCTGTTGTTGTTTCACTACTCTAGTTCCTAGGGGAGCTAGTATTATTATGAAATGTTATATTATCAGTTTTTTGATGGTGTGGTAATGTATTTATTTGCTCTCATGGAGAGGTGACTTTGTTCGGGGTAGGGTGTTCTCAACCCTTTTTTACCTCTAATAAAAAAATATAACCAATAATAACATCCAATGGATGATCATAAGAAAGAGGAGGATGCATATAATGATAAACATGGTGCACATTAAAATTATATTTAGTAGTGTTGTGATCAGAAAGGGGATAATTTAATATTTTTTAGTTTCACATTATCATTTGTAGGATTGGATGATTATGTGGGAATGTCCCCTTCAATATAATTTGCATCAATAAAATCTTGTATGACATTATAAATCTTAAAACATATATTAATACAATGACCAACACGTATATGATAATAAAAACACATTAACATATAAAATTTACTATGAGGCTTGCTTGTATTAACCTTGAGAGCTAGAGGGAGAGATGTAAGGTTGCAATCAAGTAGTTTTTTAAGCACTAGGTGAGATGCATAAGGAAATCATGTGAATTTATGTCAAGGAGATTGTAAATAAATCTTTGTGGGATGGCATACAACATTAACAATAACTTTAGCATTAATTTTTTTTCATTAGATTTTCCTATAAAAGGATGTTTGCCTTAAAAATTAAAAATAGACATGTTAGGAGTATTGGTAACATATATGAGTTTGTTCATGATAAGGATCTTAGCTTCACGCTCTTTTAAAATATGATATAAATGATCGAATGAGAAAAACTTGTTGAAGATAACCAATTCTTATAAAGGGAAAATAAGGATTTGAGTGAAGAGGTCTTGTAGCTCAATATTAGCTAGAATATTGTTCATCTTGGCAAGAATACTATTATAGTGTAGAGTATAGTAATTGATAGTCTTGTTGGAGCATTGTCACATCTTATAAATATGAACATTGGATACTTTTCCCCCATTCTTGATCGATAATTGTACAAGGAGTTGATTAGAAAAAGGGAGAAGGGATTGAACTGAATGAATGGAAAAATCATAAAACCATTGTAAAGAAAAATTATTGAGGCTTATATCAAATATATTAGTAAGTAATGTGTTATTATAAGAATAATCTAAGCAAGAAACATGGAAAGCACAAAGGTGCTGCTCAGGATCCATTATCAATAATTTGCATCACTTATTCAAACCTCCTTTTTCAACATAGACAAGGAGTATTCTAGCAAAGTTTAAATGCATTATTTTTAAATTTTGTGAAATCTAAATTATAAATAACACATTTGTGAAAATTAAAAGAGTTTTAGATGGACTACCATTTCAATGTCACTTTGAATGTTGAGTTTCCAATGATAATTTTTGATCACATATTTAGGTCAATGGTAAAATAAATTGATACACCAACCCTTAATATCTTAAAATAACTTTTGAAAAGTCACTATAATTTAGAAATGAATAAATTATAGAAGAAAAACAAAAAAACATTCATAAAATCAAGAATAAAGATGGTGATATTACACATGTCTCATGGAGTGTAATGAGTGCAAGGCATGCAAGTAATATTCTACATGTATATCCACAAATCCTAGGTGAATGGAGCCATAAAATATGCAAAAAATGAGTAGGAAGGTTTATATTTCTCTCTATGGCATTCATAACAAATCTATTCAAAGTTAAAGTGGCTAAGGATCATACACCTTTCCATGCCTAAACACTTCATTCTTTGAACTAACTACTTTTGCACATTTAAGACGTTGTGACCTTTGGAATTTTAAAGAATACAATTTTCCTTTTGTATTTTATCTATTAATTCTAACTGAGACACAATGTCCAAAAATGGAGTAGATTGTCTTAATTGCATTAACATATGTTGCAAATCAATATGAAATACAACCATTATTAAGAATATATTAATAAGCATGAAAATGTCTACATATTGATAACCATGATATAAGATATATGATAAGGGACAAAGACCAAGTTTAAATCTAAATCCTTCTTTCCAGTTCGCAATAAATAAATAAAATTCTTAATAGAAAACAAGGGAAGCATATTAACGAGCTTGAATCTTAGACTGTATGTTCTTTTCAAACGTTTATTTAGGTCAATGGTAAAATAAAATGATATTACACTTCTTAAGTGGTTAGTATGCTCTTTGAAAAGTGTTAGCAAAGGTTCCTGAATTATGGCATAAAAAATTGCAACATGTTGTAGTCTAGAATATAATAGGGAATACCATTATATGCTTCAATTACACACTAAACTATATGCAAAGAGTTCACGAAAAGAGAAACATATCACATGAATCCCATAATGCAACTAGAATCTAACAGAGTGATATTAGAACATATAAGGACAAAATAATTATACTAAAGTAATTTCTATTAGGATCCAAGCTCAACCTTCTTTCGAATTAGATTACACAAATTTATACAAAATATTGTAACTTTTGAGTTATCGGTCCTTTCATCTCCTTCTCGTATCTTCAGAGGCTTTTCATATCCTCTATCTATGTGTAGAGAAGGTATACACCCTATCTTTTGTCTTATATTATTATATACATTTAAAAGGATTGCAGAATCATAAATTATATCCATGTTGAATCACTATCAAATTTTACTGTTCAACAGTTTCCCGAACTTAATATATATCTCATCTCGAGAAAAAATTTACCTGTGTCTAGTGTTGAATAGTAATTGCTTTGTGTTGTAACTTATTTTATTAACAGTCAACACAGAGGATGTCGTTTACCAGTTTTCGTCCTCTATGCACTACTTAACCACCCTTTTGAGTTTTCAAATAAGTAAATTTCCCAATAAACCTCCCTTCCGGGTTTTAAATCTATGGGAACTCCCTCATAGGCCACCCTTATGGGTTTTTATACTATTCCGACCTGTTTACATATATACCAAAATTTGTGTAATTAATATATATGCCTAATTACCTTCCACAAAATTGTGATGTTAATTGTTTATTGGTGCTACTTAGTCTGCTTTGGCTGCTCCGTCTGTTGATTTTAAATGCAAGGGGTGAATTGTGGTGGTGGAATTATGAGTGTGGATTTGGTTCTTTAAATAAGTATATGTGGCAAAATGAACCTTGGTGTGTTATTCATTGTCTGCACAATTGGAAGAATGACCTATATGTATGACTTGTATGTATTCCAATTTTTGAAGGATTCATTTATTCTTCTGTAGTACATCTGATTTTGCGTGAGTACATTCATAACTTCATATAGTTGGTAATCCCTCACTTATTGGACATCTTGGTCATGAACTGGAATAACAGTTTGGATATCTTGAATGAGTTCTTCTAGTTGGTCTCTCATCCACTACGCTTGGACCATTGAAAAAGTGTTCCTTGTCACATTTTGTTCCCATTCCCGCAATTGTTCTCTGACATTATCCCTAGCTTGCAATGATGAGTGCAAATTTTTTTCAAGTATTTGATCCTCTACCTCTATTAGCATTTATTGATGTAGTTTTTCCCCCATTTAATCATCATTCTTATTTTCTCTCATGGAAGCCTGCAACTATGTGTTCCAATCCAAGAGTTCAAATGTTAGTTGTTTCACTTGAGCTTTGGCATGTTTGAGCATTATGACATATGTTAGAATATGTTGTATATTTTTCATAGTATATACAAAGGAGTAATTTAAACCTCTATAAAGAGTGTATAGATATGTGATTTTTTATCTATACATGCATATGGGTGGTGTCACAACCCATTAATTATGAGGAACCATTATGGGTTGTTTTGTTAGCCCATGGTTTTGGTACCCATTATATTTTAAAACCACTTTGACAGTTTCCTATTGACGTGCTTACATATAGTTGGACATGCAATAGGGTAGAGAAAAAATTGGAAGTACATTATTGTATTGTAAATGATTAAGTTAATGCAATAAGAGAGAAAAATTACCGTGATGGGTTTTTTCCCGAAAGGCTTTCCCAGGATAAATATTGTGTATGTCATTTTTCGTTTCTCTATTTATCTTGAAAATTTTGTTAAGTATAACTTCAAGTTTATTTCTTTTATTCAATCGATTCTCTTCATTTGGTATCAAAGCTAGGTTTTAGATTTTATGTGAAGAGTTGGTGTTTCTAAAACTTGCAATAAATGATTTTTTGAGTGGGACCTCTACAAGTGAATTTTTCATGTAGAAGAAAATGATGGGAAGCACAAGGATTGAAATTGAAAAATTTAATGGCCAACATTTTTAGTTATGGAAGCTCAAGATGGAAGATATTATTATGAATAAAAATCAGTGGATTGCTATGTCTGGAGTCATGCATGTGGGCATGAAGGTAGAGGAATGGAAAAATATCGATAGGAAGGAAACAAGTTCAATCAAAGTGTGTCTATCATATTCAGTTTTGCTGAATGTGTCAAATGCGAAATACCCTCAAGTGTTATGAGAGAAGTTGAGGACTGTTTCAGGAAAAGTCTTTGCTAAAAAAATGTTTCTCTAAAAGAAGCTATACTAATTGATAATGAATGATGAAGAATTTGTTGCAGAACATCTGAACGTCTTTAATATTGTGGTAAGTCAGTTGATTTATGTTGATATTAATATGGAATAAGAGGATAAATGTATTACTCTATTGTGTTCTTTACCTGAATCTTGGGATAATATAGTTATGGCTATTACTATTACTATTACTACAAAAACTTATTAGTTGAGGATATAGTTGCGACATTACTATCAGAAGAAATGAGGTGGAAATCCATTGAGGATTATCAATCCAAGGATTCCTTGTATGTGAGAGGTCATACCCAATAAAAAATCAAGAAGAGGAAAGGACAATCAAAGTCCATAAGTAAATCAAAGACTATACAAAAAGATAAGAGGAAATGTTGGAATTGTGGTAAAACGGGGCATTTCAAGAAATATTGTAGATCTAAGAAGGTAGAAAAGGGTAAGTCATCTGACGATGATGGATATTCATATATGAAACCCTCTAATGAAGACTTGGGAGATTTTTTCTTGGCAGATTATATCTCTCATGCACGTGATGGTGCATGGTTGATTGACTCTGGTGCCTCATTTCATATGACTCCACACAAGGAGTGGTTTTGTGAATATGAAAATTACAATTGAGTTGATGTATTTTCGGGAGAAAAATCAACATGCAATATCATCGGTCACGGGAGATTCATGCTAAGGTTTAAATATGGAAGGATTAAAACCCTCTCAGGTGTTTTGCACATTCCAGGTTTGACTAGAAACCTAATATTTGCAAGTAAGATGAATAATGAGGTTGTGCAGGTAGAATTTAGTAAATATAGTTGCAATATGGTTTGTGGTGAAATGGTATTGGAAAGAGGCATCTGTATGAGAACACTATTCAAGATTGAGGCAAACATTATTACTGATGAGTGTAATAGCTCTGTGGTTCCAGATTATAAGAAAGATTTAGATATAACTCTTACATCTATTGTAATAAAGATGATAGTGTGGCATCAAAGGATGGGAACATCAGAGAGAAAGGACTTTGTACTTTTAAATTAAAAGGTATGGTGGTTGAAAGAATTTTTGTGTGTCCTTTAGATTTTGATTTTTGTGAGCATTGTGTGTTTGGAAAGTAAACTATAGTAAATTTTCCTAGTAATGTTAAAAGATCAGAAGGAATTCTACATTTGATACATAGTGATGTGTTTGGACCTGTAAAAGTTCCATCACTAGGAAAAACCATGTTTTATGTCAGTTTTATAGATGATTTATTAAGAAAGACTTTGGAATATTTTATCTGGAATAAGTATGAGGTTTTCAATAAATTCAAAGAGTTTAAGGATCTTGTAGAAAATCATACAGAAAGGAAAATAAAGGTTTTGAGAAGTGACAATGGTGGGGAATATTTCTCTAATGCCTTTTTAGAAATTCCATAAAGAGTGTGGAATGGAAAGGTAGAAGACAACTCCATATACGCCACAACAGAATGTGTTGGTGTGTGTTATTTTCCACATCATTAGGTGAGTCATCTCACCTAGGTGAGATCGTAGGTCCATGTGTCATTTAGGGGTCATTATGAGATTCCCTTATGCGTTAGTGTGTCAGTGCGTCAGCACGTCAGTGCATCAATGCGTCATATGCGTCATTGGGAGTTACACTTCTATTCTGGGAATGTAACTCCCCCTCTCTACTTGAGTTGTCTTGATTGCAACACTGGGGGTTACTCAACACCTCCTATATGTACGCGTGTTTTGATCTATGAGATAGAGGAGAGTTTTATGGCTTAACCAAGTTTTTCCCATTTGTCGAATCTTTTCATGCACATTTGGTTGATGCTCGCTCCTCCCGAGATCTCTTCATGTTGTCGTTCGCACATCTGTTGATGTGCACGTTGTCCCTCGTGATCCTCGCTTGTGGGTTTTCAAACCCTCTTTCATGGTATCAAAGCGGATCTTGTGGATCCATGCACTCATCGGTGTTTCTGTGCATGTTTTCCGGCTTCTGGTGTGATATCCAGATCTCGTTGCATGTGTCGTAATGGTTATTCTGACCGTGCTCTACTTACACTGATTCGGGTTTCATACCTCTGTTTGGGTTTGTTGTGGTTCGTTTGGTCGTGTTGATGTTTGTGGATTTTCAGGCTTCTTCGAGTGGTGATCTCACTCATTTCTGGTTTGACGTTTTTGGGTTTTGGCTTGCTTTGACTGGGCTTACGTGGTCGTCCTCTACTCGGACTATGTTGTCTTTGCTTGAGTGAGGGATTTTTACATTCACGCTGGCTCGTGATTCTCCACTACCATGTTCCTTTTCCCTGTTCGAACGAGATTCACCTTCTTCCCGATTCAACACTCTGCAAATGACTACCCTGCTCATTTGGTGCTCGGGTTAGTAGTGGCCGGTTGATTGGTATGCTAATAGCTCTATGTATTTTTGGGAGCTTGATGTTGGATCATCTTATTCACGAGTTGTACAACAATGTACCCAGCTTGTTACATAGTTCTCTGACTTGTTGGAGCCGTCATTAAAGGAAATTTGCACTCTTCTCTATGGTCATTGGAGCATTTCTTTACATTCCACATCTCGTATTCAGTTGCTCGTTTTTGCTATTTTCTCATGTGACTGCTCATGTGACTTCTTGCCATTTTTGCAACACTGCCAGCATATGAATCTTCCGGTGTTTTCCTTCTTCTTGGTGTTTTGGATCTTTAAAACGGCTCGTCCATGGCTTGTGCAGACCCAATAACATCACTCAACTCCTATTCAACCTACAGCTGACTTGCATTCCTAGGGCATCTCCTTTGTGCAACCTGCAACTCTGTAACGTCATATTCTCTCATGCTCAATCTTTGCTTTTCTCAGCCTAGTTTTTTTTGGGTGTTTCTCCCTTGGCATGGAATCCAGACCTGGGCATCCTTTGCACAACCATTACAAACATACACGTTCAAACGACTCCTACCTCCTGCTTAAGTTGCAGACCACTGCCATACCTCCCTCTAGTACTTGTGAAGACATTACCTGGGCACGTGGTCAAGCACCTGCTCCTGCGTTGGCATTCTGGTACAACACAGTTGCAAAACGTGGACAGTTCACACCAAGTAGAAGTGACAATCGTGGCATCTCCTGTGCACTAAACTGTTAACAAAACACTAGCTCACGTTTTATTGCATGGCCTTGACCACCTTCAAACTTGGGTCCCCCTTTCATCACCTTCTTTTTTAATGTTTTAGGGTGATTGTTTAAAAAACAAAACATTTCATTTTAATGGCATTGTATTAATTTTGGGCTTGTATTTTGGCTTGTATTATGTCCTTCATTCACGTGTCGAAGACAGAGGGCGAGGTTCGGGGTTGGCAGGAGGCTAACCCCCCCTCGCAGTAAAAAAAAAACCCTGCTAAAATTTGATACCATTTCGAACGAGTACCCACATGATACCCTTTGCACCCATTTCATGCACTTTTTTAATGCGTTTGCAGTGTCTAGTGTATTTTTCCATCAGTTGTGGGAATCATTTTAATGCTATAATTTTTGACTCGCTACTCATTTCTAAGCGCTTCCTTGGTCAAAGTTGCGTGATTTTTCACACACTACGTGATGGAATTACCAATTTTGTAAATGCACTACTTTTATAAAGTGGCGCATTCTGGGGGGGTTACTTGTACTCTTGGGCCTACACACGTAGATGCATTATCGGCCGAGTCTGACGTGTTACTTTTTTGCACCTTGCATCTTGCATTTTTTCATCATGGAGAGTTCTCTTTTCAGATGTGAGCATCATAGGATCTCCTTACAGCCTCTGTCACTTCTCACCAGGGGAGAGACCTATTCAGCTTGGCGTGCTTCCATGGAACGTTACTTCACCCACGAGGGTCTTTTACCCTTCTTGCTTGGGCCAATTCCTGCACCCGCTGATCATCGTCATCTAGAGGACTTCCTCAACACTTATGACCATGTCTTTGGTCACATGATGATGCATGTCTCTCGTTCTCTCTGGTTTCACATGGCAAACTCAAATCCACCTCACCGTGTCTGGAGCATTCTTCAATCCTTGTATGGAGACCCTTCACATACTATCGCCATTGCTGTAGCTACCGATCTAGTTGTCTCCTCCATTTCTTCGTGTGATGACAGTTCCACTGACACAGGCTCACTTGGTTCTACTTTTGATGATGAGGATTGTGCATCCAGTTCTGATGTCAAGAGTACTACAGAGGACTCTTCTCCTCTTTCTTTCACTATTCTAGACATTGTTGTCACCCCCCACATCTCATCAGATATCGAGCAGTCTCATACTCAGTCTCACACTGTCATTACACCCACCTCTTTTCCACCTTCAGTGTGTGATGCCCCTTTCACTCCTTTACCTTCATTGGATGACTCAGACCTATCTGACATCGCTCTTCTATTTGTTGAGCCCCCTCATTGGGATGAGTATCTGCCTGACCTTAGTCATCTTTTCGCAGAGTCTACTTGTGATGCACTACAGGTCCCTCATCCATCTACAGGTGTTTCAGAGGAGTTCATCATCTCTGTTGTTGGGAGTGCCCCTTCTGGGAATCATGTCACTTCCACATTTCTAGAGACCTTCATTGATCCACCCTCAGTTGTGGATCCCTTTTTTGTTGTGGAGGATGTTTTGTTCCCTTCACATCACTTGGACATCCTTTCTATGGGTGTTCCTCTTCACTCTGACAGTTCTATGCACATGGCATTACCTTCGGTTCCTTGGCACTCACTCGCTAGACCTATGTCACACTTTCATGCACTAGACTCAGAGTTCTTCATGTTGCTGCCTTCAGTTTCCTTTGTGGAGTGGGTAGACTTCCAGCACGTCATTTCTGTCCTTCCTAAGGGCAGGCACACAGTTCATTGTGGGTGGCTCTTCTTCAGTCCAGAGGCAGAGGATCTCGTCATCGACATTCTTCTAGGAGATTTCCTAGAGCTGCAGAGTTCAGATCCATCCATGGCATCTTCTACATTCCTCTCATCTCCCTCTTCTTCACTCTTCTTCTTCTTTCCGAGAGATTGCCTCTTTGTACATGGGTACCCTTTCAGGCTCGTCAATGGCCGGGACCCATATTTGACATCTTTATTAGATTAGAGAGTGTGTTGTTCTCTTGTGGTGGATGTTTTTCCCACTGGGTTTTCCTTCACTGCTTGGGATCTTCTTCTTGTACATGGGTACCTCATCAGGCCTTGTGTCGGGACCCATTTCTCGTTTCTTACTTGCCGCCTCATCCTAAGTTACGATGAAGGGGGGGTGTTGGTGTGTGTTATTTTCCACATCATTAGGTGAGTCATCTCACTTAGGTGAGATCGTAGGTCCATGTGTCATTTAGGGGTCATTATGAGATTCCCTTATGCACGTCAGCACGTCAGTGTGTCATATGCGTCATTGGGAGTTACACTTCTATTCTGGGAATGTAACTCCCCCTCTCTACTCGAGTTGTCATGATTGTAGCACTAGGGGTTACTCAACACCTCCTATATGTACACATCTTTTGATATATGAGATAGAGGAGAGTTTTATGGCTTAACCAAGTTCCGCCCATTTGTCAAATCTTTACATGCACATTCGGTTGATGCTCGCTCCTCCTGAGATCTCTTCACGCTGCCGTTCGCATGTCCATTGATGTGCACATCATCCCTCATGATCCTCACTTGCGGGTTTTCAAATCCTCTTTCAGAATGGAGTTGTAGCAAGGATGAAAAAAACATTGATGGATAATCATAGGAGTATGCTCAATGGTGCCAGTTTGGATAGAAATTTATGGGAAAAAGTAGTGGCAACTGCGTGTTATTTGATTGATAGATCACCGAATTTTGATCTTGAAGAAAAAACTCCACAGGAAACATGGACAAGTAAGATACCCTCTGTTTGAAATTTATGTGTATTTGGTTGTATTTCTTATATGTATATTCCAAAAGAGAACAAAACCAAGTTAGATAATGAATATAATAAGTGCATATTTATTGGATACTATAATGGTGTAAAATGATACAAGCTATGGAATCTAGAAACATAGAAGGTGTTTTTAGCCATAATGTAACCTTTAGGGAGCTTAAGGAGATTCCAAAGCAGGAAGTAAAAATAGAGGAAAATCATGTTAAAATTGAGGAAGGTGAATATGTGTCTGAATTTGATGCGACTACAGAAGATGAACCATAAAGAGAGTTACAAGGGGAAGATTCAGATGAAGCAGATGATGAACAAGAAGATGTTGAACTAGAAAATCCTATCTCAAGAATATCAAATCGGCTGAGAAGGGTACCTGAGAGGTATAGTCCTGATTTCCATTCTTCTTCCATTTATCATTTTTTTTCTGTTACTAAAGTTTAACTCAAGACTGTGAAGGAGGATTTTGGATCAAAAGAAAGTAAGTCTTGGAAAAATGTTATGGATGAAGAAATGGAGTCCTTATATAAGAATAATAGATGGGACTTGGTGAAGTTACCTCCTAGAAGAAAATAGGTTGGCTACAAATGGGTGTTTAAGAAGAAGTATAATATAGATGGGAAAATGGAGAAGTATAAAGCTTGCCTTATGGAAAAGGGATTCTCTCAGGTGGAGGGACTCAATTTTGGTGAGATAATTTCTCTTGTTGCTAAGTTACATTCTATTAGATTTATTTTAGCTATTGTTATTGCTTTCAATATAGAAATAGAGTAGATGGATGAACTATGGTAGCATTTTTGCATGGTAAGCTTGAGGAGGAAATCTACATGACACAAGCATAAAGTTTTAAGATCAAAGGAAAGGAAGATTTGGTGTGTAAGATGAAAAATTCATTATATGGCTTAAAACAATCATGAAGAATGTTTTGATAGGTATGTGTTAAGATTTGGGCTTGAAATAAGTAAATTTGATCATTGTGTTTATTTTAAACAGGAAGGTGAAGATTATGTTATCATTATATTATATGTAGATGACATGTTGTTAATTAGTAAAAGTAAGAAGTTGGTCAATCATATTAAATCTCAACTCTCATCTCAATTTGATATGAAGGATCTCGATGCCGCAAAAATTATTTTGGGCATGGAAATAAAAAGCGATCGTGTAAATATGTCAGTGGTGTTAAATCAAAGAAAGTATCTTGAGATGATATAGAAAGTATCTTGAGTTTTAAATTCCTAAAAGTAAACATGTTAGTATTCCTTTTCATGTTGGTCAAAAGTTGTCTTCTAAACAATGTCCTAAAATTGAAGAATAAATAGAGGACATGTCTCAGGTATCATATGCTAGTGCAATTGGTAGTTTGATGTATGCAATGGTTTGTATTAGACTTGATATTGCACATGCAATGGGATTAGTGAGAAAATTCATCTCAAATGCTAGAAAGGAACATTGGACTGTGATGAATAGAATCTTTAAGTACTTACTTGGGACATCTGACTATGCAATTTTTTATTAGGATAAACCCGATGAAAGTAAACCATTAGATCTACATGATTTTGTGGATTTAGACTGGGGCAGAGACTTGGATATGCATAGGTCTACCAGTTGGTATGTTTACAAATTGTCGGTGGAACGATAAGTTTGATGATTAAATGTCAAGAAAGTGTTGTGATATCCACCGCAGAGGTTGAGTACATGACATCTACTCATGCAAGTAAAGAAGTGGTTTGGATTCAACGACTGATATCCACTGTTGGGTTCACTCAAAATGATGTAAGGATCAATCGTTGTAATCAAAGTGCAAATTTTCTAGAAAATAACCCTAAGTATCATTCAATAACAAAACATATTGATGTCCAATACCATTTATTAAGAGAAATGGCGGAGGAGGAGAAGATACTACTAAGTAAGGTGGACATAGAGGATAATGTTGTTGACTCTTTAAAAAAGGTTGTGAGTGTTGAGAAATTTTCTTAGTATAGAAAATTGATGGGCTTGAATTCCTTAAGCTTCCGACTATATGGAAGTGTAGCCCCCTTTTGCAAAGTATCCAAAACACGGGAGAATTTTAGAATATGTTGTATATTTTACATATTGTATACCCATGAGTATTGTACATGTCTTCCACGAGCATTAACAGGGGTCCAAATATGTGATGTTTTAATCTATACATGTATATGGGTGGTGTCGTAACCCATGACTTATGGGGAATCGTTGTGGGTTATTTTGTTAGTGCATGGTTTTGGTACCCATTGTATTATAAATCAACTTTAATGGTTTCCTATTAATGTGCTTACATACAAATGGACATGACGTAGGGTAGAGCAAAACTTGGAAGTACATTATTGTATTGTAAATGGTTAAGTTAATGCAATAAGAGAGAGAAGTTATTGCGTTGGGTTTTTTCCCGAAAGGGTTTCCTAGGATAAATCGTGTGTATTTGATTTTCGTTTCTCTATTTATCTTGAACATTTAGTTAAGCATAGCTTCCCATTTATTTGTTTATTGGATCAATTTTCCTTAAAATACTCCTTAAGTATTAGTATGGCCTCTTTTACCTCTTTCTTGGTGTTAATTACATGTGTTGTAATGTTCTTGGTCCCTTCGTTGTTGTTCTAGTTTTCCACCAACTTATTAACCATAAGTGTTATCTGTATTGCTTCGCTCATGCCTTAGTCACGTATCGCGTTTGTGACCATTTAGGGACAATGTTGTTTGACATATGACATCAGATTGTGTAGTGTTTTCTCTGGGTTATATTTTTGTTAGGCCATATATAATGTGAATGCTTCAATATTTATTTGCATTGTGTGTAATCCCTCAATATGTGTATGTAATGGCAATTGATCCAAATCTAATTCTATTGTGCTGACTATAGACTGGGTTGTTGTATCTTGCACACTTGTTTGAGAAATTTTGGGAGTACATTGATAACATGGGATGAAGGGAGAATTAGGTTATGTTTTCGTGGTGGTACTATTGATTGCGTTGTCCACCCTAATATTTGCACACATCCTTGGTCCGCTTCTTCTTATTTTGATGATGTTGCGCTAAAAGTACCGGCCTCTGTTTCTCTTGTAGATTTTATTCCTCTGCTTCTCTCTTTTCCTCCTCACAGGCATCAAAAAGTAACATATATAGGTTTTTAGGGTATTTAGCAAGATAAGAATTGACTTCATTGAGATCCTTAATAGAAAATTCACAAGAGGTACTAGCCATGATGGAAATGGATCCAAAAAGATAAGCATGAAAGGATTGGGTTCACCAAATTATTTAATAAACTTTAAATATAATATAAGGGAACTATTGATTAGATAGATGAAATAGTAAATATGCAAGATCAAGCAAATAAGATACAAGCAAGAGTAATAGATAGGGTTTGTGTAATGACTTGAATTGTAATTGTAGGTCTAGAATGATTCTAGGTTGGTGAATGGTATGGAACAATTAATCTTAGACTTTGTAAGGTCTGTGTCTAAATCTGTGATCAAGAAACTGATAGGACAAAACCACCTAGAATGGGACATGGCCGCGTAGGTGCTAGTGTCTGTTTTGGGCCCAGGAATCTGTGAAATAGCTCGAGATATAGTTCTTTCTGTGTCACTTAATGTCACTCCTTATTTGTTATAGGTCACATCAGATTCAATGTGTCACACTTGTATAGGAAAAATAGACTCTAACTACCTACACAATGCTCAAATGTACATTAAATGTATAAAAATATGCATATGAAAGAGTCAGACTGACTTTGAAGGTTACCCTGATGTGATCTTGTTGCCTAGTGCGACACTACATTTTAGACTCCATGTAGTTCTTATGGTGTGTGATTGAAATTGTGTCCTTTGAGCTAGGTTTCCCTCGTGCCAATTGCACAAAGAATAGCGTGATACAATTTTTTTCCCAATGCAAAGTGTGGTATGGAATTTAGACTAGCTCCCCCCTATGTAGTAAAATATACAATTCAAAATGTAATCCTTAACGTAGTAGATAGAAAATATTAGCTCCTTGTAGATGTATATTCCTATTGAATCATTTCTCCCCTAATGAGGTTAAAGAAGACATGTATATATATGATTCCTTTGCTTAAATTTCGTCATTAACAAGTGAAATGCCGACCAAGGGTGATAAAAAAAGACAAGAAAGAAGTAAGATTCGAAAGATCAGAAAAAGAGGTAAAGAGGATAGAGGTGCCCAGAGGGGACAATAGTGCCCAAGCACTTGTGTCCATAATGGGTGGTCCTACACAGGGTGCTCAAAAGGCCAGACAATGAAATCATAGCTGAGTAGGATGTCAGTTGGTATGCAAAACTATAATTTGTCAACTAGAAACAATAAGCAATAAAGATGAAAAGGATAAAAGTAATCTCAAAGCAAAGTAAAGGGGTGTCAATGAGTAATTATCATGCTTAGAAATCATGCATATAAATGACATATTTAGAGGCTATATGTACATAGTAAGTGCGTGATTTAGTGACTACACGGTGAAATTATTGAAAATGCATAAAATCTTACGTAGAAAAATTGACACACATGCATAATCTGGAGCTACATTGAAGAATGGGTAACACTACCAATAAAATCACAAGCTAAAAAATATGCTATATTTATTTTTACTTGCGAAAATAGTATAGTACCTCTTTATGTTTATGCGCAAAATTTATGTTACTATATAAGAATATTGATAAATTGATCAATCAATATAAAATATTTAGGTAAAGTGTTTTAATTCCAAGTACTAAAAATAAGGGAAATATTTTGATTTAGGTGCCCTCTTATTGTTGATGCCCTAGGAAAATGCATAGTTTTCCTAGGGATTAATCACCCCTTGATTATGCATGTCTTAGTAGTGACATTATCCTGAATTTTTTGGTCGAAATTGAGGTTGATTTAAGTCACGGGGGGTTCACTCAGTAAAAGTATGGTATAACACGTTCGTTCAAAGGGTATTAAACAATACCCTTAATTCTAGTTTTTACTTCTAATTATTTAATTTATAATACCCCCTCTCGTTATATTATTAGAATGAAAATACCCCCTATTTTTCCATGTACCCTACTTACCCATTTTTCCATGACAATTTTATTTACCCCTTTTTATTTCTACCTTAATATATTAGATAGAAAATATATCATAATTATCAGTCAATTTTTGTAATATGCATTTCTCTTGAAAGATAATTTGAAGCCATTCAAGACTTATTACCAATTACCTTATAATTTTAAGCTTTAATCATTTATCAATAGTTCTTCAGATAATTAAGATGGTGAAATAATATCACTTGTGTTGAAAAGCATACTCAATCCTAGTTTTCTACCATCTTATTATTTCTTGGTTAAGAATCTCTTAATTGATATTTCTTTATTCAAAAAGAGATTATAATTTTTCTTTATGAACACACTCCTTAAATTACAATTTTAAGGTATTTAGTTTTAAAAACTAGGGTTCAAATGTTTTAGTTTTATATTAAAATTAAACCTCCCTTTCCTTTGGCCCACCTCTCTAACCTACCCCCAATAACTGATTCAAAATATTAATAAATTAAACCCTTTCACCCCCTCTTGTCTACCGGTATATTGAATTTACTTTTATTAATTTTAATTACCTCATTATGAACTCGTGTGTTAGGATATTTCCTAGCTAATGAACCCTGTGTGATAGGTAAGAATGTACAAATGTTGATTTTGATGGAATTACTAGTTGTATTATGATGAATTGATGGAAAATAATGAGGATTGAGCCATGTTTCCAGATATTGCATCTACTCGAAGATAATCAGATAGAGTGGGATGTGTTGCTTGCCGAATAAGAAAATTTTGAAAATCAGTTAGTCCATTGGTGAATTTGGTTGGCTCACATAGATCCCACTAGGGATCAATTATTTCAAAAATTGCAAAGGCCCTTGAACCTTGATAAATGTAGAGTTAAGAAGTTTAGGTTGGGATTGTCATACCATGGGTGAATCCATAGAAGATGTGGAATGCCCCTCACATTTAGCTCTTAGTTGAATGTGCTCAAACTGATTTTTTGTACACTTACTCATTGTGGTAGTTTTGCTATATGTTTCACCTTTGAAATATGTAAAAATCTTGACAATCTAGTGGAACACATTTTAGTTCCCAGTTCATAATAATTTGGCATTCAATTAAAAAAATCATTCTTCATATTTTTAGTGATCAATATTCCAAATGTATTCTCACTGCCCCTTGTATAAATGGGGAAGACCAGATCCATTGAAAAGGAGCACATGAGTTGTTTTATAAATCTAGAGTAAGGATCCATGCACATTAACAAAGATACTGTATTTTATGTTCTTATTTTATATAATTACTGTGTTGTTTGTATGTTTTTGTGGAGAGAGGCATCAAATTTAATGTGGCCCTACATAAAGCATAGATTCATACCCTGCAATACATTTTTTATTATTATTTTAGCAATGCAAATCATGCTTACAACACCACAGGAACATAATGTGGATAGCTATGCATATCGTTCAGCTTGGCCTTACCTCTTTGACCATACTCAAAATATATTAGACTATGGAAAAAGTAAATATTGTGTTTGGAAAATATTTCAAGGAATTTCATCCCAAGTTGGATGTAATGCAACCTCAATTCCATTAATCCCTTTGAACAAAGTGGAATTTATTTTTGAGGAAAATGGTAGTTCAACCATGGAAGGTTTGACAAATGTAAAATTTTGGAGCACTTATTTTCCTATGTCCACACTTTATGATTTAGGGTACTCATGTGCTTTGTTCTAAGACAAAGAAGCTTATACACTATCCTTTTACAAAATCCTAACAATGCAATCAAACAACAATGGAGAGTAAAATATATTATGAGATATTCTAGACTGACCTCATTTACTACCCCAATGCATGTGCATTATTGTTCATTACATACCAATGTACCCTAATCCGAATCAAGATGAACACAAATTTTCCCAACTCCTATGTGAATTTGTAAAACTATAAATAATGTGCAATCTAAAGTAGAGTACCTCTTTGATCTTTAACTATCTTAGGCACAAGTACACAATTTGACCCTTTCTACATTAGATTTTAACTTGGTGGAATCCTCTAGGTTTAGTTTGGAAGATTTGTCCTTATGTATATGCCCTTTGTAAATGTCATTCCAAGGTGCCATGGATGTCAAAAGATGATAATGATATATGGGGTGATTTGTATATACATAAGACTCTTCTTTAATTTTATGTAAAACATAGTGTATGCCTAGATTTGGATCACCTGCAAGATGGATTAGTCTACATAATAACAACCAAATCAATTCTACTAAAACAAAATGTGCTTATGATGTCATTGATAAGAGAGGGACAATTATGGTTTCTTTCATTGAATAAAGTGGGTAAAACTCTTTATATATAGATCTAAACCTACATACAAGCACACTTGAAAAATGTTAGTTGTTTTTGGTGGTTAGGGGACCTGCCTCGATCAAATTTAACCCTTTTAAGGAGATAAAAGACATTGTATTGATGTAAAATGACAAACAATAAATGAAATGACATTTATACCTAACTCAGATCATTATTAGACAATAGTTAAATTTCACTAAGAATTGCATGGAAGTAGAAAAGAACGTGCAATTGTAATTACCGCCTTGTTGAGATGCTGCTAAAAAAGAGTTTGCAACAAGCAAGATCTATCCTTTGTGTTTCTCCTTTCCTTCTTCAAAACTTGTAAAACCGAGATATGGGCAATAGAACAAGAAAACTCAAGTAGTAGTGATTTTTGTAAACTAAGAGCCATATTAGGGGTTGGAATGAGGGGGTGAAGGTGCTTTTATAGATTTGGAGTGCATAAGGGAGTGGGACACACATAGGTGCAAAGATAGGGTTCATAGTGCATTGGGCATGCACATAGGTAGGTGTTTTTTTGTTACTAAAAAATTAAATGTGAGTGGGTGAGGGTTACTAAATGGGAAGTGAGGTGTTTTTTAGCTCCATTTCGCGGGGTTTTATGTTTTTTTGGTCCTTTTGTGTTTTATAATATTTTTTATTTTGAATCAGGGACCAAGAATGTGCAAGGTGCATTTTCTAATGTCTATATTTTGCACGTTTTTGGGTTGTGTGTTGCAACCTAGGAAAGATACAACGTAAAAAATGAAGATGAGATGGGGGTCGTCTAACCCTATGATGGCAGTAATCAATGGATTCGCAGGCTTAGATGGTTGAACTGGATAGATAAGAACCTAGAAATGTGATCGATGGGCCACTTCTACTGGATTCTGTGAAGGGATCGATCCAGGTTGATTTCATGAGGAAAATACTATAGATTCATTTGATTGATGATCGTATTGGTTAGTGTAATGAAATTACTTGTATAATTCAGATTAAGAGCAACAATAGAAGCACCAAATAACACAATATTTCAGAATAATGATCTCAATATGCAATTAGAATAGCTTCACCACTTCGAGGGGGAAACCTCCAAACCATATAACAAGACTCAAATGCTCAAATGATAATGAAATACTACCTATAATCCCCTATATATACTATTCATATGCTATGGCCATCACCAAGGCTGACCTATTAAGCATGAGAAAGTATAAATGATATAATAAAATGATATGGTAAGCCACAAGTCGGCTACTCATATCCTAATACAAGCAATAGGTTAAGGGCGTAGCATGCCCTTCCCCTTCAAACAATGTTGTCCTCAACATTGAATAATCCTGGATGTTGCTGTAGAAAACCTTCATCCTCCCAGGTGGCGTCTTCTATGCTCAGATTGTTCTTCCACTTGATCAGATATTCCTTAATGTCTCTAGTTCTCAGCCTCTTAGTACGTGTTTGCAGAATCTTCTCTGGCTCCAAAATGATTCTTCCTTCCTCGTCAAGTTCTGGTAACTCTGTCTAGGATTCAAATTTATGTCCAATAACCTTCTTCAGGCATGAAACATGGAATACTGGGTGTATGTGTGAAGATGGAGGCAACTCTAGTTTATAAGCAACACTACCAATTTTCTGTAGAACCTGATAAGGGCCATAATATTTAGGAGCAAGTTTGTTTTCCTTTTTCTATTGCTTTAGGGACATTTGTTTGTAAGGCTGGAGATGTACAAAAACCCAGTCACCAATTTCAAAATGTCTTTCACTACGGTGTTGATTTGCTTGTTGTTTCATCTTGTTTTGTGCTAATGCTAAATTCTCCTTCAAACTAGCCAAAACTTGTTGTTGATGTTGAATGTGTTCCTCAACATCTCTGACCTTAGTTTGCACCCTCAAGGAGGAAGTGATAGAAGGTGGATAATAACCATATAATGCTAAAAATGGGGTCATTTGAGAAGAGGTATGAAAAGATGTGTTATACCACCATTCTGCCAGTGGTAGCCATTTAATCCACCTTTCTTGCTTATCTGATACAAAACAACGTAAATACCCCTCTAAGCATTTGTTGACCACTTCTATTTGCCCATCAGTTTGAGGATGATAAGATGAATTGTGAGCTAGCTGAGTACCCAAACATGAAAATAATTCCTTCCAAAAATTACTTGTGAAAATAGGATCCTGATCACTCATAATTATCTTTGGGGTTCCATGTAGCCTTTGAACTGTCTCCAAAAAAATAGCTGCGACTGTACTGGCTGCAAATGGATGTGATAGGGCATCAAAAATGGGCATGTGTATTTTGTGAGCCTATCCACAATGTGGAAAATAACATTCTTACCCTCTGAACAAGGCAATCCGGTGATGAAATCCATGGAGACCTCCTCCCATCTCTGGCTAGGAATTGGTAAGGGTTGCAACAGACCTGGTGTCTTAATTGTTTCCCCTTTGTTCTGTTGGCACACTAAACAATCTGATACAAAATTTTGTACATCCCCCTTGATTCCTTCCCAAAAGAATTCTCTTTTTATTCTATGATATGTCTTCAAAAACCCAGAGTGTCCTCCAACAAGTGAGGCATGTAGCTCTGTAAGAATCTTATGCTTCAACTTAGAATCTTTACTCAAGTATAACCTATCCTTGTACCATAGGGCATTACCTTTCCACTCAAATTTGTTAGATGTCATAGATCCTTGCTTGATATTCTGTATTAGATATTGTGTATCCTTATCTTGATTCCATTCCAATCTTGCTTCCTCCACCCAATCGGCCGTCAACATGGACATTCCACATAGTAAGGCATCCGCGGATGTATCCCTTCTAGACAACACATCAGCTACTACATTTTCTTTACCCTTTTTGTATATGATTTCAAAATCATAACCCAACATTTTTGTTACCCACTTTTGTTGTTCCTCAGATGATAACCTTTGCTCCAAAAATTATTTGAGACTATCGTGATCAGTTTTTACCTTGAAGTGTCTACCCATGAGATATGGCCTCCATTGCTTGACTGCATGAAGAATAGCCATCATTTCTTTCTCATAGACAGGTTTGAGCAGATCTTTTCCTTTGAATTGATGACTCTCAAATGCAATTGGTCTTCCTTCCTGCATTAGAACTACTCCCAATCCTGATCCTGAAGCGTCACATTCAACAATGAAGGTTTTTGAGAAGTTGGGAGTAGCCAAAACTGGGGTGCTGCACATGGCTTCCTTCAGCTGCTCAAAGGATTTAGTGGCTACGTCTGTCCAATGGAAGGCATCCTTCTTTAGCAATGCAGTGAGTGGGGTTGCTATTCTACCATATCCCCGCACAAATCTTCTGTAGTACCCTGTTAGTCCTAGGAACCCACACAAATTTTTGAGATTTTTGGGCCTTGGCCATTCCACCATAGCTTTGATCTTCTGAGGATCAACTTTGACACCTTCATGGGATACAATATGACCCAAATACTCTACCTCTTGTACACCAAAAGAACATTTGGATGGCTTTGCATACAGAGTATGTTTCTCCAAAACTTCCAACACGTTATTTACATGTTGTAAGTGTTCTTCCCATGTCTTACTGTAAATCAATATGTCATCAAAGAAAAATAATACAAATTTCCTTTAAAAAGGCCTAAAAATATTGTTCATCAAGCTTTGAAAGGTTGAGGGCACATTTGTAAGACCAAAAGGCATTACCAAAAACTCATAATGGCCCTCATGAGTCCTAAAAGTTGTTTTATGAACATCTTCCTCTTTTATCCTAATTTGATGGTACCCCGAACGAAGATCTAATTTTGTGAAATAAACAGCACCATGTAATTCATCAAGTAAATCATCAATTACTGGAATAGGAAACTTATCTTTGATGGTGTACTTGTTGAGTTCTCGGTAATCTGGACACATCCTCCATGTTTCATCCTTTTTACGTACCATGACCATTGGTGAAGAATATGCACTCTGGCTATGCCTGATGATACCTGCCTTCAACATTTCCTCCACCATTTTTTCGATCTCACTTTTCTGGGAATATGGGTATCTGTATGGTCTGATGTTAGGTATTTGGCTCCCTAGAATCAACTGAATGGCATGATCATGATCCCTAACTGGTGGTAGTCCCTTTGGAATTACATAAAAAACAGATGAGTGAGCATCCACAATCTTCTGAAGATCAGGTGGCATTGAAGACTCTGTATTTTGTACTTCTATGGAAAATAGCTTTGCTATAAAGCCATCCACTCCTTTTCTGAGAACCTTCTGCATCTGATGAGAGCTAATAATCTGTGGAGACTTAGCTACCATCCCATTCAATTGTATTGTCCTTCCATTTGAATGAAATCGCATGAACAATTCTTGGAAATTCATCTCAATAGTACCTAAGGTTGTGAGCCATTGGACCCCCAAAACAACATCTGCCCCTCCCATAGAAATAACAAACATAGGTGAGTCTAACATGTAGTCTCCCATGGAAAGCTTGATACTATGGCACTTTCCTGTGCACTTGACTGTCCCACCATCCGCAATCATAACTTGCATTTCTGGAGCTGGGTAAATAAAACAATTGAGGTGGGCAACTAACTTACTATTTATGAAGTTATGAGTACTCCTTGAGTCAATCAACACCGTCACCTTCTGTTTTTTGAGATAGCCAATAACCTTGAGTGTTTGAGGAGTACTAATACCTGACAATGCATGGCAAGAAATTGTAGGTTGGTGATCCTCTACTTCATCTTCTACTGGTTCCTCAGCCTCTCCTATAATTTTAGCTTCCTCATCATCCTCATTACCTCCATCAATATAGAACAAATTCTTCTCAGCACATTTATGTCCCGGTCCATATTTACTATCACAGTTAAAACATAATCCTTTTGCTCTCTTTTCTTCCATTTGTTGAGGAGTCAGTCTAATTGGCCTAGCAAATGAAGGGGAAGAGATACTACGGTCTCTGGTGTTACTGAAAGGTGGCCTCCTACTACAAAGAATTTTTTCCTCTACACGACGTGCCATGATAATAGAATCAGACAACTTGATTGGATTAAACATTCGTACCTCATGCTCGATGTGGTCCTTAAGACCCCCAAGAAACAAGTCATTCAGATTCTCTTCTGGAATATTCTCCACCCTTAAGGATAGGTTTTGGAATTGATGCACATAATATTTGACTGATCCTGTTTGCCGTAACTTTGCTAATTGACTAAAGTAGTTCTCTGAAACACTGGAACTATAGTGCAATTGCAACTCCTCGGTAAAAACTGTCCAAGTGACACCTAGACCATTCTTCTGCCTCTGAGCACATAACCAACGATACCAAACAAATTGGTCGGGTTCAAGATATAGGGATGCCAATGTCACCTTTTGTCCTGATGGTGTTTGATGTAACTCAAAGAAGTTCTCCATTTGATTTATCCAATTCAGGGGATCCTTACCATCAAATTTGTGCATATCCACTTTTGGCATCATGTTCCGTGGTTGCGGATAAGTTTGATTCTGATGGGACTGGAAAAGTGATCCCATATGGTTAGTTTGTCCATGATTTTGAACTGAAGGTCCTCCTTGGTTGATATGGGCCAAATTTGGGCCATACTGGTTACCCTTTACATGTTGCATGATATCATCCAACCGATGATTGATTTGGGCTATGTCTCCTTTAGAGGCCATCTCAGATTGTACAATTCGCAACTCATACTCAAGTTGGAAAACCTTATGATCAACTAAGGTAAACCCTAAACCCTAGTGCTGAGGAATCTGTATTGAACCCTTCTAAATCCATCTCTTCAATCACTAACCCCCTCTTTATCTGGGGTTTTACCCGGAGTAACCGGATTCTTTTTTGCTCTTGTGGAAGGCCCCGCCATGATGTTAAATCTTAGGGTTTAGGGTTTCGATACAATTTCGGTCGAACAGGAAAAAACACAGAGAAGATACTAATACTATTTTTTTGAGATATTTCCGAAAATGTAAAGAACTTAAATTTTTTCCACAATTTGCACCCTAGGGAGTGATTTTATGAAAAACCCTAAAGTTGTAATAACTTTTGTAAAATAAATCAAAAAAGTCTGAAATTTTCAGAGAACCTTACTTGAAATGATTCACAACTCTGGTAAAAATATCTCCTACCAATTCGCTCTGGTTCGCAATATGTGGTGGAAACAAAAAATTAGTGTTTTTGCCCTAATTTCGGCCTGGATCGCAACTCTGATACCACTTGTAATGAAATTACGTGTATAATTCAGATTAAGAGAAAAAAATAGGGCACCAAATAACACAATATTTCAGAATAATGATCTCAATATGCAATTATAATAGCTTCGCCACTTCGAGGGGGCAACCTCCAAACTATATAACAAGACTCAAATGCTCAAATGATAATGAAATACTACCTATAATCCCCTATATATACTATTCATATGCTATGGCCATCACCAAGGCCGACCTATTAAGCATGAGAAAGTATAAATGATATAATAAAATGATATGGTAAGCCACAAGTTGGCTACTCATATCCTAATACAAGCAATAGGTTAAGGGCGTAGCAATTAGATGTTATAGAATTGCAAGAGAAGGGTTGTTCATGATTCCACCCTCAATTGACACTTTTCAAAACTGCAACATGCCCTAGCATGACGCGGGATAAAAAGCGGCACTTGAAAATGAAGAGAAAATGATCTAGAGCTGGCTATGGGAGATATGGATAGAGATGAGTTGGCTAGGGGATATATGGATAGAGGAAAATTGGCTAGGGGTGAGCTAGCTAGGGGAGATATGGCTAGGGGTGATATGGCTAAGGGCGAGCTGAGTTGGCAGCGAGCTCAATGAAAAGTTAGGTTTCCGATCTAGGAGGGTGAGTGGGGTGTGAGGGGCAACTCAGTCATGTCAGTGATTGAGTTGGGGGTGGGTGAGTTAGGGAAAGGAAAGATGGCTCGCATTGAGCGTGTTGAGGATGGGTGTGGAATAGGCCGAGTCACACATGTGATTCAATGCGGGGGGGAAATTAGACAAGCAGCGATGAGTGGGTTGGTGGGGATTGAGGGGATTTTAGCGTAGGTGTGAATGGGGTGTGGGAAACATGGGTAGGGATGAGTGATGTGAGGAGGAGTGGTAAGGTGGCTCTGGGTAGGGGGAGCGAGGGCAATCCAAGTCATAAGTGTGACTCAGTGAGTTGGGAGGGGACTCAAGGGGAACACGAGGGTGAGCATGGTCGCTTACATGACCAAGATGGGAGGATGAGGGGGGAGTTGAGCTAAGGTCGAGGAGCTTGGGTTGAGTTAGGTTGGGAGATCGCTTGGGTTGGAGGAAGGGTGGATCGATCTCGACATTGACTAAGTTGGATAGGAGGACTCATTATGTGTGGGGTTGGATGCACGTAGAAGGCAGTGAAAAGGGAAAGGGGTTGGGTGTGGGCTAGCTGAGTCGAGATGGAGAGGGCATGGGTAACTAGGTCGCGAGGGAGACCCAAGTCGCAAGTGTGATTCAGCAAGGTATGGAGGTGAGTGGTGACAAGATATGTGAGTGGGGTGTGTAGGGGAGTCATGAGGAGCTTGACAAGTTGCATGGGTGACTTTCCGAGGAATTATGAGGGGTAGGAGGTAGGGGTGGGGTAGTGTAGGATGTATGAAAGTTTATGATTGTTTTGTTTTGATTTTTTAAATAATTTTTGAAATGTTTTTGAATTTTTTTTTGAAATTTTGTGGAAAATGGAAAAGTGTGAAATGTAATGAGGAAGTAAAAATGAAGAAATATAATGAGGAAGTAAAGAAAATTTGTGTGGCATGCAACAAATGCCCAGGAATGTTCATTCCAAATGGCAATGGAGTGTATATGTAGATGTATGAAATGGTTTGAAACAAAGTGATGGTGAACACAGATGAGCCCTGAAGACATGAGACATGAGACAAAAAATGAGCTAAAAAAAAGCTTAAACAAGGTCTAACCGTACAAGGTGACATACTATCACTGTGACTCATCGAGATCCTATGTGTGCCTGAGAGTGAATTTTCTATTTGAAATGAAGAACCATGAGACAGTGAGTGAAAACACAAGCCAACGTGTAGGTGTGAGTGAAATAGGGGATTAATGAGTATGAGATGGAGGGAAATTGTAAGTTGTGTATTTCTATGTTGTCATCTAGGTGTCCATATCCCTAATGGAGGTACATTTGATTCTAGTCAACATTGTCTCTATTGCTAACCATGTGTCCATAGCCCTAGTAGAGATACTAGAAAGACCCCTGAGAAAGAGTGTTTTATATTGCTTTTGATTTTCTTTCTTATTTTTAATTTTTGACTTTTTGCTTGATTTTGATTGTTTTGATTTATTTTTCAGATGATATTCAACTCTCTCAGTTTTCCAAGGGGTTTAGAACCATGAGTGGCTTGATGGAGGGAGTGGAAGTGATTATGGAGATGACAATTTACGAGAGTCAAAAAAATGCCATGGGGTCTTCAAGACAAGTTGTTAAGTGTGTAAGTGTGTGTGGATCTCAAAGAGGACAGTCATTCTTAATTCATTAAGGAGAAACCAAGTTCAAGCAACTGTAGTAGAGACGATTGACTCACAAAACGTGACAACAAGATGATCAAAATGCTCACTAAAAGTTGTGAAACAAACTAAAACATGGAATTTGAACGAACTATAAATGAAATGTTAATGGAAGAATTGGAATGAAATATGATAAATTAAATGTGGAAGAACATCCATGAGAAACCATTTTTATTGCAATTTTTTGGAATATATTGATTTTTTTGGATTTTTGAAATATGTTTAGCTATGTGAAAGTGGGTGTTTGTGTTTGTGTTTGTGTGGAGAACCAAGTCATGTTTCAAATTTAGGACTGATGAAGAGAAGCGAAGTATAAGGAGCGTGCAGAATGTGGGAGTGGATACAAATGAAAGTCCCCCAAATCCATATAGGAATAAGGTGAGTGAGAGATGTGATGTATAAAAGCAAGCGATAAATGAGATAGATGATTGGAGTGGTGGGGATGACGTTGATGAAAAATGAAGCAAGAATATGCAAATAAAGCCACAAATGGTGGTGTGTGAAAAAACGTGAGTGTGGGGATGAAACACATAAGAAAGGTGATGAATGTGGTGGATGTGTGAGAACTTTTGGTGGTCGAGGACATGAGAATAAACCAATGGTAGACATTGGAGTGTTATGAAGTGTGGTGCTAGGGATGATATCAGGTGGACAAGGTGTGGAAAGTATAGTGATGTCCAAAGAAAGTTTGATAGTCAATGGTGTGAACTTATGATGAATGGGTGTGATAAGATAGGATGACATGGAAATAGGAAGTGGTATGTAAGAAGGAATTTCTAACATATGAATAATGTGGGAGAAAATTGAAATGATATGAAAGTATAATGGGATGTGTAGAAGGTTTGTGAGGCCCATGTAAGAACAAAGGGACATGTGGGTGTGATAGATGATGTGAACTCAAAAGGAGGATCATGATAATAAAAATGGTTGCTTAAATGAGTTGTGTAGGAGACAAGAAACCTGTGAATGTGAAAGAAATCTCCAAATGAGGTGCAACAATGGGAGTACATGTAGAGGTGACTTACAAGGAAGAGATGAAAATAATATGTATATAAGTGACAAGGCATAGATGCAAGAGGAGTGTAAATGACCTTAATAGATGGTATAGGATGTAACAGAGGTGCCACAAGAAAGAATGGTGCTTGGATGAGTGGCGAGGAAGGAAGTGAGACGTGTGTTGAAGAAGGTTGTAAGGTAGGTGAAGTGATGCAAGACACCATATGTGATGAAGAGTGGGATGTAGGTGTAGGAATTGGTTGTGGGATAAGTGGAGGGTTTATGTGAATCCAAGTGAAGAAGATGAATGGAAGTTGATGGGTGGATATGATCACATGGTGATGGATAACTAGATATTGGTGGTGACAAAGTGAAATACACCGATAAGGATGGTGATGAAACCATGTACAAAGTGGAAGGACATGATAGTGGAGGTGGATATAAAGATGATGTAGGTAATGAGTGATTAGGTGAGCACGATTGTGTTGAGTCCAAGATGGAAGCATGTAAGCGGGCATATTGTGAAGTGTTTGATTGAGAAGGTGAGACACTAAAAGTGCATGATGATGAGGAGGGTGTGGGAAGTGAGGAATTCAGATGATGGAGACATGACACATGGAGAAGAAGTGGAATAGTATTTTGTGAAGTGATTGGATGGTTATTAGTGGATGAAGATGGAGGAGATGGTGGTTCAACGATGCAATGTCTCCCTCATCGAGAAGGTCCTGAAAGATGTTGCAAAGTTGAGGACATGAGTCGGTGGGAGTGACCTTCAGTACAATGAGGTAAACATGTGTCATGGGAGGAACACCATAATGGTAAGGGGTGGTTTGGGAGGGAGATTTGATGAGATGTGGTTCAAGAAACTTTTGGAGAATAGAGGAAAGTGACTCAGTCAATGGGGTGAATTTTTGAGGGGGTTGGATGAAGCTAAAATCCTTAGAGCATGTAATGAATGTGAAGATGTGGGTGTAGAAGGTGATGAAGTGTGAAGGAGGATTTCCAATTGGATGACATTGTGAACATGGGAGTGTAATGGTGTGTTAGGTGGTGGAGGAATGGAAACAAGTGGAAAGGAGGGAGGACAACCAAGATGGACATCCTTGAAGGCATTGTGCCATGTGCACGACCTCATCAAATGTGTGTAATGGTTGAATTTGTAAGTGGTGGGAGATGTGAGGGACACAAATTTTTGAAAAGAGGTCAATGAGCTTAGTTTATGGGAGGGGAAATGAAAGGCGATGAACAAGAGCATGCCAACATGTGAAAAATTCAATGATGGACTCGTTATGGGATTGGTGAAACATGTGAAGGTCAACAAGTGTTGCTTTGGGTGAGAAATGGATGGAGAAGTGAGATAAAAGGTGCTAGCAAGTTGTGTGAAAGTGTAAAGGCTATGTTGTGGGAGGCGTGAGTACCAATCAAGTGTATGGCAAACAAGTGAAAGTGGGAAAGTACATAGGAGGAGAGTGTCATCATGTTGGATAAGGTGGCATGCATAGTGGAAAAGATACAAGTGGTGTTGAGGGATCCTTGGTGCCGTTAAATTTTTCAAAAATGGGAAATTTAAAATGTGATGGATAGGGATGATGTGGTACCATGGGGTGAATAGGCTCATTAAAAATGGAATGATAAGTCAGTGTGGTGAAATTCCCCCCAAATGTTAGGACTCAAGCTTAACAATGTGGTCAAGAAGGTGTTGATGAAGCAAATTAGGATGTGAATGAACATGGAAATGACTAGAATCCATGGGGAATGATAGTGATAAGGACTTGGAAATATGAGTGGAAAAATTTAGCAAGATGGTAGGACCAAAAAAATTGTAGTTCAGTCACAGTTGTGACTGAGTCTAGGATAAATCAAGAATCATAAGAGAATGCAGAATGGATGATTTGGAAGGATATAGGTTCAGTTGTAGTTTATAACTAACTCTGGGAAAAATATGGGGTGGAAAAATTTTGCAGTATAGTTGTAGTTATGACTGAAGGCCTGGGAAAATCAGAACTCATAATGGATGACAGAAACATATGTAGCAGTGTGAGAAGGGTCTGTGAAGAATAAAAACAATTGCAAGTTCGAACTAAAAAATAATGTTTTGATGTTTTTTATCTCAATATGGAATAAAGGGAATCAGTCTATTGGCTTCCTATAAAAGGTTATCTCCCTAAATACCAAGAGTTACCCGAACGAGCACGGTACACTAGAAAATTTCTAGTCGTCGGCTTTACTTTACCCCCTTGATTAACCAAGATAGATTTTACTCCACTCAATCAATCAAACTGAGTCCATCACTAAGGATAATATTGTGTCTAATCCTCACATAGGTGTACTAGTCAGGTAGGTGGGGCACCCATTTCATTGGCCAATTCCCTCAAGGTTTCAACTACTTTGGGATTCTTATGGTACTCCTCACAATGAGTTTTAGGGCTTATGCCCAAGCACTTCCCATAGTTATGTGGATAGGTATTTACCCTTATCCGGACCTACAATAAAATGTGTGGTTCATTCCTGATTCATTCCTTTAAGAAAAATATTTTTTTTTTTAAGTTTTTGCAGAAAAAAAGTTACAACACATTCGTAGTTACGACTTCCCTGTAACAAATTTAGGATTTTTTGTGTCAAAAATTATAACCCAGTCGTAAGTTGTGACTGATCCTGCAACCTAATTTTTTTTTCTTTTTGGATTTTAGGAATACATGTAAAACTAGATTTTAGATTTGCAATAGAAACATTAGAAAAACAAACTGAAATAAAAATAAAACCCTAAAGAAAACAATATTAGATTGAGAAAATAAAAAGAATCACTCACAACCAAAATGGTCCCACCATGGTTGCCAAAATGTATGCCTAGATTTGGATCACCTGCAAGATGGATTAGTCAAATAATAACAACCAAATCAAGGTTACTTAAAAATAGAATGGGCTTATGATGCCATTGTTAAGAGAGGGACAATTGTGGTTTCTTTCATTGAATAAAGTGGGTAAAACTCTTCAAATATGAATCTAAACCTGCACACAAGCACACTTGAAAAATGTTAGTTGTTTTTTGTGGTTAGGGGACCTTCCTCGGTCAGATCCTAACCCTTTTAAGGAGATAAAATACATTTTATTGATGTAAAATTATAAAATAATAATGAAATGACAAGCATACCAGACTAATATTGTAGGACAATTACAGTTGCATTTCACCGAGAATCACATAGAGATCGCAATCCAATTGTAGTTTTGATTCCCTACCTGTGTTGATATTTCACTAAAACAATGTTGCAACAAGTTAGATCTATCCTTTTTTTCTTTGCCTTTCTTTTTTCAAAACCTTCAAGATCAAGATATGCGAGCAAGAGAGCAAGAAAACTCAAGTATAGTAGGGGTTCACTAATCAGCCAGGGGTTGGAATGAGGGGGTGTAAGGTTTTATAGATTTGGAGTGCACAGGGGAGTGAGGACACACATGGGTGTAATGATAGGGAACATAGTGCATTAGGCATGCACATGGGTAGGTGTGATGGGACAAAATTAAATGTGAGTGGGTGAGGGTTAGTAAATGGGTAGTGAGTTGTATTTTAGCTCCATTTATGGGACTTTATGATTTTTTTGGTCTTTTTGTGTTTTATAATATAAGGCTATGTGAAATGGAGAATGTCTATGTAGGATTTATAATGTGTTATTTTAAGGACTAAGATGGTCATAAGTAAGTATTGTTGGTATGGAGAGATGCCTAATATGATGCATGTGTAATCAGATAAGAGGAAAGTGTGATAAAGATTTAGATACATGCCAATTTTCTAAGTGTGCCAAAGATTGACAAAAATGAGGTTTCCAAGTGTCTGAGACCAAATTTAGTTATCTTGTGTGAAAATCATTGATGATATGTGAACTAATATGTCACTTGTTGAACTCAATGAATAGTGCCACAACTAAACTGGAGAGCTAAGGCCTGTAGATTCCCCATTTGAACTAAATATGGTTGTGCTAAAAATTGATAGGTGCTAGACAATGTTAGAAATGAGACCACAAAAACTCTACAATAGAAATACACCATCCACATATATGATTCAAAACAAGAGTTGATACCAATAAAGAATAACATAGTGCACATGAATATGTCTCGTTAGATGGTACATGTACATAAGGTGGACTTCACATCAAGTGTGAATATGATACACACCAACATGACCCTCCTTGAAGATCAACTTAGGTGATTTGGTAAAAGAGAAAAAAGTCTTATGCTTACTAATATGTGTCCCGAAAATAAATCATGATGAGGTGCCCATTTACAAAGAAAGAGCAAGAGAATAATGAAGTGGTAGTAGTAGATGACTGATCCATCATTGAATGCCGAAGAAGAATTCAAATTGCTTGTGTGGAATGAATCCACTTCTTGAATGTGCTAGAAGATAGAGTGACACTATAAATGCAACAATATAGCTCCATAAAAAGAGTTTGTCAATATGTTAAGAAGTGTCGAAAGAACTAGAGTATTCTGCCATAAGTTTGAATGGATTAGTGAAGAACCGCACAAGTGGAATAAATCCACTACTCGAACATACTAGAAGACAAATGACACTATAATTGCACCAAAAAAGCTCTGTATAAGGAGAATGACATTCTATCAAAAAGTGTCGATAGAATAAGAAATCTCCATATAACTGTCATAAACCACTAAAATAAATCTTTGAATTTGACTAGGCCTCCAATGAATTGAAATAGATGCCAACAAAGAAATAAACGACTAAAAATAATAATCATTGTGGTCATTAGAAACTATTGTGCTACAATATTAATGCAACCCTCATTTGCATATTTAATGAATCAACAAAAGGAGGCATTATTTTTAGAATGCAATAAGTAAAACACCTCATAATGTTGACAAGGGAGTGAAGAAAAATAGCTCTAAAAAAGTGTGTCAAATTGTGGTAAGTGTGCAACACAACAAGGCTTGCAAAGGTGACTGAGGCTAGAATCACACACATAAAATTACCCTCAACTATGAGTGCCTAAAAATACCGTTGTATACATATGAAAAACCCTCCCAAAAGTTGTATACACCACTAAAGATTGATTCACTCTAAAAATGAGGTGACACCTATGCTTAGTGTGTAAAGTAGTATGCTTTTATAGTTCACAAATAAATATTTATGCTGAAAAACTACAATATGAGATGGAATTAAAACAAATTGATGACACTGTTATAAAGAGCGCAAAAAATAGGAAGTTTCAAAACAAAAACATGTGAATATGAGTTACCAATCAAAAGTTATGGCTTCATGAAGGTCCAAAATACAAGATTTGGTTGATAAATCAAATGAAAAATTGTAAATAATGGAAATCAGATTAGTAAAAATAAAAATCTAAATGTACCACTATATGTAGATCTTGAAAAATATGTAGATTGAAAAAAATCATCCATATTGTTTTCACAGATCAAAAGTTATGAGCCCCTGAATGGAAGTCCTGCAAATAGGGTCTCAAGTGGCATATAGTAGGCTTTAGGGGCTAAGAAATTACTTGTGAATGAGCATATGGATACCCAGGTGCATAACATAGGGATGGAGGACCATATAGTGATTGGTACTAGGTTATGGTCATATGCGCAAAAACATATATACAACCACTCAAATAATTACCCCCACAAAACAAGAGACCCATAAAATGCTTTCTACCTTCGATGAATGCCATGGGTGCCTCGTTGCTCTAATTTAGGAAAACAAATAGGCATTGGAAATATATTAATGATCCAAATGCAATGAAAGGATCATACCTAGGTGATTTTGTAAACAAGTGGAAGAGAAAGGATTGTTCTTTATTGTTCCACATTTGTCCTCAAAGTCTACAACCCTCAAATGAATGTCACGAGAACCTTGATGCTTCGATTTGAGAACACGAATAAGTTCTAGAACTATATTAACAATTTGTATGCAATTAATAATCTTATCTCGGTGATTTTTTTTTTAAATGTGAAAAAAGTGGGATTGTCCTCTATTACACCTTGTTTGTAATGTTAAAATGCTTTCAAAAAGTTGATAATGCTTGTCATATGAGCTCACAATGTCCAATTTAGGTGAACCAAAAGTCATATTATTTGACTATCTTTGCTACTCTAAATTCAATGGTAATTTTTGATGCACAACAAAAACACTCTAAAAACATAAAATAGTGAAAAATTTGAACACGACTTCTGTTCTGATAACTCAATTATTATTATTTAAATCTGAACACTATATTTATATCGAGAAACACTAAGGTTATAATCATGGAAGATATCTACTATTTAAGAGGTGCCGCAATTTTATAAACAGGAAATCTAACAAACATCTGTAAACTATTATCAACATTTTTTAATCGTAATAATGAATCATGAAGAAGCATAATCCAAAACGTTAAACCTCGTATAGAGAAGCATTTTCCAGAATATTTACACAGGTTTACAAGTAGCAGACAATAATTTCCCTGATTAAGCAACCAAGATTTCTAATAATAATTTAACGAAATTTTATCTGACCAATACACGACAGCAGATAAGCCTTTCCGAGCTTTCCGAAGCGGCCGCATAATTAACAAATTTAACCTGAGCACGACCGGATTCTGTTGTTTCAACCTGTATCAAACCCACGCTGAAATCCTCTGAAACCGCCCAAATCTGGCCATCGACCGCAACAATGTCAGAAATCCGCCTCTTGGGTCCCCTGGCAATAATTCCGACGCTCCTCCACTCGTCACTCTGATTATCATACTGCATTAATTCGTGTTTCCCTTCGTTAACATCCGCCCTGAACAACTTCTGATCTTCCACAACAGCATGAGGTCTGTGAGGCCACGCAAGCATTTTCGACCTCAAAGCGCTCCACATGCACAAATCCGGCAACAAAACCAGCGTTTCGCTCGGCACCCCTCCCCTCGCCTGCACAAACAGTTTTCCGGCCATGGCCACCCCCAGGCAGAACGATATCCCGGCGTCCAGAGATGGCACGGGA